>VZRR01013707.1:128940-184859 GCA_013398015.1 Oreocharis arfaki
GTATTCCTGTGGTGAATAAAGGAGACTTTGGGAGACCCCCTCCCGCGCCTCTTTGCCTCTCCATTCACAGCGATCGCGCCTTCCCTCCGCCTCGCGGGGAGCCTGCACCATTTGGGTGAGGCACCCACCCGTTTGCCCGAGCCTCCTCCCTCCCTGGCTCCGGGGCCCCCTACGGCCGGCGTCTCCGCCGAGGCTCAGGAGACATTCTGCTACAACCACCCACTCACCCAGTCCACGCTTACTGAGTTTGCCTGTGGAAGGCAATGAGGTTGCCTGTGGAGGGATGTTGTGAGAGACAGTGTTGAAAACCTTGCTGAAGTTGAGGTAAACAATATCCACTGCTCTTCCCTCATCCATCCAGTTGTTTCATTGTAGCAGACAATCAGGTTGGTCAAGCATGATTTACCATTAGTGGTACTGTGCTGACTTCTGATCACCTTCTTGTCATCCACGTGGATAGAGATGGCCTCCAGAATGAGGTGCTCCATCACTTTTCTGGGCATTTAGGTGAGGCTAACCGAGTGGTGGTTCCGTGAGCCATGCTTTTCTGCCCTTTTTGAAGACTGGGGTAAATTTTGCTTCCTCTCAGTCCTCAGACACTTGTCGTGATTGTGACTGGCCTCACTATGGTGTCCACCAACTATCTCAGCACTCATGGATGTATCCCACCAGATTTACCACAGCACAGGTAAATCACATCAGTTAAACTTATTGCAAGAACATCACATTCTTCATTGGTGCCAGTAAAAGCGCATGTTCTAGGGACAGTCCTGTATGAAGTACCTGTCCAAATACTGGGATCAAGGAAAGTTCTAATCATGCTTTTTTGAAATCTGCATCAAGTGGACATATTTGCTGTCTACACAGAGTATGGCAAGTGATACAATACAGCAAACAAGTAGCCAATAAACTGAGACCAGGCTTTGAACTTCTGAATCAAATTTTTGAATTATTTTAGTTTGAATTTTAGAATTTAAGACAGCACAAGGACATTTCAATGTGCCTAACTTCACAGACACAGCTAGATGTTTATCATTAGAGGGAAGGTACGTCAGTTATGGGGATCCTGAAATAACTCTGCTTATGTTCCTATTTATGCATTATTCAGATCGCAAAACCTATTTCAGCAGAAAATGAACACCAGGTTGAAAAATCATTAAAGACAACAACTAGCACTATGAACTGGGACTGTTACCTGACTGTCTGAAGGGACACAGGTCCCTGGTTAAAATCAGTATCTCTCACGCACTCATCTGTTATTTTCTGAAATAATTCATGTTCTCTGCATCTATGGATTGGTGACCATGCTCATCAGAAGGAAGCACTAGCAAACTTCTGGATAAAACCAAAAATGGGATATTGTTATATCTCATTTTAGACAATCTTCTTGCTTTAAGTCTCCATCTAAGGACACATGAGCTGGCAGCTATGGTTGTAGTAAAAACATTCAAACAACTACAAAGAAATTCACTCACATAGAGATCCAACAGCATCCTTGCTCTAAACAATCATATGAATTCCAATAAACTGTAATTACCAAAAAACAATGCAAGAAGTGCAGGTACTAGCTCTTACATTTCATTGGCCTCTCAAACCATTCAAGCATATTGAACTTTACTCAGTTCAGGAGCTTACTATTTACACGGGAGTTTACTGTTTACTATAACACCATCTCCCTTACGTCTAATTTTCATTTGATGTGTCTTAAAATGAGACATAAAGACAAGAGCTGCTTTAAAGACAGTAATTGTTTCTTGGTGTTAGGCCCACTATCAAATTAGCCTCAAACAGAAAACTTTGATGAGACTTACCTGACTATTAAGGCTATTAGTTGAAACATGAAATTGATTTATTTTGTCTATTACATTAACCTTCTCTGTTACATTCAGTAGTTTCTTACATAGTGCAAAGTAAAGGCAACTTGATATTTAAACATAGCAAAAATGAGTCTAAGACATCTTGTTATAACCCACATGTTACTGTAATAACAAGTTGACAAAGACTTCTTAAAGATGTTCAGTGCTAGAAACAAAATGGAATATTTGTAACAGCATCATAGTGGAAAATTAATTTGACAGCACTGAGAGAGCAAATGTAATTAGTAAAAAGCAGGATTTATTTGGAAATTTATGAGATATATGACCTGCAATACAAAGATATGTGAACAGAAAAGAAATGTTCTTGTGACTGTAAGGCAGGGCAGAATTAAATTAATTTGCTCTGCCCATTTATCTAAGGCTTTTATAATTAGATTGATGTATTAATATCAAGGAGGAAAGCTTCTATCTTGAATGGAAGAATTCCCGTAACTACAGAAGGGACCTGGTAACCTTGTCATTATTAACAGAGAATTATTTCATTAAAATAGAATGCTAATTTAAATGCATACTACCTTTGCACAAAAAAAACCTAAGGGCAGAATATGAACAATAATTTCATACATACTAAAGCTGTGGGTGTTTTGACAGGATAAAGCACCTGCTCTTCACCAGCAAAAACTGTATCTTGAATTTCATATAGGATCCATACAGCTGCTGTCCTTGCATTCCTATCAGAAAGATATATCCATAAAAATATGTAAATTCATGAATCCAGAATGTATTTACAGTTGATTTCTTATGTGTACAAAAGACATCCTTGAAATGTCAGCTCCTCCACCTTCTATTTCTGTTTCCACAAACAATCTCTCAAAAAATCCACTGATCCAATAACATAGGTCAAAACATAAAACTGCAGGTTAATTTCATTTTTTGGAGTACCTAGAGAGAACTTTTTTTCTCCTTATGAAAAATATCTGAGGGGAAATATTGCTTGTGAACAAATGTGCTCTAACCTCTAGAGGGAGGGGACTCCAATTTTGGCTAGACTGATGCAAGGGAGGAAGTTGCCCTAGTGATGCCAGGCAGACACGTGTGACTACGTGTCCCAAGCTCCTCTGTCCCCTGCACCACCCACATGTACACACACGGACAGCCACAAAGGCACCAGCTCACGCTCTGAGCACCATCTGCAGGTGAGGGCACAAGCAGCAGGGGCAGCTGTTAAACCAGATGAAGTGCTGGTCTCTGGGTGCCCTGGTGAGAAGGGAGACTTGCAGAGTTCTGCACATCAGGTTCAGCCCAGCAGCTGCCAGCTCCATGATATCAGCAACACAGGAGATAAAATACATTCACAAAAGGCATCTTCTACTCCACCATCAGCCTTTTCGTGCAGAAACTGAGTACCAAGCTGGAAAAGCACTCTTTGACAGGAAAAGAGTTTTTTCTCATTTTCTCAAGCATCACTCAGAGACAGTGTTTCTAAGGTTTCTGAGTATGATGAAGGTTATTGGTACTCACTGTACTATTTGCAATTACCAAATGTCACTATTCAGAATTTTTCCCGTGTTCTCCTTTCCTTGCTGCAGTCTATGATTAACACATGGTGTTTTGAGAGAATACCCAGCCTACATTTACTGTTTTGCTTTCATATTTTTCTCCTTGTTTATCTTGTTGTATTCCTGAAATTGCTTTGCTATTTGGGGACTTAGAAAAATCTGGTTCTGTGAAGGTATTTTAAAAACAGCTTAACTGGGCTTCCTGGCCCTCTGACAGACAGAGTGAACTCAGACACATGTGTTTACCAGTGACTCACTGCTGGTATTCCAGTGGTTGTCTCAAAATACCAATAAGGCTGTGGGATCGTGTCCTCTCAGTTGACCTGCCAGCAGGCTTGTGCTGGGAGCACATGGCAGCAATTTTGCCATCAGGGATGTAATACCATTCCTTAAAATAAGCTCCTAGGGATCTAAACTAATGTTGTAGCATTTTGGGTGCCCTTAGCACACACCTTACACTATCAATGCTAATAGGTGGAGTCTCCCATTTGTAAACTCATGTCAGCATTCACATACAAGAAACATACATTAAGGTGAAGAAAGAAGAAAAGGATCTCACTGACAACAACACAGCTTAGAATTGTGTCAGAGCTCTGAAACTAGGAAAATCAACATGAATGTTCAGTCACATTTTCAAACAATCTACTTTCGACCTTGTTTAACTTTGCATGAACATTTGGAAAAAAAGTAACACCATATTTTACTATTATCAATATTCATGTAAAGCAAGTACTAGGTTTTTATGCTCAAATATTTATAGAAAGCGGATTTTATGTTTGTTTTCTGTAAACATTAGTATCAGAGTCCTGGTTGTTTACATTAGTGCTGCACTATCAAGAATGAGAAACAACGCCATGTGTCTTGTGCAACCACCACAGTTAAACAATACAGACAATACTCCAAAAGAGATCTATAGAGCAAATGAATCATAGAATAACGGAACAAATCTGCAGAAATAGTCAACTTCTATAGCCTTTCTGTCAATGGAGAAAAAAGCAAAATGTATCAGATTCAATTTAAGTATGAATTATTCAGCCAACTCTTTTTGCAGACTTGCCTTTCAGCATTATTATTTTTCACATTAGACTATACTAACTCACTTTGTGTGAGTTAGGAAGCATCTGATCTATTATTTTTATAAATTATTTTAACACAGTGATAGTGCTGAGGGCTTCTGTTCTTGTGCTACTAGTTAAGAAAAATACTTCTCCTGCTGAGGCAGTAAAGAAAGCCAACTAAATATGAGATGACAGGAACATTATTGTCTCCATTTTACTGAAGGTAAAAGAAAATCTTTTAAAAATCAAGCACTACCATGTTTTTAGATAGCATGGCGGTAGATCTAAGATCTAACCAAGGCTCCTACTCCTAATTACTAATAAGATGCATGTAGACAGATTCCATTTTCCTATATATATATATACGTTTTATAGTAATTTTTTAAGATGCATTTAATCTTTTCCACAGAAGCTTCTTGGAATCACAGGCATTGAATAAAATTCCTCAAAATGATGCTGCTTCCTCTAGAGGTCACACTTTTTAAAACAACTGCCTCTATTTCTTTTCAGTATCTACGAGGAATATTCGCCCTCACCTCTGCACCAAGCTTATTGGTGTACAGCCTGATGGGGTTTCAGAGCTCCTTTCCAAAGCCAGGAGGATGCACGGGCAGGACACTTTTTTGGCTGTGACAACACAGATTTTGAGCCCTGCTCATTAGACTTGCACTGTCACAAGCACCCCTGTCACCAGATCCAGGTGACACAGCTGATACACTCCAGCTCCAAGCGAAGCACTAATGGACCTGCAGAGGCTTCAGAAGAGTGATAAAGAACAGCAAAACCAGTACTGAACAGGGAGAAGGAATTAGAGTAGCCAAATCTGTACCCTCATTCAGATTTGTCCTTCAAAAGCAAGCTGTGGTGTAACTTCCCTGTTGACTCATCAGCAGCTTCATTGAGATTCTGTTAAAAATCCTTTGAACAGTGTTGTCACAGGTTAAAAACCATCATCACAGGATAGTGTTGACACAGTCACTTTATCTCAGCTAGATGGTTATGACTTTGGACAGTATTTCCCACAAGATGTTTCTTGTTCCACTTTTGCACTATCCCCAAATCATATTCAATTTCAACTTTTCAAAAACAGGGTTATTTTTAAATCTTAACTTCATACTGATGGCATAGATGACATATTCAATGAAGGATTTTAAAATCTCACTATACAGCCTTGTGGACCCTTTATTGCTAAGACCATTTTTGTTAGGATTCATGAAGTAGCAGTGACTGGCCCCCTGGATCTGTTTGACTTTTACAGTACAGGACAGCATTTCTAACCGGAGAGGGGAGTTATTTTGGTAGCAGATCAGAATCCCAATTTACAAGGACCATGCCACAGTCAAATGCCTTCTCGCAGCGGTGAATTCCGTTGTGTTTGCATAGTGCTTATTTTTAGCTGCTGTCATTGAAGTCATTACGAGAGACAACATAGGTTCAAAACGTCCCTTGCACTTAAGCAAAAATAAAGGTTTCCTGGGATTCCCTGCACTAGGAGTTTCGCATTTCATTTTTTTCCAGGTATTAGTGCATTCTCAATCATTCATCCCCAATTAGTCCTGCTGATATCACATGCTTTTAAGTCACACTTCTCATATCAAACTTCCAGAGTCCCTACATCTTTGTAAATTCTGACTTTCAAAGAAAGGGTATTTTTTACATGTAACTCAGTTCTCATTTGGGAGTTCATTTTATTTTAATGGATTTCACATTTCTCAAATAAGCTTCCCAATTTCCACCCTTAATTAGTATATTATCCAAGTAAAAGATCACTCCACATAAAACTGTTATTATGCAGGCTGCTGAAATGCAGAAAGATTGGTAACCATCGCTGAAAGCTGCCTGACAAGAACAAAAATGAGGGGTAGTAAATAATATGGAGATTCAATCAAACAGACAGCATTAAACATTCACTGAGCCAATTGACCACTATTCAACGAATACCTTATTTATCTGCAATTAAATAAAGTGAGAATTAATCATTTTTCCATTGTGTCTGAAACCTAATGAGAGACCCATAGCTGCTGCACCAGCTGCTCAGCCAGCAGGGTAGGAAGGTGAAATGCAGTTGCTGGGCGCGGCCAGAGGCAACACTGACCTATATGCGGGGCTGTGCTCTCCCCTAAGTGTTCCGTACAGGGTTAGGTACATGCCATTTCCACCCAGGCTTATCAGGAAAACATGAATCAAACCTCTCAGCACCCCTTCCCCTACCTGGGCATGATACTGCTACTCTCATGTACATCCCTGAGGAGCAGTGGCTGCTGTGACCATAAGGGCACAGTGGCCCCTGGTCTCTGCACTGTGACCTTCTTCACAGCTGCTGCCAGCCCTGCCAGCTCAGGGGAAAGTTTGCCCTCCAATTCCAACGCCTTTACTGTGTCTTTGCTTGTGGACACACGGTGCCCTTTTTTCCCTCTTTGTTTTTCCTCTGCAATCTTTCCAGGATTTCAGTGCTAAGCAGTGGTTGCTTTTAGTCACAAAATGCATTAGCGGCTCCGTACAGATCATAGTGGAAATGATTTTGTAGCAAATGACAGTCATGAGGGAGGCATAAGGAATTATTTTTGGGAAATAACTGTCATAAGGGAGTCACTTGTGCTATCGCTCAAGTGTTTTTAGTACTCAGAAGCAGACAATGTGAGGTAAAAGCTTTTTTGCATTGGATGCAATACTATAAGAGACATAAACAGCTACTGAATATATTAAGGCAGGTCATCTATCCTTCTCTCACTATGTACTCATTACTGTGTTGTACATGCCAATTAATGTAATCAGCTCACATGAAGACAGAGCTCCTACACCACTGAAGCCTTTGATAGGATCATACATAACATGTAAGGTTACCTGCTATCTACTCCAGATGGAAGTTGAAGAAAGCCTTAGGGTGGGCAGGGGGAGGAGGTTGAGGGACAGGGGGTTGGGGGGCTGAGAAATGCCATAGGGAAGCATTTCCCACCGTCAAACAGGGCTGCTGCTGAAACATTCCAAATGCAAGCTCAGTATCGAAAATACCCCATACTTCAGGACTTCCCACCCCTGCTATGTTCCCAAAACCTTGAAAGTACCCACATCTGCTCCCCAGCTGTTTCAAAGGAAGGCCTGAGATGTGCTGTGGTGCTTGCATGAAGGAACTGACTCAACGGGACACAGAGAGCTTCACAGCTCCCTGTAAAGGCAGAGCCAAGAGCCACCCATGTTCTGAGGGAGGGTCATGGAGTGCTGGGGTCTGAGCTCACAGCTGGGCTGAGAGGTGGCAATGGGCATTTCCACCTTGCTGGCGTGGGACCAGCCTTCAGAGAGCCCTCTGCTGCAGCACTCAAGCCTGGCAGGGAGAACATTTTATCAAAGAGAACAGGTGTTGTTTCAAAGATAAATGGCTTTGAGAAGCAGGACTCTCTTTTGCAGTCAGTAGATATTTAGTGCTACTCTCTAAGATGCTACTTCTTTCCAAGGGTTGCATTTTGAAACAAAATGTAAAAACAGTTTCCTCCTGAAATGGGTACCTGTTTGGTATTCCCCAAGCAACTGTGAAGTCCTTTTCACAGGAGATATTGCTCAGAAAAGATTTATGAAATGTGGCAGGGCAACATCAAGGCCTTAGAACCATTAATTTAAAATGCCTTTCCCCTTCATCCTGCCGTGTAAATTGCTGAGCAATCATGATTTCTTCTTACCTTCTGCTCTCAGTGATACAGCTCATGTCATGCCAGGATCACAGTTCCATGACATTAATTATACACAGCCAAGATACCCTTTTTATTTTGTGCCCCAAATGGAAAATAGTGCAAAGGAGCACAGGAGACACGGTCTGTGCTTAGGGAATCTCATTTCAGCTCTGAATCTTTCTTTTAAAAAAAAGAATAAAACCTATGGCTTGAGAGATCTTTCATTTTGAAAGTAGTAAAGGGGTCACTGCCACACTCAGAGCTGCTTACTGTGGAATGGCTTGAAATATAGAATAATAATATCAGGAGAAAATTTCTTGTGCCCACTTACTTTTGTGTAAGTGAAGGTAGATGACACGGCTGAGATAACAATCTGACCCTAGCCTACTGCCCTCAGTGCAGTAAAATAGAACCATGTAACTCAGATGTAACAGAGCCAGAACATCAGGTCAGCGAGTCTGTCTCTTCCTAAGGCAGTACTGTGGCAACTGGTTCATCCTGCAGAGCAAACAACTTGCATCCTTTTAACTACAAATTTATATTATCAGGCTTTACCTGTACAGCTGCAAAAATCATCACAATGCATTAGTCTAAATTAAATATGTTGTGTAGAAAGAGACCTTTACAGGGCCAAATTCAGACGCTCATCCCAGAGCAGGATGGATGTGGCATGAAGAGCAGCTGCCTGTGTGCACAGGACCATATATGCACTTTCTCTCTCCAGTAGTGATCTCTCCAGCCCAAGAGCAGCACCTCCTGAGAAGTCTTCACTGGATCAGCACGGGAGCAGTTTTCAAGATCTACTGTGATCCCTGAGACAGCCTAGTATACAGCTCACAAGGAGGTATTTGTACTCATCCAAATATCTCGAGGATGCTAGGTGGGGGAAGTGCCCAGCAAAGCTGAGAAAAGCAACTTAAACATCAGATACCACGAAGCAGCTACACCTCATCTGCAGCCCCATGGGCTCACACAGAGACCAGCACCAGCGAGGTCCCGTTGCTCCCACACAGACAACAGGAACTGTCAAAAAGACAACAGTAACCTGAGATGTTCCCAGAGTACAGGCTATAAGCTCACACAGCTTGGCAGATCCTTATGATAAATACATATTACAATATTGGCTTTCTGCAAATATTTAAATGGATGCTATGTGTATAATGCTAAAGTAGCTTTGCTATAAAGATATAGTTTTTGTAACAATAACTAATGCCTTTATTTCTGTTATTAACTAGACATAGACATAATAGTAAAATAGCTGATATAGTTATGCTTGTGGTAATTGAACTGTCTGCTTGGTTGGATACCATCCAATGATTGCACAATGAAGACCCCTGCTACGGACATGCCAGCTACCAGTAACTACCGTCTGCAGGAACCATGGACTAAAACTTAAGCTGGATGTGGTAATAAAAACTGACTAAAACCACAGCCAAGAAATACGCACGTTCTAAGACAGATCCGAGGAGGAGCCGTGCTAAACAGTTCCCAGAACATGTAAACTAGTTTGGGGGAAAGTTTGAATACGTATAATTGTTTATGAATATGCACTAGGCTGATGCAATAGTAAAGGTATGTAAAGGGTGCCTCTGCAATAGCAGGTGTGCTCTTGGCTGGGAGCCAAGGGTACCCAGCACTGTACTATTTTGCTTTACTTTGTCGCCTATTGTCCTTTATTAAACTTTTAAATTTTAACAGGAGAGTGAACCTCATTTTTCACATCCTCAAGCACAACCTTGTCTCTGATGGTGATTTTCCACGTCAGTGCTGGGGAGCTACACAGAGCTGTGTATCGCTCTGCAGCATCCTTTGCTCTGCGGGTGGTACAAATGGAAAATGAAATATTTTTACTTCAGCAGCCATGACAATCTAGATAACACCACACTGCTTTCTTCCTGAACTCCTCTTTCAGTCCTGCCAGCATATATCCCAGGCTACTCTGTCTGACAAATGAGGAGTGCTGCTTGCAGGCAGAACTAGATGCTTTCTAGATGAGGCTTTAAACAATAAATAGAAATTATGGACTTCTATGCTTCCTAAAAGTCTATTTGGACTGTTTTGAAGAAACATTGGTGACTTTTAATCACCTTCAGTACAAATATGCTCCAATTAGTTTTTCATTACTTATGGATCTTCTTAAGCTTTTGCCTTCCTTTAACACTTTGAGCTTAATGAAACTGGTTTGTGATTGATCTATGCAAGCAGGTTTAGCATGGTGTTTTATTAATCTGACATTTCCACACACATGAAATCCCAAGCACTGAAAATACAGTGATTTATTGGCAATCTATATTGTATAAAAGAATAACAGGAAGGAATAAAATGGCATGAGAAGGAATCACACATAGCCAAGAGATGATCTTTCGAGATATCTATTAAAATTTCTTAAAACATGTAAGCAGCCCATTCTAATAGATCAACAGAACCAGTCACAGATTTCGTTTATTAGAGGGTTTTTCCTACGTTGTTTTTATATGTGCCTTTAAAATTTGCAACTAGAAGAAAAGATTCTTTTGTTTTCCCAGAAAAAAACTGAGATAATTTTCCTCAGAAAAATCGGTTTGAGACTCCTTGGTGTGCCCAGAAGTCACACGCACAGACTTTTGTCAGACAACTAGGCTGCCACCAGCTCTGGCTGTGACCTGCGTCTCCATGACCCCAAAAGAGCCTGGAGGGGAGCTGAGAGGAGGGACACGAGCCATTGGTACAGGAGCATAGGAGGAAGAGGCAAAACCCTGTGGGCCTGGGCCTGGGACAAACCAAGTCTTGCGACCTCATGCTGTCCTTGGGAGAGGCTGCAAATCCCAGGCACGATCCAGGCCTGGAGACAGCAACTGCTATAGGGAAGGGCTATAATTTAGGGTAGAGAAAATATTCAACTGCAGAGTAATCAGCCTTAGCTTTTTTACCTGCACCTGTGTACTTTATTTCTCAATGGGGCAATATTCAAAATCCTTCAACTTTTCAAGAGCAACCAGTTATTCTCTGCAATAACACAAGAACAACATAATTTGATATCTAATGAAAACAACAAATGCTACAGTATAGCTATGTTTAGCTTTTACTGCATCCTTTATTCCTAGATTATATTAGGGGTTATTTACTGGTGATTGGTATTCTTTCTTGTTATAAAGCACATGATAAAATTGTCCATGTATGGGGAATAAAACTGAGAGTATGCACACTACTTATCTCACATACACCATTAGACCCTGAGATGTTTAATTAACTAAAGAATGGCAAACCAGATAGTAAACTTCCCAGTTGCCCAACTAGCACTTGTTTTTTCTGCTGTGTTTTTATTTTCCAAGCTCAAAGTAGCCATGATCAGATCCCTTGCCTCGCTGCGTGCGCTCAGGCACCCCTGAAGTAACAAGCCACAGACATTCAGACTGTCATTGATCACACTAGAGAATGGCATTTAGACTGCTTTGAAGAAAAAGTACTACTTGTTCTTCAACTTTGAGAAGACCTATTCCTATAGAATATAAAACAGGAGCATGAAGTCATAAACCAAATAGAAGAACCACTGACTACTGAAGAACAGCTGCCTTTCGAAAATCCCCAGGCTGACTCTGCTGGGGATACTGTCTAGTCCATTGAATCCTGAAAATTTCAGAAAGAAAGATCAAGTAACAACTTTAGAGAGGTCATATAAAAGAAGAATGGAGAGCAGAACCAACAACTACAAGGATTTTCTGGGTTTTTTTTCAGAACTCAGAATAAATTAATAGATTTGAGTGCAAAAGAAGAAACCACAGGAATTTGTCACCTGCTCTCTTCAGGTAACTGTAGGCACAACACTGTAATCATAGAGAACCTATCCAGTTCCTACCTACAGTCCAACACTTGCAATTTCATTTCTTTGTATTGGGAGCATATTTTCAGTTAAAAATCTAGCACTTCTCTGTGGAACCAGTACTAGTCTTGCTTCTTTAAAAGTGCTAAAAATACTTACTTAAACTTTGAATTTCACAAGCTACAGCTTCCAGGTATTGGCTAACTTTGTGCAGTTTGTTAGATTAAAAAGCCTTTCATTATCCATCGAAAAGTTTCATCTACCTGTGTTCTTATGTTCGTGTGGCAGAAAAGGAGAGGTTTATCTTCAGATCAAGCTAATATTGTTATTTTTAAAAATATAAATAGCATAGAAAAACAGGAAAGTATATTCAGAACATTTGTCCAAGATTCCCTTCATAAATAGTCGGTAACATAGCACAAATGTTTTTCATGGACTGAGCATGATGCTATTATGAAAACTTTTTATTTTGCATGTATTCTCTAAAAGAGGTGAAAACCACAGAATTGTCCCCCAGAAAATGCAGAACAAAGAAAGGCACTCTTAACTGTGACAGGACTCATGAAAATGCTCTCCACTCATCATCCTAAGATGAAACACTGGCTAATTGTAATTAAAAAGCATATTCTCGTAAATAAACCTATTGCAATATTATTAACTCACAGATTTCTTTCATACAAATAAGTGAAATGTTTATTAATGCATAATACTGAAAATTTTTGCTTTGGTGTCAAGGTTCAGTATTGAATATGAACTTCAAAAAGAAGCATGCAAATCACAGTCATTGGTGTATTAATCCTTTGCAGCCAGGTTTTGCCAAAAAAAAAATCTCACTAATGTGTTGAGGCAATAGGAAACCACCTTTTACATGCTGTCTCTAAAACATGTTACTGAACAAAATGAGAAAATAACCACAAGTGCATGATACCTATTGCCATCTAAAAATGTTCTGTAGAGACTCACTGTTCCTTTTTTTGTACACCTGTTGTATTCTTTGTACATTTATCTTTTGCAAAATCTAACTTACTGTACCGGATTTTTAACCTCCTCAGTGACTAAATGCAAGGTTGTGATTTCTAGTTGTCTTTGCCTTGTCTAAGTAAAGCAAATGCCTAAATCTGCTGTCTTTTTCATGAAACATGTCACTGTTTTCAAGATCAGCCTTGGGCCAGTGGTGCAGCTCACACCATAGGGGACAGCAGATGAAAGCTGTGCATGTCCCCACAGCTCCCCATGCCCGCGTGGCCAGTGTGGCTGAGGGCGGATGGCACTGGGGTGCTTTGGTGGCTTGGGTCCCTGGGGCCAGCACACGACTCAGAAAGGCGTGCCAGGTTTCTTCTGCCAGTGCTTGAGTGAGAAAAGGGTAGTTTTTCCTATGCCCTGGTCCCAAGAACACCTGCATATTCTAGCAAGTTTTATCTTCTCAATACTGCAAAGTCAGATGCAGCTCCCCATTTCTGAGATTCCTTACAGGTCTAGGATGGCAGTAACTTTAGCTGCAAGTGAGGGAAATCTACAAGGAAAGCACAACTTCAAGGCAAGTTTTTCACTTTGATCTTGCACATCCTGTCCTCAGACTCCAGGTAAAACAATTGAATTTGCTTTTTATCCTGCAGTGAGTTCAGGAGCTCTCCCAGGTCCATGCGCAGAGTGGGTTGCTCAGTAGTACACACCAGTAGCATCTGGCTCTGCACCAGGCCACCAGAGCACACCTGGCTAAGTGTTAGCAGCAACACAGCACACTCTGGTGACAACTGCTGTCCCTGGAGCTACCTCCCAAACAGCCACCGAGCAAGGGATCCGAACTGTCTCTGTCTGCAACTGATGTTCCAGCCTCCTCTTGCAACATCAATTTGTATTCACTTCTGTGATGCACTTAAGTTTTAATTAAACCTGCGTCTCTGAATGAGTACATTCAACTACATGCTCTGATGTTTTTGGAGTTAATAAGCTGAAACCATTTCAACAGCATATGCACTACACAGGCTCAGTTGTCAAGGGTGACTACAGTCCTCAAAACACAAGAAAAAAGAACAAGTAAGCCCCTCTTTTAGGTGTATCTGCTTCTTTTCCTTCTTCCAGCTGAAACTAGAGGCCTGGTTTCATGCCACGTTTGACAGCATGAAGGGAGTGCTACAGGGCAGGCTACAAAATACGGCCAATACTTCAAATCTGTTCCATCGTGTATAGTAAACATGAGTGAGACACAGCAACTGTTAGCAGTTAAAAGAAAATAAGCTGCCTACCTGCTTGCTCTGTACTAGGAGCTCAATAACCACTGGTTGTTGCACAGTCTGAGTTTGATCTCTTAACTTTAGCATGTAGATTTTAAATGGACATGATTACAGAAGACGTGGGAGATACCCATGACTGATGCTATACTTCAGACTTCTGATTGGAAGAGAGAAAGTTTTTAATGAGAGGATTTTCCAGCTGAGAAGAACAGCTTCATGCACAAACAAGTAACCAGAAGTTAAAAACTTGGACATGAAGCTCAGCACTGACAATGCACTTACATGGCCTATACAAATTAATTCAACAAACCCACTTTTCTTTCTAGTAATCTAAATTAGCTGTCCTTCCTGTGTATCTGAGACAAAGACATATACTCAGAGCTTCTAGATTACACACAAAATGTCTTTGAGGGCACAGAGGACAGTATTCAGATTTCTCATTTGCTGTTTTTTCAAATTGCCCACTCGACCAAAGTGGAATGTACCCGGCAGCAGCCACACTGCTGCAGAGGCAGACTGCTCTCAGCTCCCTTTGGCTGACAGGAGCTCGGATTTTGGAGATCCCTGGCTGACACGACCAGGAAGTGCTGAACTATGTAGGCACTTCTGTGACACACAGTATGGATATTTTTCTGAGGGTATTTGCAGCAGCCCAAATCCAGATATTCTGAATCATTCTCAAGCTACTGGATCAGCAGTGCTCTCTGTAGGGAAAAGCACTGGGAGAAGGCTATGAGTAGAGTTATTGCAGAGAGCTAGCCAGAAAGACTATGACCTCCTGCTACAAAAATCAAATCTGGAGCAGCACACCCTTTCTCCTCTTGACACCAGCCACATATTTTCAGGAGGTTTGCTGTATCCCAAGAGACAGCAAAGAGGGACAAGCTGCGAAACCTCCACAAATAACTTCCACCTGTGAGATTCTCACACTTGGAATCTCCTGTTATTTCTTCACAACCACCTCTTCTCAATGCAGTTGCAAAGCCCTCTGAACCATAACCTGGAGGACAGACAGGTTATTGAAGGAAAGTCCCTCTGTGCAAGCAATTAACTATATCTTACATTAAAAAGTAGTTTTAATGTGGTTCCATCTGACTTTTTGGGTTATTGTTCAAATAGGTATTAAAGATCTAACAAATTGTCATCATTTGCATTAATAGGCATTTGTATCACAATTAAATGCAGATGGTAAGTGCCTGCAGGCTGGTTTCCTTAACTACATCTGCCATTCCACTATGGCTTTGTAAATCATTGCTTTCAACCAGTTGGAGAAACAAAGCATTGAAGAAGTGTCTTCTGAAGATGGTGTACTTACTTTCCTGAACGAGTTGATTGTCACAAGGACAAAAGAAATACATTTTTAAAGAATCCTGCACAATTTTATCCAAGAAGAGTCAGAGTCAGAGAGAGGATATTGTACTCAGCAAAAGCAAAATCTGTAAAGTGAATAAGGTATATGTACTTGTGCAGGTTCTGTTGACAACTTTCCACACAGAACAAACCCCATCATCCCAGCTGGCACAAACTGGGAGCAGCAGCATTCCCCAGGTCAGCAGCATAAGAGAAACTGAGTAACCCCTGGTGAGCCTGAAGTCTGAATCTGGAGCAATGCTACAGACCCCATGGGAAATTGTGGGTTTGCTGAAAGAAGAAATGTGAAATTCAAAAGCCTGAAGTAGACAGAAAGGCAAATGAGATGATCAAAATAACAACTCTTCATTGTCTTATCACAGAGGGAGCCTGGGAAATCCTGTGCTGTACCTGCGGCTGAAGTGCAGCAACTGCCACACATCCCCACTGCACAAATCCCCAGCTTTTCACCCCTTTATCTGTTTCAAATATGTGATGATACTAAATATTTTCAGCCAGATGAAAGTTTACCTTTACTAGCAGAACAGATGTTATATGCTCATCAATTTAAATTACTAGATACCTAAAGAAGAAATATAGTCATCCACAGTATCTAAAAGCAGCTGAGTTATTTACCATATTCTAGGTGAAACATGTTGCTGTCCTCCCCATGTCTTTATTACCTGTGCAAAAGTTCTTGATAAATTAGTTGTGGTACAATGGCAGAACATAAATATTTCAGCTAGGAATGCTTAAACTGGAAAAACCTGTCTGTAAATTCCCCCATACGTGTGAGCTACTCTCTAAAAATTTGTTGTTAAATCTCAGCATGTAGACAGTACAGGGCATATATCTAGTTAGATGTAAATATTCCCAAGAGCCAGAATATTGCTGATGACCACCGAATGCTCCCGATGCTTTTAATCCCCTTTGCTACTCACAGGGGTGCTCCCTCTGTGACCCTCGCCTTCCTCAGTGATTTATTACCCTGAAATCTTCTGTCAGGTTTGATTCAAAGTCCACAGTCCTCCAAAGATTGGTTTGTAATAAATTTATCACATTTCTGGAATGGTAAGTTATACAGCAAAAAGTTGTATTCTTCAGGGTTGATTCTGGGGGCATTTTTGTTAGAAATTAAAAAAAAAAAGTTAAAGTCTTCTTTCAACAAGACCAAGACAGTATTTTATTCCCCATTTTCATTTCTAAGCTCATTCTCAGCTACTATTTTGAAATTACTGTTATTAGAAGACTGCCTGGCACCACTCACTGAGCTCAGAGCCTCATTTATTGCTATTAGCCCAGCGAAGGTGTATTGAAAAGTGTGGTATTCATCAAACGCAATTTGTCCATCTTAGTTCTTTATTCTTTCCCTACAAATGCTCTGAGTAACACTGATTTTTCCCTGAAAAATCTGAATCACTAATTATTACATTTGATTGCCATTAATATGAGCAGCTAATTTTATTTGAAACAGTCTGCCAATAGGGCAGACAAACTAATTTTATATATCTCATATTTGTATGTTTCTCAAATATAGGTGTGCATAATTGTAGCTAATTAGTGTTTAGTGCCAGGTACCAGAGTTCCAGCTCTGAAATATGTACATATGTATACATATATACATGTACATATATATGTTCGCATTTTGCTGCAAGGACCCAGTTCTGCAAAGCATTTAAACACCTGCCTTGGACCTTTGGTGCTTTCCTAGCTAAAGCCTGATTCGG
Source organism: Oreocharis arfaki (assembly GCA_013398015.1). Classification (NCBI taxonomy): domain Eukaryota; kingdom Metazoa; phylum Chordata; class Aves; order Passeriformes; family Paramythiidae; genus Oreocharis; species Oreocharis arfaki. The sequence continues at coordinate 146,150 of VZRR01013707.1, forward strand.
TGTGGTTTTTCTCCAGACATATTTTCTAGATGCTAAAGCAATGATGTCAAATTGGGATGCTGAGACACTGGCAGCAAACCCACCCTCTCTGACTGAAAATGTAATCTGAGCTTAGTAGAAACCCTCCTGCAAGAAGGTTTTCTCTGTTCCCATTGTCTCAGGTCCTACTGCACCATCACTGCATCGAAGCTCTGGATCACTAGATCCAGGAAACATCCATCAGTAACTGGAATAGTGTACAAAGAAGTAACTTCCATCACTTACTCTAGTACCAAGTCAAGATTTAGATGACATTAGCAATGACAAAATGCTTCAAATTCTCGTGCTCTTGTGCGCATAGAAGAATGCAAACAGTGTCTTTGGAAACGCCGGCTTCACAAGAATGGGTTCTGTAGGTCAGTGCAACTCATCCTCATCATTCTGAGCTGATGGAAAATTATAGGTGTATTTCAATCAAGCAAGCTTTTCATTAAAAGTATCAGAACAAAACCACAGAAGTTTCATATTGGAAATGTTTCCTTAAAGTAATGAAGAGATGAAGTTTAGCTGCCTGGTGATTCCTGGTGCAGCCTAGCACAACGACTTCTGCAAGGACCACGCACATCATCTCCACAAGACAGAGACAGTGCCACATGGGATACGATGAGCTGGCCAAGAATCCTACCTGCAGGCAAGACTACAGAGTGGGTACAGCTGAAAAACTGTGTTTCTCAGGATTATAATTTCTAAACTGAGCCGTCTCATATGATAATTTAGTGTGGGGATGAAAACATTGGAATGTTTTAATTTTTTCACTCAAAAGTCATCAACCCCAAAATAAAGTTAATTCCAGTGACTGCTGGGGACACGCATTAGACTGGAAGTGGTTCTTTCCACAAGAAATAACCTGCTAATCAAAGAATCCCATTTCCTGCCCCTTCTTCTCCATGTGTCTATGAGCTGTATGAAAATGGAAATAAAACATGCCCTCACACCATGTTAATTCTGTGTTTTCAGACAACCTTTCTCTATGGAAATGATGACAGCATTGTATTGTGGAAGGAGAGGCAGATGTCAAGGCAAGAGAATTACTTTTCTCATCAATTGTATCAAAACACCAGATATTAAGAAATCTCTTTTTTGTCATAGTATTTCCATTACTAAATACTAATACAAATTATTTTATTTTTTTCCTTGGGCAGGTGAGATATACCATAAAGACTTTTAAATTAAAATAAGTTCTCCATTATGGATTGCATAAAAGTATGGAATGTAAAAAATTATACATTTTTTAAAAAAACCTTACCAGAAGTGTAAAGCATAGTAAGAAAGTGTGTCATTAGAGAAAAAAAGAATGCAATTTAACTGGTAACCTGTTTCTTGAATTCTTCTTTTTAAGAAAGTAAGACACTATCATTGACTAAATTCAGGTTAATAAAAGAATCGTTTGCTCATTCTTTACTGACGAGGCTGATTGATGTTCCGAGAGACACAATTCACCATCTGAATTTTCTGCCCAGGATTATATTGACAATAGGTCCCTATAGCAGGAGGCATAGTTTTTGTTTGTTTTCCCCCAAGCTGTTTAAAATTATGAACATATGGTGAAAACATATAACAATATTATGTCAACCCAAACTGGAATGTGAGTTTGTAACAGAATCTTCTCTAAAATAATCTAAACAATCTCTGTGACTTCAGTATGACTTAAGTAGCTTTTGGACTTGCCCTTCCCTTTTATAAATGAGATCCAGTGAATAAAGAGGTAATATATGCCAAGTTCTCCATACAGACACTGACATGCTGCCAAATGCTGCCCAAAGCAAAGTAAGCTGCCTTCCATGGAAATTCACCCACACAAAACAGAATTATGTTTGTTCTACTCTCCCTGAAACTGCCACACAATCCTTCTGTTTAATTTGAGAAGACAGGAATAACTTTGTAGCATAACCCATGTAATAAAGGAAACAACTTATGCTGGGAGTCCTTCGTATTGTAGAGGTAATTTACAGAATAAAAGCAGCTGAATTTCTGAAAAAAAAAAAAAAAANAAATCTGCCTGATGTAGTGGCTCAACAGAGGGGAGCACAGACTCTACTGAATTATAAGCGTCACGGTTGACTTACCAAGACACTGTCTAGATTTGCGAAGTAAAGCAGTGGCTTGCACTGGCAGGGCTCCATTATCTGCTGATGCATCTGCTGTGCTCCATCAGAGCTGGAGACTCAGCACCATCCAGGGCCACAAGCACCTTTGAAGAACAATGACTTCCATATAGGCCCTAGCTGTTTCCCCCCAGGATAATAAATATAAGGTTTTTCATTTTAGATTAACAACAGGCTATTAGGGCCTTGGTGGAAAAAACCCCAACCTTAGCAGAAAAATAAAGTACAAAAATTTAATGCAGAAACAGACTGGGAGCAGACAAATGCTGTTGTGGCTAGGTTGACCAGTGTTGAGAGTGGCCATCGAGCAAGAGAGCCACTGAACATCACAGACATGGGACCAGGACCAGCTGCAGCTCATAGACTTCGCTGAGGTCTCTGCCTGCAAAGAACCTGGGGGATGTGGGTGGAACAGTGTGGCTTATGGTGAGCTGAAAGCTCTGTTTTGAGCAACTGCTGCCATATAACTGAACTGATACAGGCAACTCCCTCCAAGGTGGTCCTAACTTCAGTCTCTGCTCCAGCAGCTCCTGAAGTACTGCTCTGGACCCTGGGACAAGGGAGGAGAGAGGAAAAGGGTCTGTGGCCGTAGTGTGTGATGCAGGAGTGTGCAGACAATGTGTTTGTTCAAAAGGAGAAAAAAACACAAGAATCTCCTCTGTTCGCTGTCCTCCAGTCGATCTATAAACAAGGGTGAAAAACAAAGGAAATTTTCTAAGATTTGGCTCTTACAGACATTTTGCAAAATGAATTGCAGAGATACTTTTGCTGCCTTTGCAAGTGAACAGCAAGGCCTTCACAGTTATGCTAGGGGTTTCTTCGTTATTCTTTTCTTCAGCTGTACCTGCACAAAGTAGGATTAGCAGAGATACTGCTGGTCGAGCAGCAGAAATGTTGCTGCTTAACCTCTGCCTGCCCTGTATCTGCTCAGGAAGGCAGCCTAAAGAGACTGATGGCTGAACTGCCTGTCTCTTGGCCTCCCCATCCCACAGCACCACGGAGACCAGGTGCATGGAGGTTACTGAACAGTAGAAAAGATATTTTTGTCATCTAACTTGAAGCATTTTCTCACCTTCCTCTTCACACAGAAATAGCAGCAGGTAGAAGAAAAGCGTTTTTCCAAATGAGGGTAAAACTTGTTAGGGACTTGAGTGCCTTTTATATGCCAAATTTGATACCCCATGACAGATATAAAACACTACAGATTAGCATTTTAAATCTAGGAGTCACTTTCTGTACAACTGAAAACTTAGCTACACCATACAGTGTCTCTCAAGCTCTCAGGCATTCTGAGCAACTTGATATGTTCAAAATGTGGTGCAGAAGGGCACATTTTGCAGAAGGGGCCAGATATAACAGTTTGTTAATCTGCAAATTAGTTTCAACCTGTGAAAGAAAATCTTCAAGATATACCCTCTATTAATTCAAGAAGAATTTTTGCACCATTTTCTTGAATGACAGTCTACCCAGTTTTATATACTGTGCAGAATTTAACCTAGTGGCCAGAGTTATTTTTTATTATTTTATTGCCATATTTTTCAAAGATGGTTTGGAACGTACCAAAGCTGGCATTTATCTGAGATTACTGGAACAAACATTTTTGTGTTTTATAGCACAGGTGCGAGAAAATATTCCTCAAACCCAGTTTCCTAAAATTAGGGTTTTGTTTTTTATGTATCTTTTCCCTGCAGGGTTTCAAAATCCCTATAAAGAATGGGTTTACTTTTGAATCTAACCTCAGGTATAAGCTGCAAACATGCTGTCTCCCAGAAAATGTCTGAGATTGTCAAAGATGTTCAGAGTTAGCTTAAATCTACCCCACTGTTTAGTGAAAACATTAAGTGCATATTGATTTCCATAGTTATGGATAAACTGATACTGAGAACTTGTGAGAATCTCATCTTCATCACTTATAGGTTGTAAGTCTGACTTTAACCCCATTATTGAAATGGAAAATAAAGCTTCTCCCAGCTATTTCAAGATTGGACATGCTCAACTCTATTTCAAACTAACAGATTAAGTGGCTGAATCAGAGACATGGAGAGCAGCCCTAGTGGCAGTATGTATAGTGCCTGGGGATGCAGGGTGAGCACCTCAAACTGTGGAAGACTCTTCTGGGGAGCTCAGAGGGCCATGAGCCATAGGAAGCGCAGGGGCTTGGGGATCATCAGGCACACTTTGGTTCAGAGCATGAAGCCACCCCTTTTCTGCCGCTGCTCTGTTGAGTGCCAGGTTGCACCTGCCTTTCTGAGGTAAAGCTTATGAATTCCAGCTTGTGAAGGCTGTTTTGGTGGTGCCCTGTCCATCATTATTTCCATGATTTATAAGTGGCTGTCAGTGATAGGGGCCGTGTGCTATGAGGAGCTCTGTTGCATGGATGGCACCTTGTCAGCGAGAGCAATAGCCTCCTCCTGATGGCTCTTTTACTTAGCCAGATTTCCACCACCACCTGCATCCTAAATTAACACTTGTTTCCCAAGACTGTTCACTACACCACACCATAGCTCCTATTGGCTAGGGCATTTTATTAGTGCAGCTGAAAACAGACTTCAAACATGAAAAATTACACCTGATCCATTCTGTAATTTCACCATTTGATGCCAAACTTTCACACAGTAGAATAAGTCCCAAGAAGAAAAACAGAACAAAAAAACCAACATGAAATAACATGCTGAAGGTGTCCCTGCTCATTGCAGGGGGGTGTAACTTGATCACCTCTCAAGGTCCCTTCCCACACAAACTATTGTATGATTCTATAATATGCTAATTGAAATGATAGACATTATCAACTTCCTCTTAGTTCATACCAAGCTTTCCTATTAAAACACAGATTATGGGAGACCAACACACAGTGTAATTATATTACATCAAACGATTGAACACATTAAGGTAAAAATGTTCTGGGTTTGATATTATTTGGTTTGGTTATATATTTTGGCTGGAATCGAATGAAATGTTCTTAATGTTTCTGACATAACCATTTTAAGCAAATACTTTGTAAAAAAATCCTTGATTACACAAATTAAGGGATATCCCATGAAAGGCACAAGTCATGTTGCAAAGCCACACTGAAATTTATCTGAATGGATGCTTTTTCTATGAAAGAGAAAAATTACTGGATTCTACATTCACAGTGAAGGATAAAACCAAAAGCATCTCATCACAGGATAACCGAGTTAAATTGGAAGAAAAAATAGCTATCAAAACACAGGAAAAACTCAATTACTTCCTATTTTTACTCCCTCGGTGCTGTTACACTTTCTCTTCTAACCTATCACGTGTTTTTTCTTGTTTGGAACATTTTTAAGCCAGTATCTGGCATACCTGTAGATGGAAAACATTTAATTTGTAAAGTGAAAAATCCAGCCTAGATACAACTGAACATAGCAGCAGAAGTTGATGTAATTCTCAGTGAAGACAAATGGAGTCCAATCCTGGGCTTATTCTGGTGCTTTAGGCTCTACTCCTCATCATTTCCAGCAGCACGCACAGCCCAGCAGGACCCATCTCTCCCATGGCCCAGCCCTGACTTCTGCACGTGGACAGCACTGTCAGATTTGCTGACAGAAATCTTCCTCCAACCTCTGTGTTGGCCAGCATAACATGAGTTTTTTTCTAAAACAAATAAGCTCTTCTACTATAATATTATGTGTATTTTCACACATAAAAATATCATTGCCCTCTTGACCTCTGTGGCATATCATAAATGTAAGTTTTGCCCTTTAAGCAACCTTTTACTGTTTTTCTTCTCTTCCCTTTCTGTACTCCCTTGTCAGTTTACCAGGGACTTGATTTACCTTCTCTTTTCCATTCAATATTTGTCTTTCTTCCTACTTCACAAGTGTCACAGCATCTACAGTTCATTGTATTTGATCAAGTTAGATTACATATACATAGTGAAGTCCCTGAAACACACCAGCACTGCAAGATGAATTAAGGAGGTCACACAAGCTCTTAAAATCACGTTTTATGAAACCAGCGGAAAAGCCAGTAGTAATAAAAGGCAGTCAAACTACACATTCTGCAGAAAGTGACTATGAGGCAGCAGGCTGACCACTGTTTATTGCCTGCCAGCTAAACAAAATGGGATGCAACTTATTATTTGCTAGCCTTTCTGCCAATCTGATAAGATGCAATTCACATTTCAAGTGGTGAGGCTGTGATCTCCTTCAGCTGTAGCACTCCATTTGCACTCGCTGAATCTGTCCCTCTCTGCCTCACTCCAAACACTCTTGCGCTAATGGGAAAATGTTGAGGGCCAATTCCCATATGGGTATCTAGAAACTTGCTACTGATGTTGAGAAGAACACTGTTTTCAGGGAATTACCAGGTCCTTTCCCTACCCCAGGAAAAAGCTGAGGAGTGTTATCCCATCTCTGGCTTGTTCTAGGTAATGCCAGAAAGTAAAACCTTTTTTCCGAGTTAAGAGAACAGAGAACCAGCAAGTGCCCCAGCTTACAAAGGTGTTAAAACCAAACCCACGTTTCTGGCAGAAAGTGCTGCCCTGGGGGTGGAGGGTGCTTCCCATGGTGACTACAGCACCTGCTATGTCTGGAATATGGGAACAGTAAATGTGCACATTTCCTGAGATTTAGTTCAAGCTCCAGACATCACAAAGCAGACCCAAGTCACTTCACTTTGTGTAAGAAATGATAGGTAGGATTTATAAAGATGTAAAAGCAGTTCGTTAAGAGCAACTTGTACCTGGTACAATTATTGTGCAGCAGCTGGAAAGAGAGGTGGTGTCCATTTACATGCACATGCATTTGTGCTTGTGTTTGCAAAGCGGTGCAAGTGCAGAAAGCTGGACTTGCCTCTCCTCAGCCCTAAGCAGGCAAAAGTTTGGAAGTCCAAAAGCTGCAGGTCTTCAAAGTACCAGGGGACCTCAGAGGACACAGGACCTCTGGGGCTTGAGAGTCTTGCTTCCCTGCCTCTACACCACCACAGCTCTTCTGCAGGAAATGGAGTGGGGCCAGACTGTGGCCAGCCAGACACACTTAACTTACTGTTGAATTAGCAGTAAAACAGTCGTCACGAACAAAAAATGATGGGGTTCAAACCCAAAAGACCAAAATTTCTTTGCACAAAAATGAACACTCAGCAACAACAAACACCGCACTCGCTTTAATGGGAAGTTTACCCTATATTCAAAGATCAAATTGTATGCCAAAATTCCATACACTCAGAAGTGGTTGACAAAATGTAACTGTTCTCCCAAGGCACAAGCCAGAACTCCCAAATGTTACAAAATGAGCCAAGATGGAATTGACAGCTACTCATGGAGAGTGCAATCCTTCTCAAAAAATTCAACACAGGAAGGAAATTTAGCTCTTCAGAACAGGTGCTATTTATCATTTGTTTGTAGTTCCCCAGCTGATCAACTCCCAGCTGTACACCAACTAAACATCAGGGGATTAACTCAGCTTTGATATGGAGTAATAAGTCTATTCAGTCTTTGAGCTGCCTCTCACATGCCTCTCACATAATCAGAATTCCTTAGAAACACATGGTATTATTTCACTATTGCACCAACAAACCCTAGAAATGGTAGTTAAGCCAAATATTGGATGGACTTTGAAAAAACCCTCCTGAGTAACAAACAGTGTTCTATTTGGTAAGGAACTGACTAAAAACAGTTTAATAGCATCCTATTAGAGACCACAAGGATCTCTAGCATCTCTAGTCATGTATATACAAGTTGATGATATCTTAATGTGCTGCTTACAATGCAAAGAAATTTTCTTAGGCTGAATTGCCATAGACTGAAATAGTCAGCATTGCTATGGACTGCTTGTATGATGGACAATTAGCCTAGGAATGGGAAAATATCCTAGTTTCCTCATATTCATCTGCTTTCACTGAGATACTGGCTGGTTTTCTAGAAGGTCAAATGCTTCAGCCAGAGTTGCACTTGATACACATTTCCTGGTGTGATAATGTAATATATTCACAGCGATTTAGAGGAATTGCAAACACAGAACTTCAGTTCTCTGCCATTTACAGGTGACACCAACTTGCACAGGATGAAAATATCAGTGACATATCAGCAGTCAGTGCAGGTTTACAAAACTTTGGGCCATTGCATGTAGGTCGACTCTGCTTGTACATTCATACACAAAAAGACCCCACCAGGCAGCTTATGGCTCCATCCTCTGACACCAGGACAGGCACTTCAATTTAGCTCCCAACACATCATAGTAAACCCATGGCCATCTCAATCATAGTCTCCAGTGCTAGTGGAAAATAAAACAAAAGAGCCACGGAGGCCAAAGAACAATCTCATTTGGATTTCTTCCAAGAGTAAGTACCAGCTGCTGCAGCAGGGTTGTATTAGGATTTTCTGCAGAAAAATAACTGCTAAAATGTCTCTTGCTTTCCCTTCTGGATTTGTACCTGTAAACACAGGCTTGAGTTTTATTTGTTTGTTTGCTTTTTTTATATGTGCTGCTACTCTGTCATGCACTGACAGCCTTGCTCAAAAAAGTTAATTAAATGTTTAATATATATTACAGCTTCCTTCCATTAGTATTCATTTGTAAAAGCCTAGGTTAACTCACCCATTAAGTTCAGATACGTATAATTTGTTCTTAATGTATGCTCATTATTTGCTATGAAAATATGAAAGAGATTTCTACACAAGTCTTTTATTCAGTACCATTTCATGCATAGCCAAATAGGCAGTACAAATAGCACCGGTCCTATTTTTGAATCTTTGCATCGTGAGGGTTAGGGTTCCAGGCACACGGGTTGCTACAATGCAATCTGAAAACTGTACAGCAGCAGCTCACTCGAAAGCATACATTTCATCGTGAGCTGCCAGATGTGTGCCAAGCGTTGCTTCAAAAATAATTCCTGAGGCAAGATGACTCGCATCTTTGTACTTCTTACTTCCAACCCAGTAATATTTTGTTGAACAATGATAAATATTAAATGTGGTAATTAATATTTTGCTATAACATTACAGGCAGTTATTTAAAGATTAAAATAATTTAGTAATTATAATAATTTATCAATTTAAAGTATATATAATTGCTATTTTGAGAACCAGACAGAAACATTATTCCAGGGAAGAAAAGTATTTCTTCTCACCTATCTTATGCTTTATCTGAATTCAATAATTCCCTAGCAGTGAACATTGGCTAACAGTCCTTTGCCAAGAATAAATCAATGAATCTCCTTAATTAACTAGTAATGTCCATGATAAGTTAGGGCTTCTAGATCTGCATATTTTAGACAGTGACAGCCAAAGATTAATGTTCTTGTCCTTACCAGCAGCCTCATTCAGAAAAAGAGCAAGGTGCATGCTAAACTGAATTTCTCCATTTCCTCATTCACTCCACAACCACTAGGTGGTCAAGGCAGTCCTGCCATAATTTTTCAGACCAAAATTGCAGAGTCCATAAGTCTTCTGCTTTTATACAACAAACACCAACCACATAATATGAATGATGGACCCAGAAGCAGTATTCTTCTTTTATGAATCCCAAGTTTCCATCCTTGCTAAGCAAGTTCAGGACAATCAATACACAAGGCTTAGTGTGATTTAAGTTGTTACTTTGGACAGCAAAGATAGAAGAATCAAGAATGCATTAGTCAGCTTTTTTTTTTCCTTTTTTTTTTTCAAAAGGGAAGGGGCTGTTGATTTTTAATTTTGGATAAGAACAGCTTTATGGTCTTAATATACCAACCCTTCCCTTTGCACCTGTCTGAAGTGTTATTTTTTTTAGAAAAATTGCTTTGGTAGGTGCAGAAATAAGAAGTTTCAAACTGTCAGTTAAAAAGATTATTAAAAACCCTTAGAAATTAAGCACATAGCTACAAATACTCCTTGGAACTTCTTTTTACCTATAAGTTTCCATTAAGTTCAGTGGTCATAGAGGTACCACAATGACAGCCTTGAAGTTTAAACCCTGCCTTGTCTGAAGACAAGAGTGACTGAAATAGGTCTATGCAGCTGCATTTCCCAACCCGAAGAAAACCCAAACAGTTTTTTTGCTTTTCTAACAGTTTTTTCTGAACAATGTCCTTCACACACATTTTTGGGGTTTTTCTTTTTACTCCTGAATGTAGAAAAATTCCCTAGGTAGGAAAAATTAATTCAGAAAAAAAGGACATCTTTCTATTTTAAGCAATAAGGAGGTACCCCACACGCTAATGTCTTCTTAAATGGTGATACTCCTGGGTTTTTATCTAGGGTATGGCTCTAGAAGAGGGCCCACAAGATGAATGAATGCCCAGCAGCTCTCCCAAAATTACTTCAGTCTGGGGTGGCTAAACTGGGACATTCTCACATGTTGAGAAGATAACTGGGAGACCATGGCCTGTTTCAAGCTACACCTAACATAGCACGTAGGGTGAGATGTGGAAGGGTGTTTGTGAGAGAAACCGAAGTTGACTGGAGGGGAGCAGGATGTTCCGTGGTCTCTTCTCTCTGCACTGTAAAAATCTCGCTTCTTACTGCAGGAGCTTTCCTACAGCTGCTTTGTTTGCTCTGTGATTACATGTGTGAGCAACCAGAATTTATGAGTTCACACAGGTCAAGTGAAAGGCTAAAATTTTTCATACCAAGAAAATGACAGGAGAGGGAGTCAAGTGAAAGGTCAAGTCAAAGGCTGTGAGAAGCTAAATACAGATGAGTCAATAGCTCACATGTGGACATATCCCAACAGAAAAAATGCTTCTACAATGTAATACCCTCACTAATTTTTTCAGTTCCCTGACTGAAACTTTTTAGACCCATTAACATGATCCCTCTAATAGTGCAGACATGCTTTTTATGCAGGGATGCCTCTGGAAATACGATAACTGGAGGAATACTCCTCTCTATCAGGAGAACTGTCAGAGGAAATTACTCTAATACATGTGCACAGAGCTCCTCCAGAAGAGGAAGGCTGGTCCGTTATGGGGAGACAAATGGAACCTCGAGGATGTTGTAGGCTTTGGTTATTCCCTTTTGTTTCTTGCTTGAAGTACTTTTAGATCATGTCAGGAGATTTTAAGCACTAGAAGCAAATGAGAGCTTCCATTTACTTTTCTGGTAATTTAATGTTTGGCAAACTGGAAAATATACAGATTAATAGATCTGCCAGGCTCAGAAACATCTGGTTTAGCAAATTAATGGATCAGCATGAAAAAGAGGAAAAACTGCAATGCCATGACAAGCTTTTCTTCCCTAGCAGGTTACCGACACATTAGCTGACTGTCCCGTCCTTCCTCTCCAGTGGGGGTTTAGGAGCTCAACAATGCAAATAAGAGGATTTCTATTGACATCAGTGATTTCTGTGGTCTTTGAATAGGTGCTAAGGATTGTACCCTGCTCTAGTGAACTGCTAGGGGAACTTTACATTGATTTTAAAGACAGTTCAGTCATTCTACAGCTAAAAACGAGGTTAAAAAATCTATGGGAAGCAGAAATTCTCTGAGAGAAGGTGTGATGCATAACTTGGGATGAATAAATTGTCCTGATGCTGCCCCAAGCAGATCCAAACAGCTTTAGAAAATTCTGTTTCTTTTGACATTAAGACAGAAAAAGTCCATCAATGCCTTTTATATTTTAAGTTTGCAACACATGCCTGGAAAAGGGGTGAACAAGATCCAGAAAGGTCGTAATTGTTTTCCAGCTGAACTTTCACTGATAAAGGATAGTGCAGAGGAAACTGGAAGGACCCTGTAAAATAACATCATGGTGAAGAATTGCAGACCTGCCGTGTCTCTCACACAAATGCACTTTCCTCGTGCTGGTGGGATGCCAATTTCCATCCCACCTCTGGGTCACTAGCTCCTCTGTCTCATACATTTTCAGGGTAGCTGCCTCTCAGTCTGTGGCCAGCTCTGCCAGGCATGTGGGGCAGCAGCTGCTGGTTGCACTGAGGCAGGAGCTCCAAGGGGTGCCCAGCCCAGATGTGTGTTCCCACCACTGCCCTGCCATAGAGTTGTCTCTGCTGTCACTTAATCCACTGCTACAGTTAGGCACAATGAGAGCAAGGGTAAAAACTCTGAGGCTGGATCAAACGCAGGACCTTTCCTTTCCAAGCCCCAGTGTGACTGCAGCAGGCATCCCTGAGAAGGCTGGTTCTGTCACTGCAGAGAAGGTGCAAGAGGAGCATTACACAGGCCTCAGACTGGCAGAGAGGGACAATTTGCAACCTGTTGTCATCCTCTAAAACACTTAATAAGACACTTTTGTGTATAATACAAATGTTTTTTCATCACAGACAGTACATCTCTCCAAGTATTCTTCGGAATTGTTGGCATGTTTAAATATTTATTATAAACTAATATGAAATTTCAGTGAGATAAAAAGAGCATTTATCTCATTAACAGACAAGAAGAAAATTACCCAAGCACCTCCCACAGCCATTAAAAGTTCAAGGTCTGTAAAGTGATCCTCTTCTCCTGCCTGTAAGCTTGCAGGTGCTGGAGAATCAGTGGTTTGCCTCTCCAGGAGTAGGAGCAGGTCTGGTCTGCTCACATCCCACCACCTTCAGTTAAATTTCAAAACTACCAGAAGTACTGGGAAAGATTACTCTGCTTATCACCAGTGACCGAAAATTACTTTTAGAAACAGAGAATGTCTTTAGTGACCTCGCAGAAAAAAAAAAGAGATAAATCTGATGGGTGGGTTAAGCCAGCACTGTGCAGAGATAGCCTAAGGCAGTGTCTGCACTTTATCAGCCTCCACTGACTCAGTATGTTTATTCTTTTTATCTGTTTGTTTCATAGTAGCTGAGGTATTTGTTTATAACAGCAGCATTTTTATATCAAAATATTAATTTACATACATAAGATCTGAGCTTTAAATTACATAAAGAAGGGAGAAAGGACCCAGAGAAAGACAAACTCAAGGGATACATGGAGGTCAACAGATTGTAATTATACAATGATTAACCATGCCCGTGGTGCCTAGAAAAGCAAAGCAAGGCCTCTGAGCCCACACAGACAAATGACTACAGGGGCAGGGTGAAGGTATGATATCCACATTTTATGATCTAAATGCAAAACAAGCCAGACTGAATTTTAGAGACATAAAGGGAGATGCAACAACATAATTTAAAACCCAAGAAAAATAAACTTTATTGGGTCACATAAATATCGAAGCAGATTGATTGCTTCGGAACTAGAATATTAACAAGCCAAGCAAGTTCACTGTCTGCTCTAAACAGACATAACGGCAGGTCAGCATGCAAATTCTTTTTATTATTTATACAGTCCTAGACATTTAAAGGATATTGCATACTGCATAGAATATTAGCAAAGTCATGGTCATGCAGAAAAAATGAAGAAAAAATACCCCCTAGCTTTTAACTTTGGTTGAAACCTTCAGAGTAGACCTGAGAAATAACAACAGAGCATTATCAGTTCAACACAATGTGACCACACACACTCCAGCTCGCCATTCAAGTTAGTTTGTGTTCAAAATCTTTACACCAGCTAATTACCCCATTAGGAACCCATGGAGGAGTGAATGATGGAATAACGACTCCAAAATTTGGGCTACCAGTGGAAGAATGGGTAACTGAAAAGGTGCAATCAAAACCTCCAAAAAATGAACAGAACCATACGGTCTTTGTTGCAAAGTTTTTTCTTTAGCTATTGGTTATTTCTGGTACGGTGCAATTTTCAAAAAAACAGTGTGAAGAAAAAAAATTGTAGCAACATTCCTAGAAAGTTCAAAGAGCTTAGGAGAATTAGAACATTAGAAGCAATTTCGTGTGAGACTGTGTATCAGTCTTGGACTGAATCAATGAATGTATAACAATCCCATGAGTTTTTTTCTTGTCTCTTATGAAGATGGTTCTGTATATCTTAATAGTCTGAGACTCTCCAGCGACTAAAAGTCATTAATAAAAGAAGAATAGCATAGAATTTTTTCTGTGCTTATCAAAGCTACTACCAGCATTTCCATTCCGGCAGGTGAGAAAATGTTGAAAGATAAATAATTAAATTAATCCATTAATTTATGTATTATGTACGGGAGGTAGCATTATAATGGCATTCATATTTCCCACCAGGATAGAGTCTCTGCAGTTTACATTGCAAGTACACATTTTTTCCTCGCAGTCATAATTTATCTCAAGACTTCTGCCTTCTGAATAATGGGGACAGAATCGTTATTCCCTTCCCTGCTGTCACCACTCAGCCTTGGAAGGACTGGAGCTGCTCTGCTATTCTCGCTGCCCAAATAATCCAGCTGTTTACCCAGACCTCATGTTCTTACGGTACACATGGGAAAGGCTCTTACATGAGACTCAAAGTGCTTTAAACCCTGCTCAGCTTGCATAGTGCTGCTGTAGCTCAAGCTAGATCATGGTAACTTTGAAGCAAACCAAAAGCAAAATTCCACAAAAGCCTGAAAACAAGAAAAAACCCCTCTTATTCCTTCTAAATTATTCAGGAAATAAATCTCAAGATATTTTCCTTTTCTTCCTGGAAACCCTGATTTCCTTTTTTACATCTCTTTACTGAAAGTGACCTAAAAAGCTGGACAATGTGTTTATAGGATGATATCACCATCTTTCCTTTCAAGTATGGTGCTGATGGCACATGCCCAGCAACCCTTCTGCACTAGACACCTCTTGTACAGTTACCTGTCACGGATAAGGAATGGACACACCTAACTCCCTCATTTGGTATGTTACCAACTCATAAGAATTCCTCAATGTTGAGAACTTGATGCCAAGTAAAATACAGTATGTTGAAAGTCTTGTTATCTTTTGAGTAGCAAAGAAAGCCTGAGAATGAAAAAGTTAAAAAGGGGTTTTCATGAAAACAAAACCTTCACCTCAAACATATAAACTTTGTTTTATTTAATGAAAGTGGGGCAAAACAAGGGTGGTGGAAGACAGAGGAACTTTAAAGATAATGTTTCTTCCAAGGTAAAAGAAAAAGGAAGAAATAAAAAATAATAATAATTATATTTTTTTATATATATATATATGTATATATACAGATATATAAGATCAACAGAATATTTTCCAGAATAAGCTTCCAGAATAAACTTCCAGGTCTAATTAGGAAGGATCTCCTGCCCTTGATGCTAGGAAGGGCAGTCAATATCCTGCTGGTAAAGAGCTCCTGAAGTCACAAGGGCAGCAATAACAGCAACAACATTAGGGTCCCACAAAGCAGTAGGAGCCAGAATTCATTGATTTTGGGAGCAATAAGGCTCATTGATTTTGCTGCTTGACACAACTAAAAGCAAAAGAAAAATCCTCTTCAACGAAGATATATCGTGTGTATTTCCTGAATACATTAACCAAAGAGGCCCTTTGGAAGCATATTAGAATCCTACAAAAGCCAGAAAAAATCTGACATGTTTTGAGGATGGTGCTGAAGTATCTGAGACATAACCAAGGATGAGTGGCAGCCTCTCAAGACACTTCTCACCATAATAACAACTTCCAGTACTTTCTTTCTCATATGGTTTCAGTGCCTCTACTTGGTACTGGGAAAGGAAGGACAGAAGAGATGGCAGTTAAGCAACGCAAAAGCGCAAACAGGCGTCACCATCACGCAATCTTCTGGATTATCTGTACCTCATATCAGCTGTGAAAGAAAGCACTTGAAAATCTGCTCTAGGAGGAAGAGCGTAGGGGCATTTTCACTGACATTAAAAGAATGTACCAGTGCACTACTACCACCTTTCTTCTCTTTGCATATCAGTCTGCAACTCCTTTTCTCCTAGAGGTAATGTATTCTGACTGAAAACCAAATAAGCAAGTACATTTCAATGTTTTCCTTACCCCACTTAGATACCATAGATTGTAGTTTGCAGAGTAAAGCATTTCTTGGGTATTATATACTATTGCTCAATTTACTAGCTAAGATTCTTACAATATTAACAGAATTAACAGATTACTGTGCTCAGTACTGTTGGCAGTTATGGATTCTTGACATTTTCCCTCTTAAAAAAGAAAGAAAAAAGTAATGAAAAGAAATTGTATGTCTTGTTCAAAGGCACTCAGGTCTATTCTTTAAACAGGAATCGAACAACAGCCCTTTGAATAACAGAGGGAAATAACAAAATATTGTTTCTGGTTGACCAATGAATAAAATTTTGATTAGCTGATAATTTTAAAACACAACCAGCCCAAAGGAAATATTTTGCTCTACCCAAACCACTGCATTTTTGATGTTTGTACTTTCTAGTGCATGTCAACATTATTCAGCAGTTACTTTGAAAGTATAAATTATTTCCTAACAATATAATTCAAGCATTTAATTTAGCAAATATGTTTACAAAATACTTGGGCTGTTCAAATCAAAACAATTTGCAAAAGTGTAGATTTTGAAAACATTTCACATGACCCAAATCTGAGTACCTGAAAAAAAAAATTGTCTAGTTATGTTCACTCTACACAGTCCTGTTCACCACATTGTCCTTTTCACTAATTTCAGGACTGAATCTAAAAAGACTAAAAATCAAATGAACCAGAATAGGATTGTTTTCCCTATTTAAAAGCTACATTACAGAATGAAGGGATCATAATTAAGGACCATCAATTATCATTATTATTTCTCCAGAACAGAGAAAAAAGAGCCTTGCCTTTTCACTGGATAATGTGACCACAAAAGAGAAAATTCTGAGATAATTTTCTTAAGAGTTTTCCAACATTATTTGGTCACCTTAAAAGGTGAAAATCATCTTTGGCAATAACACTGCAAAAGAACCTGGAGCTATCTCAGTAGCCACTTTTATAACCAAAGTGGGTTACTCTGTTTTACAGGTTTTAGCCTAAGAATTTAGAAACCTGTTATATTTTTATATACATATTACCAAGCCTTAATCTGCCTGACATAGCTAAACAACACAAAAATTAGTAAACGCTATCCATAGAGTACCAGATACAAAACAAAAGTCTATTTAGCAAAGGCATGTATGAATTAGAATTATTCAGTCCCATTTCACTTATTCTACTTCTGAAGTGTCTGGAAATACTGGTCAAGACATGTGAAATCAACCAATCATGCAGAAGACTAAGATACAGATTGGAAAATAAAACTTCAAAGCTGGAAAAACTTATCACACTTATCTGTGTCTTATTCTGTAACATAGAGCACTGGAAATAAACAGCCACACTGCTCAGTGTAGACAAGTCTTCCAAATAGTAACTTGGCATTAAAAACTTGAAAATTAACAATCTTCAGAAAACCTTCTCCTAACAGGAAGAAAAATACCCTCAACATCTATTCAAGCCTCAAGGTCACGGGTGGAAAAAACCCCACAACTTTGAAGGTTCACTGGAGTGAATATCTAGCACAATCAAGTTAGCATTCAAGCGCTAAAATCCTACCATATCTAAGTTTGTGGTTACTGGATGGGATTGTGCAGCATTAATACTTGACAGAAAATCTCACTTTATTATTACTTTTAGCTACAAATTAAATAAGGCAGAATCCATACAACAGCACTGGATAACAGTGTGAGGTAAGACAGGAACCTCAAGTGTAAGATAGAATGCATTTTCGTCAAAGATCACAAGGCTGAAATATAAAGAACCATAGCTTACCCTGCAGCCCAAGTGCAAACATCCATAATTGGATTTGAAACTGGAATAGGGCACAAGAAGCCCTCCCCCACTCAAACTTTTCATAGCAGGGATAAAAATGCTCTGAATTGAAAGAGGAAATACATCACAATGCTACCAACTCACAGATGAGTAGACGGAAACACCTCCTAAACTCGTCTAAAGCTGGCACTGGCCAGAAGAGAAAATTGACATGGGCTCTAAGACTATTCATTAGCAAGTCTCACACATCTACCAGGACACTAACATGTCTGCTTAAAGGATGCTTCATGTTCCTCATATCCATCATCAGTATGTGCAGTGCAGAACCAAAACTGGACCCGTACAGACCCAGGTTTAGCAGCTTCCCAAAACATCACATGTTTGATTAATCAAAAACATTGAAGATTAAATGGGTCCAAGTGAGAACTGTTCTTAATATCTGACACATGTGCCCCCGCAACATTTCTTCCAGGACCCTACACATCTTGTCTTTGGCACAGGGATTCCAAGCTAGTATCTGAGCTAGCACTGAGCACGTGGCCACAGGAGCAAGCACTTGCTGTGGCTACCAGATGTGTGAGCTGACACATCCCCTCTGTGTGCTTCACAGGTCTGAACAACCCTATGCCCTCCCAAGCTTTAGCACGACTGAACTGGACAAGTGGCCTTCCACCGTCCTCACCCCATCAATAGGAATAAAGGAAAATGCAAATACTAGCAGTGAGAGCAGCTGAGATGCAAGGAAAAAGCGGTAGGTGCCTGCCAGTTTCCTACATACGGCTTTGGAAATGAAAGCTGCTTGGTATAAATGTCTGGTGAGAGATCACCCGTGAATACAACATGTTTTCACTCTAAACAAGACAATACTAGAGCCATAATGGTGTTAGTTCCTGTGTTAGAGCAATGAGCTGTATGCCTTCACCTACCAGAGATGAGGGGGTCGGCACACTTCTGATGTGAATATATGCACAAATGAGCAGCTTTTCAGGTAGCCCTCAGTGTTGTGCTACCTTCCCTCTTCAGCCTGAAGATGCAATACACACTCAATGCAAATTACAGAAAAAATGTACCATTTAGGAGTCACAGATTTCCAAACCATTTTGGCAAAGAAAACAGTTTTCTAAATTATAGAGATAGGCTGTGATCTGTATTTGCATAAAAACATGAAAATGTCTACTGTGTGATTCAAATACTTCTAGCACTTTAGCATAATTACTGTGCCTGCTTAAAAATCACCCATGGAGAAATGGATGAGGCCTTGAAATATAGCACAATACAAAATGCATCTTATGAACTGTACAGCTTTTAGAGTGCTCTTGAAACCCAAGAGGTGGCATGATTTAAGGTATATTCTCAATTTCTTCTATATTATAGACTACACCTTCAAACCCAAATAGCAGGATGTCATTAGCCCTCAAACTTTATGAGGTTCGTGACCTAGCAGAAGATTTCATACTGTGCATCTGCATTATTTTTCATTCTGTTCAGGAATACATTTTGAAACAGATCTCCTGGTCACTGAATGAGCTTTGGGTCACGTTATAGTCTCAAAGCACATGGACTTGAAGACACACTCCAGGAGTGCCTGCATTATACTCAAACCTGTAGTGGATGAACATGCCCACTGGACCAGACTACAGTTTTCTTCCTTTGAAATTCCTGAAATTTTTGTGCTGTGGATTTTGTGTCTGTAGTACCAATAGCTTTACTCTACTAATCCACTACCACTGGTTTAGCTACTTACTGACATAGACATAGTTTATAGCTGAGCAGATGTTGAGACCCTTAAGCCCCAAAGGAAAATAATGATCTATTGGAAAACAGGATTCATCTTCACAGAGAGAAGGTAGCCTTAAGCAAGATCTGACCTTGGGTGTTTTGACTCGGGTCTCAAACCTTCACGACATAATGTTCTCACTTTCTGTGCTTTTTCTCCAGTAGTGGCTGTGTTCTACCAAAAGGAAAAAATGGCCAGAATGTGAGGTGCTTTTGGAAACCAGGACTGGGTGCACTTGTGGAATTAGAAACCCAGACAGATGAAATTGTAAGATTATATATTTCCATCTTCTTTCCCAGTATATGGAAACTCGACCACACATTGTTGTTCTCATGAGGACATCAAAAAAAATGGGTTTTGCTCCCAAATCCTTATATCCATAGCTTTGACTATATCCATAATTTAAATGTTCTTCTGTTGTCTGTGCTGCAAGCTGTAGTGCAGAACCCAAAAGCAGAAAGCAAAGGTCTCATTTCTTCAATGCTTTAGGGAAACCTATAGGAAATTGATTTACTCTAGGCTAAGATAACATACAGTTAAAAAAGAGAGTAAATGAAAATGGTTCCAGCTTGGCTGTGATCATAATATATGCATCTGGAAAG
Organism: Oreocharis arfaki; assembly: GCA_013398015.1. Classification (NCBI taxonomy): domain Eukaryota; kingdom Metazoa; phylum Chordata; class Aves; order Passeriformes; family Paramythiidae; genus Oreocharis; species Oreocharis arfaki. The sequence continues at coordinate 166,182 of VZRR01013707.1, forward strand.
CAATTACTGGGAACTAAAAAAATTACAATAACATAGGCAGCAGATTTTTTCTAACTGTATCTACAGACAGCAAAGATGTTATCAAACATATACATCTGCATTCAGCAACTTTCACTTCTTCCAATAAAGGGAAGCAAGGTACTTGCTGGCTGAACAGTGACTGCAGTGCTCTGACTTGATATTAAAACAAAATCACCCACATACATCATTCTGTAAAAACAGCAATAAGTGATAAAAATAAATGACAGTACAGGTACTGGGACTAAGATGGAAAAGCACCAGTCGCCAACCAAAATTGAATGTTGCAAAAAGGATGATACAGAGCGTAGTTTTTAATCCCAGGAAGAGAACAGCTTCTCAGTACAGGTCAGGCAGTGCAGTTTGGCATTAAGAAGCATGGAACAAAATCAGACAAAAATATAAAATTAATGTATTCACAGGTGAAAAAGAAAAAAAAATTAAATGTTCCCTAGGAAGTTTCTCCCGTTGCTTTACTACTGAGAGAGAAGAACAAGCTCAAATCATAGCCAGTGATGGCTATGAAGGTTTTTCCTTAAGCCTGAGTAGGGAAATGTAATACAATAGAAACAAAATCATGCTTCCCAAATGGTCCAACAGTCCTTACTCTGCCCTGTCTAGAACAGAAGAAGAAGCAAGGAGGGAAAGTGCAGGCAGGAGGGAAGGCTCAGGAGAAGTGTGTAGAAGAGATGTTGATGTAGGAAGGAGGCACTGCAAGGTACTGTCCTGGGGAGACTTTATGATACTGTATTCCCAATCATCTGCCCTCTGCCAGACATGAGTTCTGTGCCTTTAAAGCTACCTTCAGGAGAGGGGGGAGAGCTGGTGAAATTCTTTTAGTGGTTTGTGTTCAAAACAGAGATAACTTGCTGCCTTCTGCCCGTCTGCTCAGGTTCTGCAGCAGGGATGAGAGATATATTCCTCTGCGTTTTAGCTAGCTTCTTGTTCGTTAGCTAAAGCATGGAGTTTCCTGGGACTCTGCCTGCTTCTTTTTCTCCTTCTTCTCCTTCTTCTCCTTCTTCTCCTTCTCCTCCTTCTCCTCCTCCTTCTTCTCCTTCTCCTCCTCCTCCTCTTTGTCCTCCTCCTCCTTCTCCTCCTCCTCTTTCTCCTCTTCCTCCTCCTTCTCCTCCTCCTGCTCCTCCTCATCCTGCTTGCCCTCCTCCTCTTCCTCCTCCAGACTGTTCAGCAGCACCAGAACATCACCGGGAAGCCCTACACTGTGGCCCAGTGGGACCCACACCAACCAGCTCAGGAGAGGAGAGAGCCACACCCATAAAGGACTTTAAAAATCTTCCCAGGTCTTCTCCACGGCGAAAGGTTTCATTATTTAACATTATTAATTTTTTCTTTTTCCATGCCTGCCTGCACTTTGCTTTTTTAATAAATAGCTTTTTTCACTTTCCTCTGAGGAATTTCTTTCCAAACCTGGTGGGGAGGGGCTGCTGAAATTTGCCTTCTTACAGAGGGACATTAATTTCGGATGTTTCCCCCAATTTATCTCAAACCAAGACAGGTGTTTAAACTGCTGGCTCTGGTCCCACTAGCTGGGATCTGTGGCCAGCAAACCCACGCCTCTCTTGAGCAAGTCCCTCAGCCACCTTCTCCACCACCTGAGTCTTCTTGCTGGCCAGGCTTCCCCTGGCATGATACTACGGGGACCATGGCCTGATTCCTGGCCAGGCTTCCCCTTCAGCATACAAATGTCCCTGTCATCAGTTTTTCTGTGTGGTCCAGGAGGCAAAGACTGCAATCCATTTTTGAAGAACAGTGGCTGCCCTGCTCCTTCTTCAGTCAGTGCCACTGCAGTTTGGTGGGATGAGTCAAAGGGAACCTCTATATCCTCAGCTCTCACTCTTCTCCAAGATGTGGCACCTGGATTAGAAGTTCTGCTCCTTTCAGTTCTCATTTTGAACAAAGAGAGAGAACTAGCTCACAGGGATGTTGACAATACTGTAACCTGGCCAAATGGATTACAGAAAAAGGCCAGATATTGGCCACCTCTCCCTTCTCTGAGATGAAGCACATACTACTTTCTTGCTATCTCTTCCTCAGTATGCTTTACTTAGTTGTTATATGCAAAAAGCAATATATAAGATTAACAGTTTAAAATAAATTATAACAATTAAAGTGAAAATTTTCTGAACTTTCCTAATGGTCATATATGGCCTATTTTGTGAAGAACCTTTAGTATTAAGTCTTCCTCACCTGAGTACATCAAACAGACAAACTGGTTGTATTAATCTAAGTAATAACCTCATCTATCTAAGTTTCCATGTTCTTATTTATCCTGTTACAATGAATTCTTTAACTTTTATCTTGCATCTTTGAAATTACAGATTATTTTAATAGATATTTTAATATTTAATACAGCAAGCAATAATATAATTTTCCTTTGTAACACTGACATTATTATTTCCTCATAAAACAATGTTGTTCATTCAGTGGTTACTTACCTGTGAGCAGAAAATGTGAAGCTCAACTCCAACTACCACATGAATGACAGTTCAATTTATCTAAAAGGTCCGAGCACTGCCAGACTTTTCAATAAATTAATTCAAGTTAAGGTGAATTAAACTTTTAAGAAACACTTAAAATGCAGTTCTTACTACATTAGAATTTCCATATTTTATTTGCTACTAGACAGTCAGTGAGAAATTGAACAAAAATCAATAATATAATCCTAAGTACAAAGTGAAAACATGAATTGATGCTTTGACATATGGCAGCTTGATATGTGAGCATTTTGCAACTTTGGACAGAAGATGTGTAAGTGCTATTCAAATATTAGGTCTGTCAATCAAGCTACTTTGACAAGTGACAAATTCTCAGAGTGGTAATCAACCAATATCGCAGGAAGCAATTGTTTACTTTAGCACTTCATCTAGATAGTTGAATTTGGTTCAGGCAACAAAAGCTTTTCTTGAGTGATGCCAGCACAGCTGGTGGAATATTAATTATTTACCCTTAAAAAGATTTCCTTATTTGCGAAAGACTTCATCATCCCAAGACAAAAAGTTTTGAGTTGCATGAACTGCTCTATCAAATGCCTGTTTAAGGATATTGCTGGACAGAATGATACAGTAAATACCAGATAGAAGATGTGTGCTTCAGGCAAGAGAATAGAGGCTTGTAAATTCTGGAAAAGTGAGGGGGAAAAATGAACACAATAATACTATACGAAATTTTAGTCCCTTTTCAATTCTTAAATTTTGTTTAAAATAGCTTAAGCTAGCTAGTGCACAGACCAAGTTCTATAGTTTAATGTAATTTCATAAATCTTTTTCAGGGGTCAGAATCTCAAAGGCATTGCAGGCAGAAGAATCAACATTCAACAACGAGCATTTTTTTGATAAAACATAATGAAATTACATCAGTCAATGAAAATACATTGAAAAGTTGCACAGAATACTGGAAATAATTTGAAATAAAAACCATTAAATAATTCATTATATAAATATCATCATGTTGTTGATTATAGGGCAATATTCTAACAGAACATGGGAAGGCTTTTGATTTTTAACACATCTAAAAATGTATTCTTCTCAAATCTTATCCAAGAGACAAATATTTCTTCAAGTGATACCAGGAATACAGAATCTCTATTTGACATATCAGAATACAAGTTCTGATCCTGTACCACAAGGATATTGTGCCTACAGGATTGTCTTAAATGTATAGATTATGTTTTGATCTCTGATGTGTTCAGTTCACAGACATGTAGAAAGTATTTGCCCCCTTCATGTCTGCTAAGCAGCTATTTAGTGTATCTGCTGAGCATCACATCATCCCTGCAGACATCTCTGATATCTGCACAGATGTAAAGGTACAGTGGGTTTTATTGAACTTGAATTCTTCAATGTCTTCCCCCAACTCAGGCTGTTAGCTATTTATCTCAGAATTCACGTGAATCAATTGTTTCAATCAAAATCAAATGCTGTACCTTAAGCATGGAAATTGGATCTTTGGGAGGGCAATGGCACAAAAAAGACTCCTTAGAGGGAAAAAGCAAAAATTACATCTCTGTATATCCAGTCATTTAAATGAATTTACATCTGAGATGCAGGAAATAACAAGAGTTGAAGGAGAACACAAAAAGTAAAACAATATTGCAGTGTGGTATTATTGAGTAAAAATGTTTAGCTACAATGCATGACATAAAAATGAACAATAAAGAGAGGCTTATGATGTTTAAGGCCTAAGGACAAACCTTTGATATGTGACCTTATTACCTGTTTCTCTAGAGAAAAGTGTCTGTTGATGAGGATTAAAACTTCCTACCCTTTAACTGACTGAGATGTTTTATGAGGGACAGTGGACAAGTAGTAAGTTATATGAGTGTTGGGGCTGTTGAGCTGGCAACGGTAGAAGCCGAGATGCCAGAAACCCCTGGTGCAGGAGACCCCCTGTGCTGGTGGGTCAACTCAGGAAGTAAATAGCTCCCCCAACTTGGGTTGTGGGGAAAGACTTCTTCTCCCATCAGGCAGTACCTGTCTGGTACCTGGTCCCCCACTCCCCTCCTTCCCTCTCCCCATTGGTTGTTGTGTCCCTCTCCCTTCCCCCTGCCCCTTGCCCCCAGGTAATTGGTCGCTGGTGCTTTGCCAGCCCCCTTTCTGTTACCCCTTATAAGCTTGTACACGAGGCCTGCTCGCTCTCTCTGCCTCTGGATCCTTCAGAATAAACCTTTCGGAACCCATGCGCAGAGCCCTCCGAACTCTTTGCCCCTGGTAACACCTGAGCTGTCCTGGCCTGGGTGGGGGCTGTGTCTCGGTGCCAGCCATCAGCACGGGGGCTGGAAATCGGCCTGCGAGGTGCCGAGCTGCACCCCCAGGGCATCCCTTGCAGGGGATGCTTTTGGGTTAACGCGGCGATTTCAGCCACCCCGCAGCACCCCGCATCATACAAGAAAGAAATGGCAAATTGACTTACAACACATGGGGTACCAGATAAACAGCTGTCCTGGCCCTAAGGCCTTATGAGGAGTAACAGTGGGGATCACAATCTGAAGTGATCACACTGAAATGAAAAAGAAGCATTGCTGGATGGTGCAAGGCACTGACCCCTGCCTCAGTTGTGGAACTCAGCTCTGTATCCTTTGACATCCTCAGCAATATAAACCAGCAAACAAACACTCTTTTATTTTTCTATTGCTTTGGTTGGACAAAGCATTCTCCAAGCTCTGGACCAGCCTCAGATGAGAGATACTGCAGCTGAACATGCAGAACAGCACATCTGAGCATCTGGTCCTCTAATCCAAAGCATTTCAGCATGTGGTGGTGGAGCTGATTTGGGAGGCTTCCTGGAGCTTCATGGGGACTGAACCCCCTGCAGGAGGTTCAAGAGTACCACAGATGATGGATTGAAGGCAGCTGGAAAGGCAGGAGCTCGAGGACACACTGAAGCCGCAGAGAGGCTTGCATTCCACTAATGGCTTGAGTTCTTGGGAAAGAAGAACTTTGAGGGGACCAAGTGAAAACAAATTCAGGACAGAACAATATAGTAGATTAATGAAATATCAGGAATGAACTGTGATAAATGGTGGTACAACAAGAAAAGAAGAACTCATGGGAACTCATGGTGAGTCTGAGAAAACGGGCAACGAAGAAAAGCAGACTAAAGTGAGTTGATAGGCAAACCAGAAGACTGATTTAAAACTGCTGCTAGGAAACCTACAGTAATGTGTGCTGTAGTCTCCGACAGCTTAGAAAAGATTGCTTAGCAATTACATTAATAATTAATCAGTTCTGTCTCACCAACCTGCCTGCCACTATCTCTGCTATAATCTGCCCTCTCGAATAGCATGGTGCTAGACAGATTGAAATTATACGTACAATGTGACATAAAATCTCTGGCTGGTACTAGCACATTCTACAGCCATTTTTGTGTGGAAATGGTGAATATCCGTATCTGTTTAATGCTAGATGAAGCAATCCTTGAATGCACTTTGCAGTTTGCCTGAACTGCATTAATAATTACTCTTCAATTGTGGTTAGTCAGCCATCTGTCTAACAATTTCAAAAGCATTAACCACATCGCTTTTTTTCTGATATGGAGTAATGTCAAATGCTCTGCTGAAGTCAAGAGATATGTCCTCTTTATTCCTCTTTTCTATGAAGCTTATTATCTCATCAAAGGCAGAAATCAAGTTAGCTTGACGTGATTTATTTTTATGAATCCATACTGCCTTTCTGCATTAATCTCTCTTAAAAACTTGCAGACCATCCACTTCATTGTTTGTTCTAGTACTTCAAATACTTCTTCCGGCCTATATCTTACAAGATTTGATATTTTATTCATCTTTTCTGCAGATAAATAGTTTTAATTGTTGTTCTGTTCCACTGCAGATAACCTGTTAATCTTCAGATTGAGTCCTGGCCATTTTTCTACTATCCAGGTACACCAGACGGAGCAAAGCCAGGTTTGAGAAATTTCTGGCCATGTGTCAATTGTATCATCATAATGGAAATCTCTGGCATTCGACTGTCTACCTCTGCTAGAGACAGGTCTGTTCTCTGCTGATTCCTGTACCATGCTGGTAGAGAGGCTATCTTGCCATCTGACCAATGATTTCTGACTGTTATAGGATATATTTTTCCCAATGTTCTCATTCTGATGCCATTTAACATGGTTGAGTGAAATTCACTATGGAAAGAGAAATATACTCCAAACAAGGATGTCCAGCAAAGCTCTATTTCCCAAGAAGAGTCTGGAAGCCGTGGGGCACCTGTAGCCACACCCCAACATTTCTTGCACCAAGAGCAGTACTGTCTTACTGCAATTTTCCCACACCAAGTGCCTATCCGACCATGGGAGCTCAGACCTTAGCTTCCCATGTCTTGGGTAAAGCTAGGTGCAATTTTACTATGAAGGTTAGGATTTAGCTCAGAGTTGCCAGTACCTCTTGGACTTCAGGAAGCCAGGCAGCTGCGGATATTGAGGAGACAGTAAAACCTGATTTGAATACAGGATAAAATTGCTGAAGAAAATCGAAAGATAAGATACAACTACATCATCCAAATCTAATGGGAACTCTCATTATCTGTCATCTCTGTCATATTATTTGTCAACATGGACAAGAGCATGGAAGGCATTTCTGGCAAGATTTATTTTTACTTGAAAGACAGCTCATTTGTCATATAAATTGATCTCTAGAGCTATATGATGTCCAGTGTATAAAAGTCAGTGACTTGTTTTAGCTGAAATATATGGCACTTTTAGTGAGACCAGTATATTAATACCAATATTTTTATAATTCAAGGAACATAGGTAAGAATAAAAAAATCTAAGCTGACATTTCAGCATTACAGACATATGAATGTGGAACTGTGGCTGTCTGAGAGACAGGCCATAGCAAATAATGGCAGAATGCTAAATTTTATATTAATTTCTCACTGGTGGTGGATTCAGGGCTTCAAAAATGAAATAATTGTAATACAAAGACAGATAATATTCTGTCATCATTCCTCTGTGGGTTTAATTGTGAGATTCACTGTATCATCCTCTAGACCTCAGCATTAGAGAAAGCAAATGAGGTCACATGAATGAAAATAATCTTAATTATTTTTCTTCAGTTTTATCACCATTATGTTACTAAACTTATTTAATAAATACATTAGCACTAATTAATATTAGAATTAGAGAAATATCTTTATAACATTTATTACCCAAATCCATGAATTCTATCAATCTCATACGATGATGTTAGATATGACAAATTTGTGCATCAAATTCCAGACAAAAGTTGTATGTCATTTGAAGAATCGTGATGCTTTTCTTTGTAACCCAATCAAAATTTTGACCTAAGCCACATCTTGTGTACCCTGGTTTCCTAAGAGCTGGGCAGTGTTACAGCACATATCTAGATATATTTACATGTTGGAGAGACATAGGAATCATTAATACAGTGTAACCAAACCAGTTAAGTTTTCAAGAAGTAATGATTTTCAAAAAGCGTAGCTCTCTATGTTCTGTGTGAGCCATATCTGCACGTACATAAAAGGGTCACATCACGTGACCTGTAGCTCCTCTCTGGCTGCTACCTGTAGGGCCATCTAATGCTTTTGAAAAGGAAACATTACATTTAGGAACATGCCCTCTTACAATTATGTTCACCATATTATGTTAATTTAGCATTTCAGTCATGCAAACACAGCATTCAAAAATGCCATAAATTAAAGCTGATTTGGTTTTCCTGTCAGGCATGTTATTCCAGAGATTTTAAACACTTCTTGGTGCATACATACCCCGCCAAGGTATCTGATGCCACTGTCCACCAAGGGAGCCATTGCCTTATCTGAATTTCTTGTGAGCCAAAACAATCCCGTGCAACCACTGTAGTGCAACTCCAAATTCAAGATCATAAACTGAGATAAACTCTCCTGCCAATAATTACTAGATTTATCTTGGCAATTGCACAAATTCAGGTCAGCTCAAAGAGGGCTTGCATTTGCCCAGAGTACATTTTGTAAACATACTATAAAGAGGCAAAATAATTAACAGCTACTTTCCAGGGAAAGACATGAGCCTTTTCCCTCATTGCTCCCTGATGAAAATTGTGTGATGTTTCATTTTTTCTAGAGTATCCCAATTTAACAAAAAAGCAGTTTGATAGCTCAGTTTATTTAAAAGTACATTACACTGTTAATTTTAGTGCCACAACTTGGTTTGTTTCCTCATCCACTAAGTATTTAACGTCAAAAATATTCAAGCAGCATCTGTGTTCCCTCATACACTGAGTCTCAGATACTTAGAACAGATCAAAGGGAAAGCTATAGCTTTAAACCTAAAGCAAATTTTCAGGGTAATCTTGTTGCTCTGAAATGGATTGTTTTAAGCCTATATCTTGTTGATCTGAAGTGCCATCAGAAATCTCAAATTGCTGCAATATTAGATGAAGCTTTAGAAAAAAAACTTCTGGTTCCTACACACAGCTCAAAACACAGGAATTTAAGGTAAAGGCCTTTCAAGGAATGTATCTTCTGAATCTTCTACTCAGTTAATAGAGGATGTCTCACACCGAAGTAAAAGCTTCAGTATAGACTGCATGAATATTGTGTGAGGAGAATCAAAAGCTCAAAAAGGGAACTAAGTTACTGAGCATGAAAAATTAACATTCATTTATCAATTTGGGGTTACAGTCCCAAAAATGTGCAATTCAGTTGAACAGAACATGTGTTTCTGTGAATAAAACAGGCAGTTACTCATATAATTTACAGCCTGTGATTATGAATGATGAACAATTACAGGTCTGGAACAGAAAAGGTGACCTTAAAAAATGCAAATCCCCTATCATGCTTCTTTTCCCCCAATTTGAAACATTTGCAGATAGAGAACTATAGCATGATTGTAGGTTTCCGATACAAAATTAAATTTCTAGGTGAACAAAGGGAAAAAATCTGGAATTTCCTGCAGTGTTTGTAAAAAGCAAGGGGTAAGTGACTGCATAATATCCCACTGGCTCTCTAGATACTATTTCGTAAGAATATCAATCACTTTTTTTACGTGTGGCAACATTCACCCTTTCTCATTAGAAGAATTAGAAGAATTGTATATCTTGGAAAGATGCACAAAAGCTCTTTCATCCATCCATCTAAATCAGCAAGGTCCTTATGAAATTTTGGGCGTGTTAACTCCGTATGAGACAGGTCTGTGTTTGTCAGATGCACCAGAGAGGCAGTCACTGTCTGCTACTTCCTTCTGACAGTCTAGATGGCAATCAAAACTGCAAGGCTGAAGTGGACTTCCAAGTGTTCCCTCCTCATGTGTCTTTTTTCTTCATTATTGTGGAAAAAATGTAAGGCTTTTTTTTTTTTTAACAGGTTTTACAGTTTACCTGTTTTCATGGTATTCTAGATATTATGTTGGAAAAAAAATAGTTGCCTGCGAGAGAGCTGTATCTTACTTGCATGAGGTGTTTTTCAGAAGCATTTTGCCTGATGAAAGCTCAGTGGTTTAGTTCACCCTTTGTTATGTATGCATTTTGTACTTCTGAGATTTCCTCCCCATGCTGCTGTTCCTCACGTTGCTCACCATCCTCTCTCGCCTCCTGGTGCTTCTTGCACATCCTCTTTCCCCCAATCTTCACATGTCAGATATCCAGGCAGGGCTTGCTTAGGGTTTCTGCTGCGCCTCAAGCTACTGAGTTCTGATCTATTAACAATGTTCCAACTAAGTAAAATACCTTGTAAAACATTTGATGTAACTGATCAAAAGTGGTTTAGAAGCTCATACCAACATTCTACAACACTTGACAGGTTGCATTTTTCACGAGAAATCTTGAAACATTTAGGTGATATTGCAGGAAACTGAACGTATGTCCACGTGTCCTGAGCGCCACAGTTCCCAATACCATCATCCCAGCCTAATAATGATCAACTCCTTTGCAGAACTAGACACTTTCTAAGAGACTTACTGGCTCTTAACCAGTTGGACCGGCTATTTAACATACATAAAACCCTGGAATTCAAAAATTTGCAATGAAAACCCATTGAGAATTCATTAGGAAAAGACAAATGAATTTGACATTTGTGTCCAATGAAAAGATGTAGCAGTAGCATATCTAAAGAACAAGGAAGAGCCTTAATGAACTACAAACTGAGAGCAGATGACACGTTGTCTGACACACTTTAAGATGGCTTTCATGCACAAATTAAAGGCAGTAGATTAAATATAGGACTGCAATTTACGGGAATTTCAATATCTGTGCGAGGTGCATCATAAATGAGATAATATATGTCTGTGATACAAAGAGGGAAGGAAGGCTTGAGGGCCTTGCAGCTGAATAACAAAAAATAGGATTCAGGAAAAAGACATCTAAAGATGAGAGGCCAAATATGACAGGGAAATAAGAGGTAACACCGAAAAAGAATCCCTGTTTTCAAGAGTAGAGCTTTGAGAAACCTATTCTGATGACAGTAAAAATTTAAAGACTTCATAAAGACAAGACAAAAGGAGAGGTACAGGGGACAGTGACAATGTACAGGCAACCATGCAATACACAGATCAAACAGTATCAAATTGATTCAAGATTTAAATCTGAAATACGATGTCACTCCAAAGAAAGCTTTTAAGGCAGGGAAGATGAAGCGGCAAGGCAAGGATTGAATACAGCCTTCCAAGAGAGTTGTTGACAATAAGCATCCAGAAGACCTTACAGAGCCAGCAGGATTAATTTATGAAGAAAGACAGAATTTGCTAACCTCATAAAGGCTAAGTGACAGTACAGTGGGAGGCTGAGGGTGAGACATTTCTACATATTTAACAGAGTGTAAATGCCACAGGGTAGATCCTGTGCAACCCAAAACGAAGTTTGAACTGATGCAAGTGTGAAAAAGTTTTTATTAATGGAAAATATTTTTGACTGACCTAACGTTTTCACAGGAGAAAACAAAACAATTTTCACTTATTCTAATGCTTTATTTTTCTTGGCAACCCTACTACTATTACAGAAGAACATGAAATTCTTGCAGTTTCTGTGTTAAATGCAAATTTTACAAGCTAACATGCCTCAAACAGGCCACAGGAGTGAGAATTTTTCTTTACAGCTTTACTCAGTCCTGATCTCATGGCACATTTCATAGGAAAAGCCCAGCCTTTAGTGCACTGGATCTTTAAAAGTGAAGCATTTTTAGAAGCATTTGCTGCTGGGAGAGTGAATAGAAAAACTGCTGGAAGTACCATACTCTACAATAAATCAGTTCCTGAAAGTAGACTAGAAAGGCAGTTTGGAAGAAAATGTGAATAGTCTAAATAAAATAAACCAGCTAGGAAGATGTATTTTGACCTTTCCCTACTCCTTCCTTTGTTTTCCTTGTTCAATATCCTTTTCTGCATCATTTATCTGTTTCTCTTTGCCAGTTTTTCTTATCTCATTTTCTTTTATTTTGCATATTTTCTCTTTTCTCTTGACTGTTTTATGATCTTGTTCTCAATGTCTCTCTAATAGCACTTCTATATTCTTACCCACCTACCTCATTAGCCATTTTCCTATTTACCCAGTGCTCTGACAATTTCTCCTCTTGGAGAAACGTTTTTCATGAACAAGGCATTATGAGCTTGTTCTTTTCTTTTTTTTTAATGAGTAATATTCAAAGGACTGTACCAAGTTTGTCACTAAATATTTCCCATTTACAAATTGGCAAACAGAAGCACGAGGACACGTGGTTTATAGCAAGTAAAACTTGTGTCTTCCAAGTAAAATTTATGTTCTTTTAAGCATTAACTGTCTCTTTACCTTTATTCTGTGTTTCAAGTTCCTCCACCTCAACAGTAGCTCTCCTTTACTCTTGATATTTTCTTTCTCCTTAAAGGCTTTTTCCCTTTCAGCCACCAGAAATATTCTGTTACATGTGTACATACATACAAATATATAGATACAAAAATACTTATATGTGATACTGCTATATTCCCACACATAGCTGAACAAACAGAGAACTGTGGTCAGTAAGGCACCAGTCACATGGAATAATGATGACTGAGACACATTGGAAATCACCAGATATAAATATCTGGGGACTTGAACAATTTTTGTTCATTATTTTATACAGTGTTCATCACCAGCTCAAGGTCTGAGCATTTAGCAATACCATGACACGAGTAAGAAGTAGCTGTTCTATGTGCAGCCTTCTTTTTATGAACCTATTTGGTCCTGGGATATGTTTTTTTCCTAGTTTTCACTTAACAAATTATTTTCATCCTATGTGCCATAACATTGGTGTCTTAATTGGAATTTGTAATGTCCTAAATCTAATGCCTCTTCTTTAATTTCTCATTAGCAGTTACACAGAAAAAAAAGTCATGTTTCATTTGACCTAATTTTCATGGATTTTCTTTCTATTAGAATTTTTTCCCCAAAAATACTAGTTCTCTGCTATCACAATTTGAAACACTTTCTTTGTACACCTTCTGAATTCCAGTTGTTCTCACAAAGAAATTGTGTCCCTTAGTGCCTCACTGCTCATGTCAGTCACATGTCAGTGTCACATATCTTCAAGGCCTGGGATCAGGGAAGTCTGATAAATATTAATGATTATCCATTCAAATGGGAATAGCTTAAGATAATAACATGATCACTTTGTAACTGAGGTTAGATTTTTCCAACCTTGATCCCAGCGATTGAAACCCACAAGGTTTAAAATCCCTCTCAAAAGTAGACAAGTGTTTTAGCCTAGACTTGGAAAAGCAGAGTCCCTGAGACATGGGGAACTTGTACAGAAGGAAAGCACATGCAAGCAAGAACAGCTGGTGCACTCCTTCATGACTGGAGTCCTTCTTGAGCCCAGCCAGATGAGTAAACTAAAGCAGTAAAAAAAGCTGTGACAATGAGTAGTGGTTTTGAACTGAAAGAGGGTAAATTTACATCAGACATAGAGAAGAAATTCTTTACAACGAAGGTGGTGGGACACTGGATCAGCTTGCCCAGAGAAGTCATGGATGCTCCAATTCCTGGAAGTGTTCAAGGCCAGACTGGATGGGGCTCTGAGCAACCTGGTCAACAGAAAGATGTCTCTTCCCATGGCAGGGGAGTTGGACCAGATGATATTTAGTCATAGAATCACTGAATGTTTTGGGTTGCAAGGGACTTTAAAAGATCATCTAGTTCCAACTCCTTTGTTCCAGTGCCTCACCACCCTCATTGTAAAGAATTTCTTCCTAATATCTAATTTAAACCTACTCTCTCTTTCAGTTTAAATCCACTCCCCCTTGTCCTGTCAATCCATGCTCTTGTAAATAGTTCTTTCTCCATCTTTCTTGTAGGCTCCCTTCAGGTACTGGAAAGCCACAATTAGGTCACCTCAAAGCCTTCTCTTTTCCAGGCTGAACAAACACAATTCTCTCTGCCTTTCCTCACAGGAGAGGTGCTCCAGCCTTCTGATCATCTTGGTGGCTTCCTCTGGACTCGCTTCAACAGGTCCACGTCCCTCCTGCCCTGGGACCCCAGAGCTGGATGCAGTGTTCCAGGTGGGGTCTCACAAGAGCACAGTGTTGTCTTGGACCACAAGAGCTGCTGTCTTGGATCAACTCTTTGTCCCACGTGTCTGAGCATAGCTTCTGGGAGAATTTGTTACGTGATTTTACTGGGCACAAGGGTGAGGTTGACAAGCCAGTAGCTCCCAGGGTTCTACTTTCTACCCTTGTTGGAGATGGTAACAATGTTTCCCTTTTTCCAGTCACCTGGGGCTTCACCTGACTGCCATGACTTTTCAAGTATCACGGTGAGTGGCTTAGCAGCTCCATCAATCAATTCTCTCAGGACTTCTAGATGCAGCTCATGGGTTCCCATAGGCATGTTTGTTCAGGTTGTTCGGGTGGCCATGAACCTGACCTTTACTTATGGTGTGGGGAACTTTGCTCCCCCAGTCCCCATCCTGCTGTCCATCCACTCAAGAGGTGTGGGAAGAGAGGCTGGCAATGAAGACTGAGGCAGAAGATTTGTTGAATACCTCAGCCTTCTCCTCATCCATAGTTATCAGTTTACCAGGGGGAAACTTTCCTTTTCGGGTTAACATACCTGTAGAAGCCTTTCCTGTTATTCTTTGTGTCCCTTGCCAGGATTAGTTCCAGCTTTGCCTTGGCCTTCCTCACCCCGTCCTTACACAACCAAACTTCTATACTCTTCCCAGGTCACCTATTCCAGCTTGAACTGCCCGTGCATTTGCACCTTTTCGTTTACTTTGGCCAGCAGGTCCCTGCTCAGCCATGCTCATCTCTTGACTTCCTTGCCTGATTTCTTGCTCCTGGGGATTGCCAGCTCTTAAACTCTATGAAAGATTTCCTTAAAGATCTGCCAGCTCTGTTCTGATTCCCTGTCCCCAAGGGAAGTCTCACAGGGAATCCTATTGATCATCTCCTTGAACAGCTGGAAGCTCGCTTTCTTGAAGTTCAGGGGTCTAATTTCGCTCCTTACCTGACCCATATCCCCCAGGATCCCAAACTCCATCAGTACATGATCTTTAAAGGCCCAGTCCTGGCAATCATTCCCTAGAAGCTGCACTCAGAATTATTTTTGAGCCTGCACAGAGAAAACAATCCACAAAAAATATCCACAAACATACCTTGAAGAACATTTATGTGCTCTGCTAAACAACTATGAAACTAAAGACCTATTAAAGATAAACATAGGCCTACAGGGTGTTCTTAACTAGGTTGTGAGTATGGTTAATTGCATATATTTGCTTATTCATACTCTTTTAATGGGGAGCTTTTAATTCTTCTTGCATATGCAGGTTTGAAGGGTTGATTATATTATAAATTACCATGTTCACCACCACTTATTTCCTTTTGATAGTTCATGAATAGTGTATGCATTTCAGTGTTGGAAAATCTAACTTTAGACTCGCAGAATTTCTGTCCATAACCAGAATGTGTTCTATACTCTAAATGGTGTTTTACAGTATCTTGGTTAATAATCAAGTCATCATGTCCTAAGATGATCCATGACTTAAGGTCATTCTTCTTTTAACAGATATATTTAAGTCGGTGAAGGAAAAAGTTTATTTAGCAATGATTTTCATTTCATGAGGTCTACCTTAAAATCTTTTAATCATTTGTGTACATAATGTCCTATTTTCCCATAACCTATTTTCAAGGTTTTGGCCACTCTGTCATTTCCTGTGTACCACGGTTGCGTTCCTGTCAAATCACTGTGTTAAAATACATAAGATTTTATACCAAAAGTTAATGTATCAGACAAAGCACAACTCAAACCAAACATATAATTGCTATCATTTAAAAGAGCATTTCTAATCATGGCTACACTTTAACATGCAAGTATTTATGGCTTCACAGGGAATCTCCTATCCACTCAAGCCACATAAGAAATCCCATTGCAAACTGCAATGATGCTTGGTGTTTTCTATGGCTGGTTGGACTTCACCTGTCATTCACTAGTACAATAAACAACTTCTTAATCTCTAGAAAGAGTTTTACGCTATTGTTTCAGCCAGATGGTAGACCATGAGAACCATAACATGAGTGGAAATTCATTTGTCAAATTCATTGTTATGAAGTCTTATATTGCAACAGGACCTACATGTGCTCAGAATTTCAAGGCACAATAAGAAGCTAAGTTATAAACAGATACTGTTGATAAAACCCCAGAGTCATCTAAAAGCTATATGCAATAATTCAGCTTAAGAACTACTGCACTGTGGCTGAATAGCAAAAGATCTGTAAAAAAGGTTTCATATTGACTTTTTTTTTCATCTTATTCTATATTGCATAGACAATTAGAAATGAAAGGATTTTAATAACACAGATTAGCATAATGTTATTATTTTATTATTTTTTCATGGATAAATAATTGAAAACCTATTATTTTAAATATATTCCATATTACCTGCTGTTGGAGAAAATACTCATGAATCAATAACATTAATTTCCTGACAGTATAAGTTCTAATGAATAATAGCTTATTACAATCAAGGCAGTGAATCTACATGTACTCATTTCCATTCCAGGAAAATGCAAATAGATATTAAAATAGAAACTAATTTGATCCTTTCTCCTGGGTATTTTCCTATAGTAATGAGTCAGACTGTAGCATACCAAGTGCTGTAGAGCATTACACTGCTGTATACACAGTTTAATTCCACAGTCAGAAAATGCCCAAACTAAAGTTGAATATAGTCTCAGTTCTGTTCTGATGTATGGAAGCATTACTACAACATCCATTTTGTGACCACTTGCTTTATCATGCTTGTAACGTGGCTATTCCTCAATATTATTTTTAATGTAAATTGTTCATTGAGACACCATACATCATAGCTTTTAGACTGCTCTAGGCACATAGGTGATATTCAGAGCCTTCAGAGCTGGGCAGTGTGAATTCCCTCACTTGAGGTTATAAGACAAGGTTCTGTGAGACATCCTGCAAAAGGACAGAAAAGCATTCCCCTTTCTGTGAGGGATTTGGACAAGTCTGTGGCCATACAGGAACAAGCCAGTCCAGTAAAGCATTTTTTCCAGATGTTTGTGGCTTGAGGTTTACATGAGAAGTATTTCTGAAGGTTCCAAGGCCTGCAACATCCCTGCAAGGATCCTACATCCTCATTCACAGTTCTCCCACCTTACATGCCCTTCTCTTTTGTGCTGGCACAAGCAGTCATGAATCTTAGTTGAATGGCCAGAAAAAAATTAGATCTGGTGAGAAAAAAGTTAGTTTTAACTTGAATCAAGTCGCTGATTTTTTTGGACACTAATATTAGAATCCCCAAAAAGATGGACATGATCTGGAGGAAGGACAAGGCAGGTGGGTTCTCCAGATCACAATGTCCAGGCTACAATGCTCTAACAAGCTCCCAGAACTACTTATTTATAATGCAGTCGTAAGAGAATCAACACTATCCCACTAATCCAGTATCTTATCTACCTATTAGAAAGAAAAAGGTAATCTTGAGTTATTGCACCCAAAATGCACTAGGACTCTGTAAGTAGCCAGTGGAAGTTGTTACAAATTAAATCAGCTAACAAGCTCCCTTGCTATTTAGGTATTTTTTAAGATGCTGAACTTATCTATTAAAAAAATTCCTCACAGTAAGACTCAAAAACTTCATCCTGCCATCCAACCCACAGCTTAACAGGAATGTGGGCATTTAGCGAAATTTTGTAGTTGAGTGTCTGTTCCGTATAGTTGCTCCCCATCCGTGGAAGCATTCAAGGCCAGGTTGGATGGGGCCTTGAGCAGCCTGATCTAGTGACGTGCTTGCCCACGGTGAGGGGGTTGGAACTAGATGATCTCTCAGGTCCTTTCCAACCAAAACCATCTTATGATTCTACGTACATTTGGCAGCACCATGGGACCATTAGCCTTACTCCTCACTCCTTCACCCAGAGGTAGTGCTCTGCTCTACAGAATGCTTTTTCTCTAAATGGATTATAGGCCTACAGTAAGCATGTACTCTGGCCACCTGACTCTTGCTAGACTGCTGAAGTTCAAAGGAACCTGTCTAAATGAACCATGACTGCAGGTGCTAGGAAGGAAACTGGGTGTACAACCCATCTCTGCCTGCTTCAGTGACGCTCCTCCAGCTACATTACACTTCCTTGCAATCCCAGTTCTCTACAGTTTCCAACCATGAAATCTAGACACAGCTGTGAGTAGACACTAATTTTTTAACTTGCCTATCCATTTTTTGTTGAACAGATATTCTGGATACTTATTCAAAGCATTCTTCAGTCTTCCTGGTTTGCAAGTCAAATATGAAAACTCTTTACTCCCTTCCGGTTTGTGGCAGGACATGTCTACCCCCCTGTGTCTACCACAGACAGCTGGTGCATATGCAGGAAATAACTCTGGTGGGTCACAAGCACAGCATGAGGTATCTCTGGCACCAAAGAGCTCAGGCCGGCAGCTAAGAATCAACATCTTAGTCTGGAAGGCAAATGTGGAAAGAGATGAAAGAAATACTTTGACCAAAAGACACAGGTTTTACATCTATAAAAGACCACAGAAATTAACACAGAGCAGAAGTCTCTCACACCCTCCTTGAGGACGTCTGAGGAGATTTCTCCTTGGAGCTGGACGCAGCTTCGAGTTACTTCTCTGGAGATTGAGTGAAAGGATATCTCTGAGTCTATCCCTTTGAAGACTGGTGGTAAGACACTTTGAATCCTAAGTTATACTATTTCTTCGCTAGCTGTAATTCTAACGGTACCTTTAACTCC
>VZRR01013707.1:186389-233305 GCA_013398015.1 Oreocharis arfaki
GTCTGGAAGGCAAATGTGGAAAGAGATGAAAGAAATACTTTGACCAAAAGACACAGGTTTTACATCTATAAAAGACCACAGAAATTAACACAGAGCAGAAGTCTCTTACACCCTCCTTGAGGACGTCTGAGGAGATTTCTCCTTGGAGCTGGACGCAGCTTCGAGTTACTTCTCTGGAGATTGAGTGAAAGGATATCTCTGAGTCTATCCCTTTGAAGACTGGTGGTAAGACACTTTGAATCCTAAGTTATACTATTTCTTCGCTAGCTGTAATTCTAACGGTACCTTTAACTCCGCGTGTATGTTACTAGTAATCCCCTTTCATTTTTCCTGTGTAGTAATAGTCTGATTTAAGTCTTATGTCTGTTAATTTTGTGTCTATTAAATAAATAATCCATTTTATAATAGACTGGATCAGCTGTTATTAAAGACCCTGCAAATCAGAGTGGATTTTGGAGTGCTGGCCACTCCAATACAGTGACTGGCTGTTGCCAGAGGCCTGGGCTACAGACAGGAGCTGGTTCAAANTCATTTTTCCTGTGTAGTAATAGTCTGATTTAAGTCTTATGTCTGCTAATTTTGTGTCTATTAAATAAATAATCCATTTTATAATAGACTGGATCAGCTGTTATTAAAGACCCTGCAAATCAGAGTGGATTTTGGAGTGCTGGCCACTCCAATACAGTGACTGGCTGTTGCCAGAGGCCTGGGCTACAGACAGGAGCTGGTTCAAACTTACATCATCCATTCGTAACACGGTTCCAAACTTGACAGCTTACTCATAACTTTAAAGTCAGCTAAAGCTGAGCAAGTTAAAGGCTACAATGGTTTTCTCCATCAAATTAGTGGGAAAAAAATGAAAAACATGTATTAGTCAGTGTCAGAATTTCTTATTAAATCTGCTGCCCTGTTGATATAAAATGAGCTCTACTGCAAAGGGTTGGCTTAAAGACCTGACGAGAATTGTATCATTTCTAGAATACCAATTTAACACATGCAGCTTTAATGCATTAAACATGACAGAGACCATACACAAAGAGTGATAATTGAATTACAATTGAGTTATAAAGCAATAAATGGGAGGTCAAATTTTGCTCTCTCAAACTACACCAGCATTGTTCACTGCAGTGGCATTAAAGAAGTACGGACTGAAACAGATGGTTTAAGATGTGTCTAAAATAAAGTTTTTACATTTTACTAGAGGTTAATCTCTTCTTTCATTTTAAATGCAGAAGGCATTCTTAGATAATCTAGCTTGACATTCTGATTAATAAAGGCCACTAAATGATCCTCTGGTTGCTGTCTTCCATACTGTAAGTCAGAGTCCAGCCCTGAAATAATTTCTAAATATGCTCAAGGGACATAGTCTAAAATCAGTCTAATCATCCAGCCAGGAAGATGTTCTCCACCATGACTCAGAGTTAGAAATTTCAGTTTTTTCAAAACTATATGGACTCCAAAAAAAACCCCAAAACCAAACAATTAAGGGAGAATACAAATGAAGTATGACAAAAGGCCACACTTTCTCAAGGCAGCAGGCATGCTGGTTGTGAAGGTTGCTGGAGACCTTCAGGTTAAATACCATGCTTTTTAACTACAGAACATTTATGCTCTCATGTTTTCTACAGAGGAGAAAGGAGGAGATCCCTGAATACCTTGCCTCCAACAAAGGGAGCAATTCTATGACCAGATAATCAAAGCTGGTTGCTCTTGGATGAAAGCAAGAAATTGTCTGTAAAAACAGACTAGAAAAAAAATAAGGTCCAAAGTCAGTAGAGGGATTTGGGAATGCTAAAAGCATGAAGAGCATGTTGAAGAGATCAAAGAAATCTTCAAAGTCTAGCTAGGACATCAAACTTTCTGACCTCTTATCCATATGAGACCCCCACAATTTAGAGGTTTGCTCACAAGGGCACTGAATTAAAAAGATTAGAACCAGACAAGCAATTCAAGCTTATATCTGAGTCCTTTTGCTTTGGCAAGTGACCAGTGTAAAAGCAGGCTTAAGTGAGGAATCCTACTCAGAGGCAGAAGACAGGCAGAGCACAGATTTGGGTGAAAGAAGCCCTGCTGTTTCACCAAATGTACAAGGTGGAGCTGAATCTCCTCACAGACACACAGAGCTGACAGCAATCCAAATGCAAGTTAAGCGTTGTGTGGCCCAGCCTGGCACTAGCAATGTAAAGAAAACTGAACAGTCTCTTGTGTCTTCTGGGTGCTGCAGGTGCACAGTGACAATCAAAAGGAATTGGAAGCTTGTATTAGAACCTTGTATTAAAGGCAGACCAACAAAGGGCAGATTTCAGTGTCTTCCACAACAATAAACTCAGAACAGGAACTCAATGTTAATATTATTGATGATACCACCCACTGTAAATCATAACATCCACAAATGGGTAGGACATTTGACAGCTGCTGATGAAATCATCCACCTTTACCAAGTGACTATTGAGTGGACCCTGGAACACAGGCAGGCTACCTCTCTATGTTGTCAAAACAATTTTCTGTGGTTAGCCAAACTAAAAATGCAAGGAATCAAACACTAAAAATAATGCATTTAATGAATATATTTAAAAAGTAATATAAAATTATTTATGGCTCTGAAAGTAGCAGAATCCAAAGGAAGGCATCATTCTGATAGTTCTGAAAAAATCCAGTACACTCAGGCACCAAGATCTGAACACATGTAAAAGGACAAGAGACTCAAAACAGCTAAAAAGCAATCAATGCATCAGAACACTTTTGGGAAAAGAGTCTCGACTTATTGTTAGGTAAATTAACAGCAGATTTTAAAATTCAGAGTATGACAATGAAGCCTTTTATGATTTAAAATAACAAGATGATTAAAGTAAAAAACAAAAGCAGAGGAAAAGTAAACCTCAGGAAAATCCAAAACCCTGCATGTGCCACCATCAAAACTGGTATCACAAAATTCCAGCCCAGCTGAGAGGGGAATTGCTGGCAATCTTGCATATCAGTGAAATTCAGTGAGGCCACCTGAGACTCTTCATGTTCCCTCTGAAGAATTCAACAAATTCCTTGAATAAAACAGGTACGTGAAGGAACAAATGTAGGTAAGAAAACAGCAACTAGGGTCATGGCAAACTAAGTAGCAAGGAAGTTACACACTTTGTGAAAACAAAAAAATGTGTATCTTCATTGGCCTCTGCCAATATGAGGTAGGAAGCAGAGCTCCATGTCCCAGCTGATGACAGCTTCATTTAAATGAGGAAAACTGGGCTAAAAAGGAAATGTATTTTGTAATTCAGAACATAGTTTTCAACTTTCAATGGCAACTAATAGAAAAACAAGCTAATGGTAGAGTTTAGAGTGTGAATTAGTAGCTTTTATACTGAAAGACTGGCTGAATTCGTCATGTCAGCAACATAAGGTTTTCAAGCATGACTAATGTGCTTGTCAATCTAGTTTCAGTAAAATTATAATAATAATAATTGAAAACTCCCTTACCTTTGAAGAGAATACAAAATTGCTTTTTTCCTCAAAGACTTCCAAAATAACATCGTATCTCCAGCAATGAGAATGTAATGCAATCTTTTATGGCTGAACAAAAGGCATTTCTTGGAATATGGCTATGAGTTGTCTCCAGATAACCTGAGGATCTCTATGTCTTCCAAACCATAAATCCTGGTATCTTCTTACGAGGATGGGATAGTTAAGCATACTTATTTCCACAGTTGACCATTAAGATGAAGCATGTCTCTTCTAGTCATAAATTATTAAGATACAGTCAGAAGTAGCAAATCTAGTGTCAGTATATCAGATAAATTTAGGATGCAGAGCATCAATAAGGTAGGCAAAGCTGTCACATGTCATCAAATGTGTGTCTTCAGACATGGGCAGAAATTTGCTCCGTACTTGAACCTGTTTGACGGCCAAACTCAGCAATATCCCACAGATACATCTTGAGGCAGCGCACATCTCAGAGAATAGGTTGCTACAAAGAAGATAACATAAAATCCTACAACATCCTGCAAAAGGATCACTGAAAATCCAGGTTATACATGTACAATTTCAATACTGTCAAAGTATCTCAGTGTCTCTATTTGCTCATATTTACCCAAACTAACTATAAGTATCTAGAAACACCATCCATTTGTCTGTACTTCATCAGCTTGTCTGTGAGGATGATAAAAGTCTAGCTGAAGTCACGATAAAAAATACCCTCTACTTTTCCCTCATCCATCACCTCATCATAGAAGACTATCAGGTTGATTGAGCTTGATTTGCCCTGCATAAATCCACGCTCACTGCTTCCAGTCACTTCCCCCTATGTTTGGAAATGGTTTCCAGGATTATTTGCTCCATCAGCTTCCCAGATGTCAAGTGAGGCTGACTGTGTTGTAGGCCCCAAATCCTCCTTGTTGCCTGTCTTGAGTGAGTGACATTTACATTCTTTGAGACCCCAGAAGCCTCCTTCAATCAGCATGACCTGAGATTATCAGTCCTTTCTCTTCCTAGCAGTCCTTGATCCTCAAAGATGGTCCCATGGTCACACACTCCCAAATATCTGGTGTCAACTGCAGTTATGCAGCCAGTCGCTGGATTTCAAGATTTCCTGAAGCCCTCGCCCCTCAGTAATAGGGGGGAGAGAGACAGGAGAGACCACCTGTGCCCCCAAGCCCTTGAAAATCACCCCAGAGACTTGTACTCATGCTTCATACACTACAGATCTCTTCTGGCAGGGAGTGGGGGCAGAGTCCTAAGACCAGAGAAGCCTCTGAAGTCTCTCCACACCCTAGACCTGAGTACCAAGCAAGTGGCAAACTCTCTAGATAGCAGATCAAGTCAGACAACATGGGCATCCATCCTGCATAGCAGGGAATCATCCACAGCTATCCCTTGCCACTTTCGCCTGATGCCATACAGCTCCCAGCCCTTCATCTGCAGCCAGGGCACTGAATCTGCTCTGTAGATACAGATCCATGGGCAGCCAGGAATTTTCCTTCATTGTCAGAAGTTACAAGCTCCCAACTGTACAAAATCCTTCATCCCCAGAAGTCCTCCAGCAATCTCAAAAGTTCTGAAAGAACATATCGCCTCTTTTCTTGGCCACAGATTTAATTTCCTTTAAAACTTTCTCCAGGAAAATTAACTTTCAATGACTGTAAAGAAACTTGCAACAAAGACTAAATACGATGTATGTAACTTTGTACTGCAGGTGCAAAGTTGAATTCCGGTATCTTATTTCTCTACTTTGTATTTTGCAGTCTTTGGACTCACTGAAACATTAATCAAAGGCAAAGCAAAATGCAGCGATATTTTAGAAGTAGACTATTTTTTAAAGACCACTTAATCACAGAAGTGCAAACAATTATGCATGTGTAAGTTCATGCACACGGATGACCTCAAAGACAATGTGACTAATGTGTGTGAAATCAAATATTGGCCAAGAGTTTGTGATGCTGGGGATCCAGTCTAATGTTGGGAGAAATGGTCTGTTAAAATAAAATCAATTTCAGTGTAAATTACAGTTTTACAGTGAAACAGAAAAATCCATTCTGCAGCTAACAGGTTAAGTTTTAGCTGAAGTCTTTCCTAAAATTGTTATAAATGCAATTATTATTTTTTACACCATATGTAAAAGACATAAGGCTGCAGTTAATAAATAGCATTTCTCATTCTATTTTCCAAGGCTCCCAGGGGAAGACTTTGGCCTCTCCAAAGGGGGTAAAATCCATGCAAGGCAAAAAGCAAAAAGAAAGCAGTATTTTTCATTTTACGCTTCCCCATTTTCGCCTAACATTTAGCAAAAAATAGAACAATCTATTAAATATAGGCAACTAAACACATGGTCTCTGAATATGCAGTTTCTGGTTTCAGTTTTGCTAAAACGTACATGGAAATTATCCACCAAATAATAAAATAAATTGCCACAAAAACATATATTGTCGAACATATATATTTTCTTCCCAAATATGAGATTTTTTAAATTAAAATATTGATATTGAAAGGACAATAATTGCAGGAAAACGTAGTCATAGTTCAGAATCTTTCTACACATGTAAGAAATTTAGTTATGGAAAGATATGATACAATAATGAGACAGAACTGCTCTTCTTATAACATTATCTGTTTGAAAGACTTTTGGTGAGGCACCCACTTTTCTTCATCCTATTATTACATTAAAAGACAGACAGATTTGAGTGACTGAAGAAAAACCCAGCTCTTTCTGCAGATTCCCCAACAATCTCAGTACCACTGCGTCCTTGCTGTGAGCACATCTTTTTACAGCCTGACTGTATTTACAACATAGATTTTTAGTTTGGTTTCCTACAAGAGGCAAACTTACGCTGTCATATCTTATATCACTTTTGGTCTCTTAACAACAAATTTGAACTCAGATCAAGCCTAACAAAGATTTGCACAGTGGTAAAGGTGCCAAAACCTCCTACAAGTGTTATGAAAAAAGACATGGAAGCAGAAAAGATCAGAACAGTGTTGCAGTAATGGACTGAAAAATACACAGTTAAAGCCAGCACATGCCAGCAGAGCCATTAATGTTGTAGCAATGCCGTTATAACTGCATATTTGTATTAACTGAAAGCTAAAAGGCTCGGTCTGAAGACATTACACCCCAAGTAAATAAGGTTATTAAAAATGACCGTGTATAGACCAGAAACACTACAGCAGTTCAAGGCAGATGCTTTAAGTAGAGCCACACAGCATCAAGGAAAATCTCATTTGTCCTCTTCCACAGAGACGTTCTTGCAGCCACTCTCTCCACTGCACTATGTGAACAGTTTGACAAAGGCTTGTGTTTGGTGTGGGGGTCCAGTGGTGACCAGAGCAGGGCTTGGCAAGGCACCGCTCCCCCGGCTGCACAAGAACAGTACTCAGGGAACTCAGGGGCCTGGGCTCAGGGATTGCATTTCTCCCACCAGCTCCCTTTTGACAAAGTGATGATGCTCAGTAACACAACCATAAATTAAAAAAAGATGGTCACCATACATTGGTGTTATTTTGTGGTCTTCTGATGGGGCAAAGGATATCCTAAGAGTGTGACAGGCTGCTTCAGTGTTTTCTCCTGCTGAGGTGCAGATGGGCCTCAAAATTAACATTCCATAAACTCCTCATTGAACTTAGATACTTCCCATCTTCAAATCACTACAAGTACAATACAGTATTGTATCACTGTATTTGCAGTTTTAGTATATAACATATGTAAGGCAAACAGTCCAAACTCCATGTGAGTATAATTTCCTGTCAGGAAATTTTTGCCCTTCAAGGATGATAGTAGTACAATCTAATTATCCCAGGCTCAGGTATTTCATACTCAGGAAAATCTAATGTTGAAATTAAAAAAATAAAAAGAAGTTCATATACAGAAACAACCATAATGCAATCTAGCCTTGAGTAGAAAGTATATGGAAAAACCGTCTTTGACAGTTTGCTTAATATAATCCAGAATTAAAATGTTGTAATTGAAAATATATGAAGAGCACATAATTTTCCAATAGCATTCATGATTTTCTGGGACTTGTTAAGGCTGGTTCTGATACAAATCTGAAATGCTGAATCTCAAATTCCTGAAGCATCTTCTTATCTTGAGGACTCAGGTGAACTGATCATCTCTTGAATGGGATATCTTTTTAAGAATGAGGAACAGACTGGCTTACTTTGGAGGCACTGACATTTTGAGCTAGTTTGATTTGGAGAAGGGAAACACAAGGTGAAAGAGTTGCTCTATCCCTTTATATCTGGCTTTCAGATCCAAGGACTGAGAGCATAGTTTTTTCACATGGAGGTAAAACTCGAAAGCAAAGAAGGTGAACTGAGCCCTGGCAGTTGATAGCTTTTCTTCTTCATTCACGCCGAAGAAAGAGCACCTAGCATTTCACAGCTTATGAAATGATAAATCCTTTTCCTTAACTCTGAAAGGATAATTCTCCAATGTTTGTGCCATCACCTCATGAAGATAAACCAGTTCTTTCATATGTTCCACAGTAATAAGAAATTTTAACAGATTTTTAATTATAATGTTATAATACCAGGGTTTTTTTGGATGGACTTGTTCAGAACGGTTTAATTGTTGACTACTGCTTTTTTATATTCCTTTCCAATTAACTGAAAGATTTGCTGGGTAACTTATAAACCGACACATGAAAAATGTTATCTATACTCAGTGGTCTGCAGATAGAGAGAAAATACACTTGAATATTTAAATTCGCAAAGTAGTTCTCAGTTGAACTACTGAGAACCAAGCAGGTGAGAAATCTAGCACAAAAGATCCAGAAATAGCAATGAGGAATGGGTGACTATATTATCTTTATTTATTAATTTAGTATACACAATATAAGTAAACAAGGATTGGATGAATGAGGAGCAAGAGGAAATATGCCTTAGAGATAATGATGCTCATGAAAACTGATTTGAAAAATCAAATCAAGGTGCAGAGAGCAGACAATGTTAAAAGCTCCAAAAGCAAACAAAACAGAAGAATATCTGAACAGAGAGCAAACAACAAATTAAAGAGGAGGAAGCATCCTGGGAAACTGCATCTAGATTAGAGTATGTAATTACAGGATTTGCAGCTTGATAAAGCAATTGATTACAGCAGTGGATTAATTTTAAGTCATGAGTGAGCACCAGGATCTGAAAAAGAGACAGTTACTTTCTTCGGCAATCTTCTGCTCAGAAGTTGTAAGTCACAGTTTCACCCACTTATGATCAGGGCAAAACTAGAAAGGCCCTTGATACATGTGTTTATCACATAAGAGCATTCCTAAATACATCAAACAATGAAGACAAAATTTATTATTGTGTTAATTTTCAGACCAAATAAACAAACAATTATAACACCTTAAATTTAAAATTTTAAACATAATTTTAACAGCCAAATGCCTAACATTATTTTCAGAAAGAATACTGAAAATTTGAAAATATCACAAGCCAAAAGCTAAGAAGCTCTGAAGAAAAGGATGTTGAAGTTCTAGACCAACTTCATCCATGGTGTCTAATTTTATTTACATATATATATATGTATACATATATATATGCACTCGGTGATTCATGTATTCATGTAAATAGAAACATCAATGCATCCAAAAACTGATTTCTTCACCACCTGTTTCATTTAACACAACTGTGTTCTGTCCTCTTCTTGAATGTTTAGCAGAAGAGATTGGCACCTGTGGACTGATCACACAGTACTTCCCGAAGATCCAGTTTTCCTTCAACAAGCCCATCTGTGAGGCCCAGCCAGTGGGATTTATTGTTCAGAGTGATTCAAGACAGCTGCATACATAATTACTTTTATTGCAGAAGAACAATTATAATTCTATTGATCAAAGCTGAAACTACAGATAGCTCAAAGGAACTTTACCTAAATTATACAAACCTTTCCATCATCTGTTATGGAAATCTGAGAGCTTCACCAGCTCGCTCCGGTCAAATTCCCAAGCATACTTCACAAGCTTTAAGATACTAAATTGTTTTCAGATGCTTATTATTTCTTCACTTCAAATGGCAAGACTCTGTGCTTTATGTGATCTGGTCAACCTGCCCGGTGATGCTCACCATCTGTTCCTATCTCTTGATTTTTCAAAGCAGCTGCAATTGTTCATAGCTCCACAAACAAAAATTATGAACATGAAGAAGGGAAACTGCCACATTATGTCAAACTTTGTAAACGCTTTTTAATTAGTTTGTGGAGGATCGCCATAAGCCCTGTGTGCAGTTTTGGGCACTGCAATATATAAAAAGACATGAAGTTATTAGAGAATGTCCAAAAGAGAGCTATGAAGATGGTGAAGGACCTTGAGCAGAAGCCTTAGGGGGAGCAGCTGAGGTCACTTGGTCTGCTCTGCCTGGAGGAGACTTAGAGGAAACCTCATTGCAGTCTACAACTCCATCATGAGGGGAAGAGAATGGGCAGACACTGATTTCACCACTCTAGTGACCAGTGACCGGACTCGAGGAAATGGTGTGAAGCTGAATCAGGAGGTTTAGGTTGGATATCAGGAAAAAGTTCTTCACTCAGGGGGTGATTGGGCACTGGAACAGGCTCCCCAGGGAAGTAGTCACAGCACCAGCCTGTCAGAGTTCAAGGTGTGTTTGGACAACACTCTCAGGCACATGGTGTGACCCTTGGGGGTGTGCTGTGCAGGGCCAGGGGTTGGACTCAATGATCCTGACGGGTCCCTTCCAACTCAGCATACTCTATGAAATCTCCCTCACATAGCTGACAAAGGAGCATTCCTGGAGCGCTGCCCTGCTAGACCTGCTGTTTATGAACAAAGAGCTGGTGGGATAGGTAGTGGTGGGAGGCTGTCTTGGGCATTGTCATCACAAAATGACAGTTTTCAATCCTTGGTGAAGTAAGGAAGGGGATAAGCAAAAACTCTACCTTGGACTTCCAGAGGGTTGACAAGAGGATCAGGCTCAGCCAGCATGGATTTGGGAAATGCAGGTCCAGCTTCACCAACTGATCTCCTTTTATAACCAGGTAACCTGCCTAGTGGATGAGGGAAACTGTGGATGCGTCTACTTGGACTTCAGTAAAGTCTTCAATACTGCTTCCCACACCTTTTTCCTGGTGACACCGGCAGCCCATCGCTTGGACAGGTGCACTCTCCAGTGGGTTAAAAAAGTGTCTAGATGCCTGGGCCCAGAGAGTGATGGTGAACAGACTTACATCCAGTTGGTGGCTGTTCGTTAGTGCGGCTCCCCAAGGCTCAGTATTGGGGCCAGTCCTGTTTCATATCATTATCAATGATTTTGATAAGTGGATCCAGCACACCCTCAGTCAGTTTGCAGACACATCAAGTTAAGTGCAAATGTTGATCTACTGGAGGGTAGATCCACCCTCACTTGCAGAGGGATCTGGACAAGCTGGATGGATGGGCCAAGGCCACTTATATGGGATTCAACATGGCGAAGTGCCAAGCCCTGCCCTTGGGTCACAACAACCCCACACAGTGCTACAGGCTTTCGTAAGAGCACCTGGAGAGTGGCCCAGCTGAAAAGGACCTGGAGGTGCTGGTAGATAGTGGCTGAACATGACCCAGCATGAGCTCAGGTGGCCAGGAAGGCCAATGGCATCCTGGCATGTATAAGACATACCATGGCCAGCAGGACTAGGGTAGTGATTGTCCCCCTGTACTTGGCGCTGGTGAAGCCACACCTCAAGTACCAGGTTCACTTTTGGTCCCCTCACTACAAAAAATACATTTTTTATACTGTGGACCATTGCTGCTTCTCATACATTTGACTCTTACATATTTATTGAGTAAAATTAGATCTGATCACTTCCACTATTTAAAAATTTTAAAAGCTAGCAAGGATGCATGCAACTATGTAGAGTGACACATCTTGGCAAGGCAAAAAAAGTGAAAAAATAGACTCCAGACTATAAAACTTTGTTAAGCATTTTATGAGGGTTTTCTAGTCTGGTTTATCTGCAGTAACTAGAAGAGGAAAAGACAATGCCAAAAAATGGCAATAGTAAACAATATTCTTCTCATTCACTTGTGAAAAAAAATTAGATAAAATTTTAGTTTGTGTTTAATATATATCTCCTAAGCTTTTAAATTAAAATGCTCTGCATTCTGCAAATATTACTGAGAGGTAAACCTGCAAAATTTCATTTGACATGGGTAAAGTTCCTTGCTTCATGTTTAGACCAATCTAGGTAATTATGCAATTTTTGCTTGTTTACATTTCCTTGCCACTGAAAAAACCTCTCCACTTTTAATCACACTCTTTTTTCTAAATGAAGACATAGGAAAAAAATTAAGGAATTTATCACCATTTCTTTTTACTGACTTCAGTTTGCACAGATGTATTGTATGAAAAAACATGCCAGATAGCATGACCCAACGTGCTTTGACAATATGCAAAGATATTCAAATATATGTATTATGCAAATAATTCCTATACTTCAGGAAGTCTAGACATATTCCTACAAGATCACTAACTACTGGAAACAATATCTGAGCAAATATGCAAATCTGATTCATTCTGAAAAATATACACTAGAACACATACAATGTCTACAGCTCAGGCAGTATTATTCTCAAAATTCTCTTATGATCTACATCTGATGTACATGCTATCCAACTGATAAAGAAACACGGAATAGGAAAAGTAAGAAACACTTGTAGTCTAACAGAAATGACATTGCTGAGAGTTCAACTTTACTTGATCAAGATTTTAAAATAAAAATAATCATATTACAAGCTACAGAACATTAAACTTTGCTAATCTCTTAGAATTTGCTTTGTTCACTTACCTACAATGTTACAAAAGAGGAAAGCTAGTTCAGAGAAACCTACACACCAATCTCTAGTCAGACCTCCTCTTGACAATAAAAATAAGTAAGATTCAGAACGTCTTTTCCTCTGCTTAAAGATGCATAACAATCTTTGTCCTTTTTAATGGAGAATTCAAGTAATGCTGTTAATGGTGAAGTAAAAAACATAAGAAAATAGCTTTTTCAATCTATTGTTCTAATTCTATTTCATATCATTCTATTAGGGGTTTTATGCTCTTTAAAATTTTATAACTTCCTTTGTAAGTGTCTTGAATTCCAAAGGAGAAACTGCTTCAAGACCAGAAATAGAAAGCTGAATATGAGAGAAATAAAACTGTCTGGCTTCCTTGAGGTTTGGCAGAAAATGCTCGGACAGAAACTGTACACATTTACTCTGCATACACAATGACCATGATTACAGTCAACCAACCATTAATTTATCAACCTGATCATTGGCGCAGGAGTTCCTTAGCAAAATATCATTAAGTTACAAAAGCAAATTCACATACATTTTTGCATGCATGCTTGCATGTCTGACCTTTTAAATATCAGGCCTATTTTTACTGTGATTTATATATCATGTAGATGATCCTTAGGTACTGGGGTAGAATCTTAATGACTGAAGCTCTCTCAAGGCTGGTTTATGTACATTTAGTGCTCACCTGGAAGGATTTGGCACACACAGGTGATTGTTTTTGCTGGTACACAAAATGATCAGGGACAAAAGGACTCAAAAGGCTACAAAAGTGCACATGAACTATACACATTCAAATTACCAGTAAGCCAGAGTATAAAAATAAGGTTGAAACATTCCAAAATGTACAGCTGACTTGAATGAGTTAAAATCTACCTGGGTAAGAAAATTAATACACTGACATCCGGCAGTGTTTCTCAGGGCCAGGTCCATTACAAAAATCTTGATTTCAGCTCCTGTTCACCACAAAGGTGCACAAACCTTCAAAAATCATTGTTCTAGGGATTTTACAACCTTGCCCAGGAAGCAACAGCACAGAAATTGGGCAAAGTCTCTGGAAGTTAGTCACTGGTTTTGTAGAAATATAAACGTGACTTCAGCAGCAGCAGCAGTGGCAAGAGATTAGGGAGGTATATCAGTCTTTACAAGAGGTCCACAGCACAGAACATCTCAATCATAAGAATGTCTGCGCCAGCAAAATAGCTACTCTTTAGAATACAAAGAGCACTGTTGAGGGACAACCAGTTTCTCTACCTTTCCCAAGACTTAACCACGATGCTGGTACAATCACTCACAAGAGTTTTGGAGGGTCAAGGGGGTAAGGAAAGAAAAATGAAGTGCAGTAAAAATTTCAGACACCACATATGAAGCTAGCAGCATGGACTGATTTTAGGATGGGCAGGCAGCTTAAACCTACAGAGACCCGGGGGGGGCGGGGGGGGGGGGGGGAGTGGCTTTGGAAACCACTCTTAAATACCCCAGATGAAATTCCACAGATCTTACAGGAAAAATATATATCCCTTCCACCTTGGAGGAAGAAACATAGGAAATCCAAATAAAGTTATCAGAAAATCCTGGAATTCTTATATAGCAAAGGAGGATATTGAAACACACTATACCAAGAGCTAAGCAGGACACCACCTCTGTGGACAGGCTGTAAAGGGACACATATTTAGTTACACTACAAACGTGTCACATTCAGCCTTAAAAAGCTGAGGGACATAGCAGACCTTTTGATGAGCGTGATGTATGATGCTAGTGTTATGCTGGTTAAAGACACTATTATTACAAGTTGAAACATTTCATTCTAGTGCAAACCTCTACTCCATTGCGACTTTCCTCCCACCCTATTCCTATTTAGTCCTCCTTCTTAGGGCAATAAAAGTAAATTTAAGATTATTAGCAATCATGTAGATAATTTATACCTGATTTGCCCCTAACATTATCATTGGTACTGGCAACTTCATCATGAACCACACTGCTGGTCAGAGTTTCATCTCTGAGGTAAAGCAAGGTAAAAGTTAACTTGAACAGCTGTTTTTATTTCAGAGTATAAAAATAAGAAGTTTACACTTCGCAATCAGCAGCCAATTATTGCAGACAGAAAAGTAAGCTCTTCTGTGACATCTGAACTGGTAAACTAGTCAGACCATTTATTCCAGTGCATTACCTCTTTAGTGAAAAGTAGTTTTTCTTTTACCAATACATCTAGAAAACAGTATAAAGAATTTCAAGTAGTCAAAAAGAATAATACCGAACTTTCGTATTTCTATTTAGCAGAATGAACAATAATCTCAGTAAAAAAATCTCATTATTAAAACCACAAGTGACAAATGTCTAGTTTTCTTGAAAAAATCTTGCTATTTTCAGAAGCACTGTTACTCATTTATGCTGTATTATTGATAGGTAATTAATAAACCCCTCGAATAATATATAATGCCATATATTCCCAGACTAACAGCATACAGGTTCCTTTGTGACATTTGAAGTAACTGTATTTTGTACTACATATTAGACATGGGAAAAGTGGGCTTCACAGAATAGCTACCAGCAATCTTGCACAACGACACAACAATATATATCACTAAACCTCAAACATCAACATGGATTATGGCACAGTGCTTAAAAACCCATATGGCTTCTGCAGAAGTAATACAGTATTATCTCTCTACAGACCTCAAGAGATCCTCCAAAATCAAAGGACTGCAACATTGCCAGTCCTGTAGGCAACAATATTATCAATTCACCCCAGCCCCTAAAATATAGGCCTAAAAATCAAGAGATTTAAAGATAAGAATCAACACTATCCTTTATCTTCCCATAAAAGAGTTTACAATTCTCCTTTTTCCACAATACCAAGGGTTATTTATTTTCATGGGAAGCTTGGCTTCTCAGAAAGTAATCTGATTTCATAGCTGGAGCTCTAGGAGAAGCACTGAATATTGGTATGTGATACTGTGAAAGCATGTAACAGAATGCGGCACACAGCTGATTTTTTTCCCATCACCCACCTACCACGCATCCTCAGAGGTGTAACCAGATGGGCTCTTTCAAGGAAAAACACTGCATCTTCCCATGAACAAATATCACCGCTGCATCATTTCATCATGATATATGACTCAATTATACACACCTCTACTGGAAGGACTCCTGTGGCAGCACGGCCATTAGGAAATACTTTTGTATGCACTTAGCATGCAGCACTAGCAGGTATAACAGGTATGAGTTTAGAGTGGGCTTATCCCCTACACGGCAGGAAGGTCAATGCCCCATCTGTAGTGCTAGCCCCTCCCTAGAATCAGTGCTGCAAGTTCAATGTGGACATTACTTGAGGGGAAAGACAGCAAGCAGAAATGGTATTGCCATGCCTTTCCCAGGATCTGTGCATTTCCACACTTCATGACCAGGAGAAATATAGTTCAGAGTTCTCCATCTGTATTGTCACCTGGGAGGCTGGGGGTGGAGGAATGGGGGTGGGGGTCAGGAAGGAGAAGGAGAGGACAGAGGGAAGGAGAAGGAGGCGAATGCAGGAAGAGAGTTCAGTGGGCAAAGAGATCTCAGGAAAATGCACCCAGTCATTACTTCTCTTAGACTGTCTCAAACTGGGTGCGGAGCAGCAATTCTTACACAGATCTGCTGCCTGTTGTTTTGTAGGCCTTGATTTTGCAAGAGGACATGTGCAATATGGTATTTACATGTAAAAGATTGACAGGGATTTTAGATCAATTACTTTAGACACATATATTGTAAGACAGTGAATCAAATTTGTAGCAATTACTATTTTAAGTACGTATTATTTTCAAATCATATATTTGACCAGTCTTTGAATAAAAAGATTCTAAATAAATGTCAGTGTTCAAATTTCATCATTAACTTCCAAACATATTTAGAAAATCAGGATTAATTTCCCCTATCTAAATTCATCAAGCGTGTGCTTTCCACAAGCTAACTAGTCCAGACATATTTTTTGAACCACTAAGCCAAGGGGATCTGTACAATTCACAATCCAAGGAATAATACGGCCAGTTTAACAAGTGATCAGCTCAGCTAGCAATATGCAACAGGGCTCAGTTAGATAAAGTAGATGTCATTTAGTCAGTGACCTTATTTATTTTTTAAAGGATTTGTTAATAATTAATTAAGTGTGCATCCTCTAGCTACAACTGATAAGAATGCATATGCATTTCCATTATATTCTCTCATTTCAGCATATTACAGCTTAACCATAAAATCTGGCCTTTGGCAGAAACCTGGTGCTCAAGGACTCAAAAGATGTATATAATACAGTTTTTGAATGGAGAAACTAATAAGCTTTTTAAAAAAAAATTAAAAGCATATTTAAGCAATTTTACACATTTAAGTGTGCAGATCCCAAAATATAAGCACATTAAAATGACAACACTACAGCCTTTTCCTGAAATTGCAACACAATAAATGAAACTCTTCTGCTTACCCAAATTTAGTACAGAAAATTGTTGGGATATCTATAATCTTAATGTGCAATCACAGCTGCAAACAAGTGTCTACATTTTAATACTAACCTCAGCAGTGTAGCATAAAACACAGGAAAACCCCCACAAAGGATGTTATTTATATTTTCCTTACTCACAGCAGTGGGAACAGTCCCCACAGCAGTCTCAGTGTACCTGTGCAGCTAGCCAAGGACATTGAGACACATGCTGGGGGGGAAATGGGAAGTGTCTGTATGACACTTGTATTAACAAGTGAGTAGCTCTAGTGGAAATGTTCAGGCTTTATCACTGACTGTAAGAACTTGGGACCACATGAAGTAGTTGTTAGCGCATGCAAGTTTAGTTTTCATAAAGTTTAGTCATTTCCAGGAAATGTATGATTAGGAACCTACACTGCTACCCACAAACACTATGACTCAAAATCAGATTATTTCATTGACTGATGCCTGAGCATACCATTTTTATGTGTCTGCATCTCTTTAGACTTTAACAGCAACTTTTTAGCTGCAGATGTGAAGTAAATCAGGTTGCCTGGAATCTGTTTACTTCTATCATAGCCTGAAATTTATTCTAAACATCAGGCTTTTTTAGAGGCTTTGAACAAATTCTATAACACCCAAGTGTTCTTTGAAGACCCTTCACTGCAGAGGGTCAGTGAAGAACCAGGTTCCTTGAAGTCCAGCCTCACAGAACTGAGACAGATTATAGAAACATTAAAGCAACTTTTAAAAAAGAAGACTGAAAAGACTGGGGTGGAATCCATCAAACCAAGAAAGGTTTCTACAAACCAGACATATATATTACCCTTTCACCCCAAGAGATCCACTGTAGTCATTGAAGGCCTAGTAAACACAATCATGTTACCTAAGATGAAATGCATTTCATGTAGGAGTTAAACAAGTGG
Organism: Oreocharis arfaki; assembly: GCA_013398015.1. NCBI lineage: Eukaryota > Metazoa > Chordata > Aves > Passeriformes > Paramythiidae > Oreocharis > Oreocharis arfaki. Next base: position 204,011 of record VZRR01013707.1, read on the forward strand.
ATTTCAGCCCTTGTTCTTCCATTGCACCAACCAAAAAGGCAAGCAAAGATGATGAGCTTAGTTGGTAGGTATCTACACCAATGATGCCTTGCAATAAGCCCTGTAGGGCTTTTTGAATCCTTATTTTTTCCTTTCACTTCTCACTTGAAGATTTTTCTGGATTGTTTATTTCATCTATTTCAGAAATACTTGACAAATGTTACAAGTAAAAGCTTTATATGACTTGGAGTTAATTTGAATTGTTTGTGATTATAATTTTTCAGTGCTTTTACATAAATTAAGGAAAAAAAAAAACACAACACAGTCTTTCCATGCCATTTCCATGACATAACCATCATTTCAATTCCACTTTTTGCTTTAGGCCACATTCTGCATTTTCTGTCTGCCATAAAATATGGGCAATGTAGTTAAGCTCAGTTTTCCAAAAGTTATCACATGTCCAGCTTTGCCAAAAAACACCCCTGAAGCTTTATCAGAAAATCAGTGCAATTATAAAGTCTATGTACACAGCATGCACTTGCTGACTCTTTCAAAAATAGCCATGAATTACAAAGTGAGCCAGCCTAGGAGAAATCAAATTTTAGAAAAGAATCTTTTATTACATTCAATCTTATAAAATTTTAAACTTGAATTCACTTAGGAAAAGATAGCTGTCTGGATATTCTGGCTTCCCTCTGTGTATTTTGTTCTCCAGATGTCTGAAGTTTGATGTTTCCAGTCTTCCTCCTTTTTGATGGACCAAAGGAAAGGAGTAACATATATATGATTAGTTCATGTCCATACCACAGATTCCAGCTGCCATGTGTATCAAGAAATATTCCAGGGATTCTTAATCCCATTTGATTTTACTGGTACTCAGAGAAGCAGAATAAGTAGCAGATAACTGTTTCATTTTCATAGGACTATAAAAATTCTCTCTGAAACGGCCTCTCTACATTCTGACACTTGTCAACTGCAGGCCAGATCACAAGACACAGAAAAGGTGCTAGGCTGTTTGTTCAGCTGTGTATGGCACCTCTGCTTTAAACCTCTGAATTCATCCTTTACTCCTCACAGGTGCTGATGCTGACCTGAAGTTTTGTGGGAAAGGCTGGGATACTTTACATAGATCTTAAATAGGACTTGAAGTACGTTTTGCCTACTTTGATCTTTGCTGGTAATCGACACAGATTGATTCAGACTGAAATGCGAGATAACAGCAACCTGGGGAAATATGAAGGGATTATTGAAGTAACTGCCAACAAGAAGCTGGAAAGCAGTGCTGTGGAAAAGGACCTGGAGGTCCTGGTCAATGGCAAGTTGGACAGGAGTCAGCCATGGCAGCCAGGAATGGGGGGCATCAGGCACAGCACTGCCAGCCAGGCAAGGGAGGGGATTGTCCCACTCTGCTCTGCACAGGGGCAGCCTCACCTTGAATATTGTGTGCAGTTTCGGGTGCCAAAAAAATAAGAAAGACATTAAGTTATTAGAAAGCATCCAGAGGAAGGCCTTGGTGAAGGACCTTGAGAGGAAGGCATATCAGGAGTGGCTGAGGTCACTTGGTGGGTTCAGCCTGGAGAAGAGAAGACTGAGGAGACCTCACTACGGTCTTCAACATCCTCATGAAGGAAAGCGGAGGGGCAGGTACTGATCTCTTCACTCTCACGACCAGTGACAGGACTCAAAGGAAAATCCTGAATTTGTATCAGGGGACGTTTAGGTTGGACTTCAGAAAAAGATTTTTCACCCAGACGGAGGCTGGGCACTGGAACAGGCTTCCCAGGGAAGTGGTCACAGCACCAAGCCTGGCAGAGTTCAGGAAGTGTTTGGACAATGCTCTCAGGCAATTGGTGTGACTCTTGATGGGTCCTGTGCAGGGTCAGGACTTGGATTCAATGATCCTAATGGTGTATTCCAACTGAACATATTCTCTGATTCTCTGATTCTATTCTAAGATTTTACAGCACTAGTTATCAGACATTCATATCCAACTAGAATTATTTTTCTAATACCTAGTTTATTCTTCTGATCCCTCATTTCCCCAGTTAGAGGCCAATTAAGCTATAGATCTGCTGCCAAGTGCAATGTTTCTTGTCTTGCTCTACCTGATAATATGGAACAAACAATTCCTGCATGCTGGACACTCACCACAGGCAACAATCAGACTGCAAACCATACCCTGAGGGCTAGGTTGATTACATATGCCCTTTACTAACTTTTTATAAGCCGAGATTCAGGTAATACACTGCTTTTTTTTCCCAGGCTAATCTTCCATGTATAAAGCTTCTGACATAGCTTATTTATTGTTCCATTAAGCTCAGGCCCATTTACAGACCGCACTCAAGAGAGCTCCTTCCTCCTCTGCCTCACTAGCAGAGCCGAACCATAGGCAAGGAACCTCCAGCATCCTCCTTCCACTGCTGCCAGAAATAGTCTGCTCTCTGCAGAGAGAGCTTCCTAGACTCCGAACACCATGCTCAAGTTGCCACCGACCTGCCTTTCCTCCAAAGCCTGCCCTAAGTTTCATGTTTTCAGCCTGCCGCTCACCTTCATACACAGCACTGCTCTGACATAACTTGAAGTGCTCTGGTTTCCTTTATTCTCCTCTCCTGGCTTGTCAAGCAGACAGCAGCTCTGTGCCAGCCAGGAGACCCCAGCATCTGCTGGACCACCCGCCTGCAGCACAGAATGGACTCCCTCATCCAGCTCCACTTGTGCTCTCTCAGCAGTCCCACAGCATCTTCTCCCACTTTTCAAAGTCATACAGAGAACAGGTAACAAAACCCCAGCATAAGGTTCTGTGGCCGCTTATCTGACCACTTCCCTTCAATTCATTAGCAACTTGCAAAGTATTTCCACACATCTATGTTTAAATGCAGGTGGCAACCCGAAATGAGCTCTTTCAAAATAAGCTTTTGAGAAAGACACCATCAAATGCGCTATTAAAATGTAAATGTATTATCTTTATTATACTCCTATTCTCCATTAATTTTATAATTTGATTAGGGTTTGTTTGCTCTGGTTTCTTTCTTAAAAAACCTATGCCAGTACTGGCTCAGCTATCCTCTAATTATCTATGTGAATGACAGTGCCCTTAAAGATATTAGTCCTTGGTTTGATAGTTTATTAGGGACTGAATTAACCATCCACTGAAAACAGCACAGAAAGCTGTGTGTAGTAATCATGTACCTTACACTTAAAAAGCTTCCAATGAATTAGCCTGAGTTGATACTAAGTATTTTTCATAACTCTGAAAGCCTCACTAAGTGTAGTAAACATTTTTGCACGCACAACAGACCCCGAAACTCTTTAAATCAATAAGCCTCTCCAAACTTCACAATGTTGTGAAAAGTTTTACAACCAACATTAGTGAAGCCTAGTTACAGTGGAGATATACTAAAACTGCTTTTTATAAAAACAACAAACCAAGAGACAAAACTCTCCAGCAACAACACAAAAAGCTGTTCATGATTAAATTCAGCTTAAATTAAATGGGCTTAAATTTCATAAATAGCTATAAAACAGTGAAACATTACAAGTGTACCGACAGTTTTATTTTTAAAAAATCTTTTGCATTATATTATTGAAAAATAAAAAAATACATAGTAGGAATTACATTCAACAGCTCTCACCATGAAGCTGCAAAGGCTTTGCTATGTAAAAGAGAGGAAAAAATACAAGGTTTATGACAGAATATTCACTTCTCATCCTTTGCTGTCCCTTGAAAGAACCACGGAAACAGGAAACCAGAAAAATGTTCAGCTGTACTTTCCATGTCATACTTCCTTTTTAGAGGTGTAATACAAAAGCTGTCTACTGGAGGTCTTAGCTGGAATAACTGATTAGAGCTTTGTTCATTGCTAGTTATCAGTATATCCTTCCACAGGACTCTGCCTTACAGCACACCAGATTTCACAGACAGAAGAGAACAGGTTTTCGCCAAGGCTTAGTAAATCCTTGGGTTTTAATCAAATATAAAATTGTGAGTTAACAAAGTACTCCTAGACACAGCTTTTATAAAAGCTTATAAAGCAAATAAGCAAACCCAAGGCCTGACTTGCATGACCATGAGTTAGAAATTTCATCATTTCTAAGTATAGTATCAATATTTGCAGACCTGCATTATGGGTCATAAAGCTTCAATTCCTTTCTTCAATTTGTGCTTTAATTTGATTGATAATTTATTATCAGCTGAAAACTAAACACAACTCAGTAATAGTATATAAACAACATTCTGCCTTAATAGTGTCAAAGTTAAACAAGATGACAATTAGGAAATCCCAATTTTCTCTAACCATTGAATTCTAGAACAGAATTAACTCTTAGACCAGGGAGGCCAGATCAACAATTTTGAAGAAAATATCTACAGCAGACTTCATTAGCAAAAATAAAATTAAAAAAAAAATTATAAAAAAATACAATAAAATAAAAAATACTGTATTACTGAAACAGAAACACATTCAGATCCAAAGCAAGCTACAAGGCACCCACAGCAGAGAGCTTAAAGGAGGACAGAACACAAAACCTAAGCCAAAGAAAAGAAACACAGAGAACGTGTAATAGAAAATTATATAGCATAAAACCAGGAAAATACACATACACATAGCTAGAAGAAAACATTATGACATTTAGATGAGAACAAGAAATAAAGAAAAAAGCAAAGCCGAATTGGATTCTACAGGCAGAAGTAGTGAATCAGAAGATATGGTAGTGTTACTGAATAAAGTAATAACATAGTATGTCAAGTACACTCTGTTTCTTTGATTACCTAATCATAGCAAGATTATTACAATGTTTGAAATAATGCTGCACAAACCAGGCAGAACAATATTAGGACTCAAGGTTAAGACTCAGAAATTACAGATAGGTTCTCCTTTTACTCTTTAGATAGCAGTAAACTAGATGAAGTAATGACGTATACACTAGAAGAAAAACTACAAAACAAAGAAAAAACAACAACAAAAACAAAAACCTCAACCCCAAAAAAACCCCAAAGCAGCAAGCAGCAAAAACCAGATTTTTCAACAAAGGCAGGAAGCAAAATGCATAAATTTAATTTTGTAAACCTGTATTTTTCTAAAGTACACATTTTATAATCAGTACATGAACTGGTGAGCTCACTCCATCTTTTCTTCAGAGCTTTAATAAAAGGTACCAAACTAAATCTTATCTTCTTAAGAATATTTTTTAAAGTATACCGACTCAGTACCATATAAAGAATTCTTGCATTATTCCGATCATCTGGGCAGGATTTAACAAACGAGAAGTGGCACCATGTATTTCTGAAGAAGAGAACAAAACTCTGTCACCCTTTTCACAGGCTGAAGGGGCTGGACATGGACGGAACAGAAGAGAGACAGAGGAACAGTTTACTGTGATAACCACCTGGTCTAAGAGCAAGAGTAGCTGGAGGAAAAGTTGCTGAGTACATAAACAACTAGAGGATGGCTGTGAGTGTGGTGTGAGAGTGAGCAGATTGTTGGGGTGTGAGACCCAAAGGCTGGCAGGGAGGCAGGTGGCCCCACTGACTGCTGAAGAACAGAGGGGCAGAGATATTCCTGGGGTAAATGCAGCCCTTGTTTTCTACACTGGAATGGCCCATCCTCAGTTTAAACCTGTTACTGTGGAATTTTCCAGTGTTTGCAGAAGTCATAGCACTAATATATTCTCATTTACATTAAAAACGTCCTGTAATTAAGCAGCAGTTCAGATTGAGTTCATGTATCATTACAAGGGGGAATTTCCCCAGAACATTTGGTATCCCAAGCCCCTCATTTCATGCTGCCATTGCTTTCCCTCTGTACCATCAATCCTCTACATTCAAGTTCCCCTTATGCCTGCTTCTGGAGTTCTTCTTGTTTTCTGGAGATGAGAATTACCTCAAAAGCAAGGCAACTTGTCAATGTTGCATGAAAACACACAAATACCAGACTCTGGATATAAACTTAGTAATTTCCTCAAACATAATGGAAATAAACAGAAGTTATCCCTCCTCATACTTCTCCACAGAATCACAGAATCATTCAGGCTGAAAAAAACCCTTAAAATCATTGAGTTCAACCATTAACCTAATACTGTCATAACTGAACATTTCAGTTCTTCCTATCAAAAAGCAGCTCACGCTGATATTTACAAATTACTAGTTTACATTTACTAGACTCCTACATATGAAAAAGGAAAAAAAGAAAGAAGAAGGAAAAAGGAAAAAGAAGAAAGGAAGATGACTGTTTTTACTGCTTTTCACAGTGCCTGTAAGTGCAAAACTGATATGCTTATAAAAATACGTCTGGCAAAAAAAATTAAAAAACACATGAACTATAAATTTTATCAAGAAAATACACTGATAGAAACTATGAAAACATACTGTTACAGTTTCAAAATAGGGTTCACTTAGGAAGCATTTATCCCACTGGAGAAAAACCATTATCAGTAGGCTATATCGCAAAATACTCAGGCCATTTAAAAGCCTAACCATATCAGAAAATTATATGAATTAGAGACAAAAGTCCCATTAGTCCATCTTGAAGCACCCTGGTATTACAGCAATACTAGTAGGTGCTTTAGAAAGGAACTAGGAGAAAGAGACATCGCCTGTCAAAATAGAATTTTTCCCTAATGTTTCCTACTATAATTTTAGATGTCTTAAAGGATGGAGCTTTTAAATTTTTTTGTACGAAAGCTCTTCAGTAATTGTATAGATCTCCATGTCAGGTAGTTGTCTTGTTATTGATCTAAACTGTCTCTTCACTAAATTATATCCCATTACATCAAGTCACATTCCTTTTGGCACATTTTACATGCAGAAAGTACAGAGACAATCTTATCTTAATAAATGAAAAGCATTTAACCACATTTTTGCTGCTTCCCATGTACTCATATAATTCCTGTTTCTCTAGGTGCCATTATTCACTATTTAGACAAACTATACAGAATCATCAGTGTTGGTAAAGACCTCCAAGATTGTCAAGTCCAACTGTCAACCCAGCACCACCATAGTGACTCCTAAACCACATACCCGAGTGACACCTCAATGCCTCTTGAACACTTCCAGAAATGGCGACTCTACCTTGCTGGGGAACTCATTCAGATGTCTAACCACTTTTTTTCTAATATCTAATCTGAACCTGTTATAAACTTAAAACAAAATTCCTCTCGTTCTTTCACTTTGAGATATGGCAGAACAGACCAAACCCCACCTCACAACAACCTCTTTTCAAGTAGATGTAGAGACTGATAAGGTCTTCCCTAAACTTCTTCCAGACTAAACAACCCCAGTTACCTCAACTGCTCCTCATAGGATGTATTTCCTAGATCTTTTACCAGCTTAGCTGCCCTTCTCTGGACATCTTCCAGCCCCTCAAGGTCCTCTTTGAAGTGAGGGGCTCAAAACCAAACCAAGTACTCACCAGTACCAAACACAAAGGGACAATCACTTTCTTAGTCCTGCAGGCCACACTCTTCTTGATACAAGCCAAGATGCCATGGGCCTTGTTGGCCACCTGGGCACATGGTTGGTTCACGTTCAGCTGCTGCCAACCAGCACCCGCAAGTCCTGTTCAGCTGAGCAGCTCTCAAGCCCCTCCTCCCCCAGCCTGTAGCATTGCATGGGGCTGTTGTGATCGAGGGACACGACATGGCACTTCATCTTATTGAAGCTCATGCAGTTGTCTTCAGCATATACAGGTTTTGATTTTCTCTTTCAGTTCCATCTGACCACCCTCTTAGATACCTGTAAGTCATAAGGAACTGCACATATATATTCCAGCAGTTTTCTCACCAGCATGTTACAGAATATCACAGCTTTGTGATCTGGTACCTTCTATAAGTGATGGTAATACTTGTTATGGGGTGAGAACAAACAACTTTTCCATCGTTATAGTTGTTGATTTGCTGATAACGTGGAGTAGGCAAATAAATGCAAGTAAATGAGAAAGCAATTGAGCTTCTATTGCGTGTTTGCTTGGAGTTCAGGTAAAGAAAAAACCCTGTATGTATATATATTGACATTCTTTGGCTCTTTCTCCTTTCTTTTCTTATATAAAGTTAAATACAGCCTAAGCTCAGGATCCTAACGCATTTGCAGGAGTATCTTGACCCCAAAAGTAATTTTGAAGCACACAGCAGAAAAGCAGGGCTGCCACACCTGTGTTTTAGGGAAAGGCACTAAGTTAGGCACCAAATCTGAGAATCATCACTGCAGCATGCGGCTGCTCAGAAGTGTAAGCATTACTGAAGGGAGACACAGCCTCACTGACAGAGCAACCACTCCCTCCAGCCCAAATGACAAACCTCTCCACGGACAACTGGTGGAACCTGAATAAGAACAGGACCCTAAACAAGGATTAGAAACACCCTCTATGTGACTGACTCTCCCCAAGAATACAAATAAAAAAACTTAGTCCTTACTCCTCTAATGAAGCAGGTATAACTTTTCACTTGTACAAAATTACTTTCATCCACTGGAAATTGGATTTTTGCACTTTCTACCTACTCAACCAGATAAAAATGAAAAAAAAAAAAAAAAAAANAAAAAAAAAAAAAAAAAAAGATTACACTTCAGAAGAAGAAGCCCAAAGCAATATTCCAAGCATGAAATGGCAGAAATTCTCTCTACCCTAGAGGAATAAAGTTTTTCTGACAATTGGGAACCAGGGGGCACTACTCCTGCAGTTTGTTTCACTTAACTTGGCCAGCCACTTTGAAATCTTCCTCCACAATCTCTTCGTCACAGTCATACTACGTCAGCTGTAGTTCCCTCTCTAAATCAGCCTCTCAAAAGGGTCATCAATTGCTAGGTTTTTCCTGAGACATGCAGTCTGAAAACTCTTCAGCCACCAACCTAGTGAATAATGTTGTATACTCCACATGCTATGTGGCACCTTCCGGGTCTTGAAATTGTTAGGTGCTGTAGCTACAAGTTCTATGCAAATACATGTAATGAGTTGAAAGAATGGGGGAAAAAAGGAAAAAGTTATGACACCTTTTATGTCAAAACTGAAAAAAACAACAACTGAACAATTTTTATGCAATCATACGCTTAAACATCATCTATAACAAAAAGCATCAGAGAGGGAATTTCACTGATACCAATGCTGGAGTATAAATACAAACCTCTCTGCATTGTTGCACTGCCTGCCACACCACAAAAAATATTCTGTTTAATTTTTTTTTATTTGGTTGATAAAGGAAACAATTCTGGGCTCGTATTGAGCTTAAAAATATTTCATGCAACAATCCCAGTTTTCTTATGGGTTTGTTTTTACCAAGATTCTTACGTGCAAGCCTCTCACTAAACTTCGTATGATTTATATGTTTGGTAAATGCCAAAGGAAAGGTCTTGGCCCTCTGCAATTTACCACACTGAATCATTAGGTACATGTTTACTGTTCATTCAATTATTGAGTATGGAAGAAATATTAAAAAAATTATGTAATCAAAATAAAAAATAAAAAGGTCTACAAAATGGGAAAATACTTATTTAACTTCTTAATCAACCTACTGCAGTTGCAGTGGCTTCATAAAGTTGATAAAGATGTGGATTTTACATCCCTTTTTAACTCTTCAGTTATTTCTTTAGAAAACAACCCATCCCCTACAAAGGCTTTCTGAGGCTCCTAGCGAAGACCATGACTCAAATATGGCATGGAGTTTCAGGAGAATACTGGGTTTGCAGAATGAATGAACTTCATAAAAATGCCTCCCTTTCATTTCCTTGTCTTGAAGAACAACTGAAAACATTAATTTCTACATTTTATCCAACAGAGATTTTAACACATTCCTGCACAAATCCCTGCCTTAGAAATAGAACTGGGAAGGTCAAGGTGTGTGGGGGGGAACAAGAACGAGCCCCTGAGTTTCAGGAAGTTAAGAATGGTATTGGGACAAGATGAGGAGGTTGGATTAAAGAAATATAGTAAAAGAATGTTTTCTGGCTGCATAATTCGGTTAGTGCTGCTCTTAATGAGGAGGAGTAAGTGGTTTTATCACTATAACACATATAATGTGCTGTCTACAAAATGTGTTGTCTACAAAAACAAGGCCATGAGAGAAGCATGGGAGTCTGAAAAACATTCTCATGAGAATCAGAAGAACCCACTGACCATCCACCACATTAGCAAAGCTGACAACATGAAATCCATGTTAAAGGGACTATGGATGATGCCTCTGATTGGAAATCCTGGGCCATTTTCACTGAAATTCTTGTGATTTTTCTCAAAGGAAGGAAGAAGCAAAATAATGAAGATCAAGAATTAGTGCTACGGAAAAACGATAGTAATAGATAGGAAACACTAGAATGAGTACTGATTGAATGTGTATCTGCTCCATGGATGTGAATCCATAGAGAAGGTTGAATCAAGATGAAATTCATGACAGCAGGGTTAATGAGATGAGTTTTAAATTAAGGAGTACAGGGGCAAATTATGAAGAGATCTGCTTATTTGTGTTCGCTTGGTTTTTCAGTGTGGAGGAAAAAAGGAAAACATGAAGCTCTGAAAGCAGATGAAGGTCTGTGCATGGCTGTAGTTCATAGGAAGAGGAAAATGAGTAAGTAAGAATATGACAGTAGAAGAATGATTACCAGGGAAAATTTGAAAGTACAATAAGGAGAAGGAAACTATTAATGTTGATGAGAACAGTAAATATGCAATCAACATAGATAACGAAAGGAATGAGCCAGCCTAGCCTGCACAGTCGAGAAGAAAGTAGATTTGCTAGTTCCTAAAGGAAGAAACTGAACTGCTGAAAGGGAAAAGCAACAAAATGGAGGTGTTAAAATTGCTGATACAGACCTCAAGGCAGCTAGTGCAAGCATAATAAAAATATTAGGGCAATCGTGGCAGGAACAAAAAGCATTGTGGAAAGCTGCCGTTGATGAAAGACATATTTTTCCCATGAAAGAGAGAAATATTACACTGTAAGATAGCATTGCAGTTTATCGATGTGACAGTACAGGAGAAGGCGTAACATCCAGTTGGCAGCCAGTCACGAGTGGTGTCCCCCCTGGAATCAGTGTTGGGCTCAGCCCTGTTTGATATCTTTACTGATAATCTGGATGAGGGGGATCGATTTTTGCCATTTGCAAATTTGCAGATGATGCCAAGTGGAATGGGAGTGTTGATCTGCAAGAGGGAAGGAGGGCTCTGCAGAGGGACCTGGACAGGGTGCAAAGATAGGCGGAATCCAACGATATGCGATTCAACAAGACCAAATGCAAGAACAACAACTTTTAATTTTTTTAATGTAGAGAAGAGGTAAAAAGAGTTAAAAATCTAAGAATGTGCTATTTCAGCAGCTTTCAAGAAAAAAATACTTTTATGTCTGTGCTGAAATTCGAACTGAAGCACAAATGGCCTTGGTGGCTTAATAATAAGCCAGAAGAGGAAAATCCTTTAGTTTTATGCTCTCTCTATATTTTAAAAACCTTGCATTAATGGAAGTTTTGAGTGCATGATACAGTGCTATCATCAAGGTAATAAACTATACAGGATGACTCCCTGCTACTTGCTTCTGAGGAATAACAAACAACATACAACAATTGCAGCTCTGTTGACTCAAGTTAGTAAGAGATCAGATTTTATGCTGGTACTTTTTCTAAAAGAATAGTATCTGCATATCATGAGCTTAGTGGATAAGAGCAGATATGAAAAAAAAACCAAACAAAGAAACAAAATCCAAACACCTAATAATACCAATTAATACCTAATCATTTGAAGGGAAAGATTGTGGCAGAGGCTTCTTTCAGCATGAAGAGACAGTACACGATATCTGTCATAAACAACATGCATAATAGGGTCACCCTGATCATTCCATTTTATGGGAAATTCAGTTCCCCCAGTTTTGGCAAAATCTGTACCACAATCGGTATAACACACACAATATGATCATGTTTCTTGATGCAAGAAGCTGAAAATGCACCCAGCCAGTACATAGCGTTAGATGTGAAGCTTGAATCACTATTATTAGAACTATTAAAATAGCTACACATATCAGAAATACTTATAGATTTGGAGGGCATTTTTGTCATTATTTAGTACTAACTTCCAAACCTGTGAAAGATGCTTTTCTTTCTGTAGGTTTAAAAATTGCCCAAAAAAATGTATTGACAGAAAATACTGAGCAAGTTAAAGAAATAAATAAATGTTTTAAAATACAAAAAATACAACAAATCATGCATAAATTTTAAACATAATTCAGCATAGGTATGAGTAACAGGATCTGCCACATCCATTGATTCTTAATAAACCAATTGAGCAGAAAGATATTTCACAGTAAACAAAACATACTGGATATATCAAATACCATCCCTGAAGCAACCCGGAACCATAACCATTTGAGATTCCACTGAGAGCACTTAATTTTGACAAAATTTTTTCTACGCAAAACAGTTTGTTTAGAATCTATTTCAGTATTTTAAGATGCTTTTGACGGTTTCTTATGTACCTTGAACTCAGGTTTTTGTTTCACACGAAATATTCTGGCCAGTAGGATGATTCTGACTCACTACTAAGGATTTAAAATTATGCATATTTTAAAAACACCAAAAATTACAGCCCTTGTTATGCAACAAAATACTCTAAATAATTCCACATTTGCCAGAAACATTTTTTTAGCTCATTCGTTTTAGCCTTTAATATTGAGCCTCTTATATAAATTCTTCCCTTCATGTTTCTCTAAAAGTATGGCATAAGCTCATGTTGTTAAAACAGGAAAAACACTAAGTGAATTGATGTTGCATTTACATAACAACATGGACAGCATTGCTGACAGAGCTAAGACAAAAACATAAGTTTCTATTTACTCACTTATGTTACAAGAAAAACTTCTAATTTAAGTACATTTGTGCAACTGGCACATGCCTCCTAAAGCAAAAAAAATAAAGGATGTACCTAAAAATCCATTCATCCATAATTTCCTCAATCTGCCAAGAAATGTATGATATTCTTGTCTTTCATCCAACTCCTCCTTCCTATAGATGCTCTTCCATGAGCATTAGCAATGGAATCAAACTATTGGCTAAATCAGGGAAGCGTCTGTATAATATCCAGTACAGACAGAGCCCATGATGAGGTCATACTGGTACTGCCTCAACAAGCCATGCCACATACAGAATTGATAACAGGATCATTGTGCATGCTGCCACACACATGGAGATGCTGTGGGAAAGCATCCTAGAAGCTACAAATGGAAGTAATATGCCACCGGAGATGTCATGTTCAAAGGTGCAAGAGAGAGTCAAAATGTAAAGGTCGATCTGCCTTGAAGTGTTCTTCAACACAACATATAGAAAAACACTGTCCTGAGGGGCACATTCATTTTAGTACTTACTTTGTCACTAAAAGCCACATTGAGAGCTACATAGACAGGGCAGGTATTCCTACAGCCAGAAAACATAAAAGCAGTATATCAAGTTATACTAGTTCCTCTGTCACACTACCAGAACTGTCACTCAAACTTCTTGAAATTCATACAAACTTTGTCATATGTGATACACTGGCAGTATTTAAATAAATAAATGTGTTATATTTATAAATACAGGCCTTTTTATATAAACAAATTCTTACTGATTATTTTTTGTTTCACTGCTGAATTTTCCTCTTATAATAATTTCATTACATTACGGTGGCATCAGACAAGTAAAATCGTAAACATGACACTTTTCACACGTTGAATATTTTGACAAGAAATTGGTTTTACGTATACAGCAGACTTCAAGAACTTTTTACATGAACCATAGCTTCCACTGTGTTTTCATTTATTCATAATTTTAAATTGAAGTTTATTCCCACTAATTGAGGTTTCTGTTTAAGCTTTGCATTCTAGAAGTTTAAACAGGTCTTCTATTTCTTCTTCCTTCATGCTAAGAAAAAACATCAACTCTCAGACAAAATACTTAATTCTAAATACTTGAGTTCATTTCCTTTTCAGCCTTAGTGCTCCTGCTAGAAACTGGCTTTCATTAATTTCTATATTAAAGATCCCTATCTAAAGTACCTATGTAAGACTTAGAGATCTGTGTGAGAAGTGATGGAAAGCACTGAAGAACAAGCCATCCTCTCTTACTACTCCTAGGCTGTGGTCCTGCCAACCAGAAAGGCAGCAGAGTTGTTAGGGGGTGGTGACGATGTGGTTTCCACACCATGGCAAGCCAAATAGGGATGAGGCCCAGCTCTGGGGAAAAAGACTAAAGTACCAACTTTGCTAGCAATTTAGAAATAGTTCTGAGGCTGGACTTCTGATTTTTTTTCTCCCTCTTCCAGACGGAGGACCACGGAGAAAGTTACAGTTCTGAGCTTTCACTGACCCCAAGCTGATCTGATTTAAAACTCTGGTTCAAAGACCATTCCAGTCCCTTTGGTCAATGGCTCACTTCTGCAGAGAGCTAATGTAGGACATTGATCAGAACTCTCCCTGGCTTTTGAAACCTTGACCACAGGTTTTTCCTCACACATGTTCACACCTCAGCAGGACATAGAGAGTAGCACCATTTCAGTAGCTTTATCTCTGATCAAGTCGAGATGGTAGTTGAGCTGGCTAAACACAATTAGTCCCACCGCCTTGCTCTTCTGGTTTGACACGTGTGAGAAGCCTTTCCAAGGGACACTAAGGCAAGCACAGCTATGCTGTCTTCAGCTGGCAAACCTCTCTGACTTGGCGCCATCCAATACGTGCTGAGGTTGACACAAAAATACAGGACTTGGTTATGAAGGCTGGGGGAAAGGTCAACAGACTAGAGAAAGGGTGTAAGTCATACCCCATGTTCAAATAAAAAGATAGTAGGTGTTCTCCATAAATTCAGAGTATTTTACAAAAAAAAAAGAAAAAAGAAAAAAAGAAAAGAAAGAAAAAATCAACATAGACAACTATCCATCAGCTTGGTCTTGAAAATATAATCTATCATTTATAACATTAAATTGACTATTTTACTTCTGACTATCAAAACATTTCATCAAATCAGCAACAACTCAGAATGGAAGGGGAAACCCTAAAATAAAAAAACAAAAGTGATATCCATTTCATCAGAACATGATGAGGATCAACAATATGAAGAAACTTTTAGGCATTACTTTTCAACACCTTCTCAACCCAAACTAAAATTCAGTCTCTCTCATTCAGTAGTTAATTAAGTTTTGAGATTACTGCAGTATTTTATTTCTAAGTTCTTATGACCCAAACTGCCTGAACACATTGTATGGTGCTATTCAACAGAGTACTACAAAACACAAACACTCATTTTAAGTTGATTCAACTTCACAGGCTTTGAAATCAATACATAAATAAGTAAAATTATGCCACATGGAGTAATTTGCTAAGCAAGTCTTACAGAGAGTTAGTGAAAAGTTCATTAAATCCCTTTTCACGAATCCCTTTTCTAAGGCATTGACAAAACAGTTAATATATGAAAAATTTTCAAAAAGTAATTCTAAAAAATTAATATTTGGCATAATCTTACATTTTAATTCTAATTGCAACATGGGAAAACCTAAGAACTGGAAAGTAACTTTAAAAAGTGGAAAAAAGTGAACTTAAATAACTAAAACTTTGTTACTAGGAAAAAATACTTCTTCAATATACTGAGTTATAGAGCAATAAAAAGGTTTTCTGGAGACCTTTGTAAATCATATCGAAGAAAGGAGAAGGGATATCCTTGTTTATTTCTCAAGGTATTTCTTAAGGTATTCATGGTCAATACGTTTTGAAATTATCCTTGCTTGCTTTCCAGAGATATTTCAGCTTTACAGACTCGAATTCTAAAGTTAAGGCTTTCTTGACCAACACTATAAGGTAGTCGTCAAAATTCATTTCAAGGAAATTTATTTCGAAGCCAAAAACAAGGCTTCAGACCTTTTCAAGACCTGAACTGGGTATCGTTGTCATGAAATTCTTTGCCAGAGAAAAAAGGAATGGGAAAAATTATTTTATTGGTGTTGATACTGTTGTATTTTTACCATTTCATCTTTTCTAATGGTTTAGATCGACCCTAAAGACAAGACGGATTCAGAATAATGTCCAGACCTTGGAGATAGCTTCCAGCTTCTGCTGCCAAATAATAGCCTGAGAAAGAATGAGACATATTCAGAAAAAGATATTTTGTTTAAATACTTCACAGAGGGGAAAAAACATCCTTTTTTTTTCCTTTAGCATAGGCTCAAAAATGTAGGTGTTAAAAAGCACTCTAAAAGTAGAAAAGGAACAAGGAAGACTAGACTTTTCAAGAAAAAAGCCTTCCTTACAAAATTCATCTGTCAATGGCCATGCAGTCAGTTTAAATTTCCTGAAAAATTAATGGTTTCAACTTCAGTGTGTACTTCCAGGGACTGAAAAGCCTTTGTGTGCAAGTAATTTTTCATAGTTACGGCTGAATAGGTGTCAGACAAATAAGGTAGGCTGGAAGGTGCATAAGTTATTAATGACTCTTATGCAAACTACAAAACTATCACAAGAGTAGGCTCCCTTTAATTTTTTAAAAAACCAAATTACATTGGAAATTTTGCAGCATATTACAGAAAGAAAAAGAAAAAGAAAAAGAAAAAGAAAAAGGATACTGTATTTTTTTCCTGTGTTTTGTCACGTTTGTTTGGGTCTAACAGCAGATTTCAGGATTTCAAGTTCCAAACCAGATTTTGGCCCACATCTTGTAAAAGATCTGCATTCACTTTCAGAGGACGTTTTTGAGTTATTGATCCTCAAAACCTTATCCATACTAACAGATTAAACTTTCCTTCACTGCTGCTCTTACTTTTAACACCAAGCTCACCAAGCTGTTCAAATGAGAAAAGGTGTGCACATGTGTAAGAGGTGAACGTCTTGACTTCCTACAGCAGCTTTGCACTGTTGTAAAAAAATCTATTACAAAATCTCTCTTTTCTTCTTCTACGTTTTCTTCTACATTCCCATGTACTCGTAACATGTTTTTTTTCCTGTTTCTTCCTTAAGCTTTGACTTTAGGGTTTAATAACTATTTTCTAGTATTTTGCTTATACTTGAAAATGCTTTATTTTCCTGTAAATAATCTCTTTTCAACCCAACCTCTTCTGAGAGCACACAACTTGTATGAAGAAGATCTTAACCCTCTATATATATGCCATGTTTTTTGAAGCTGATTCATTTGTATTTGATTCCCATAGCTTCCATGAGTCTATTTTCCTGTGTATTTGCAACAGCAATCATTGTGATTGGAAAACCTGAGGCTGAATCAGTCACCTCCAATAAAGAATGAGAGTCACAAGTCTCTAAACTGAGTTAACTCCACACCTATTCATGTCACAAATCCACCCTGTTAGTCATTAGGCTGGATTCAGTTAGGGATCTGGAAGACATTCCGCATGGCACGGGTGTCTTGAAGAAGTGCTTCTTCAACTGAAACATCAAGTGCATAGCTTATCATACTCCAGAAAGAGTAACAGAAATATGTGTCTACTGCAGAAATGCATGACTGTGGGGTAGGGCATTAGGCTGAGCAAGAAGTAGAACAGTGTTAATGGGAAAAAAGATAATGCTTTCAGAAAGAAGTGTATTTTGCAGGCTGGTTGGACATACACAGCACAGCAGTGAGTGAACTCCCAGCTGTCTCTGCTCCTGTGACCCTTTCATTGTGCCAGCATTAGAACAGATATTAAAATTAAATGTATTTTATATGTTAATACTCTGTTTAGTGCATCACAGTACATTTCAACAATCAAAGCTTTTTTCCTTAAGTACTTCCTTAACAGCTGCACCCGCTCTTAACACCTGCCAACATCTATTTAACAAAAATCCACGTAAGCACCACTATTAAAGAGTTACCATCTTCTGGAAGCAAGAGCTTCCTCATGTTAGAAAACACTTTCACATCAGCTGCATCCTGAACTTTTGGTTCATCAAAGTCGGACCAGTTAGATTTCACCAGTGCCACGTAAGTGAAGGCTGAGGCAAAGACAGCAGTGAGCACCTCAGCTGTATCTCTCTGTCTGCTGTCACTAATTTTCCCACCATTTTAGCAACAGGCCCACATTTTCCTCATTTAGTCCTCATTAGTATTACTAACATAGTGGTAGAAGCTCTGCTTGATACCTTGACAAGCCTCAATGACTGTTGAGTGTTGCTCTTCCTAAAATCCTCCTGCAAACCCAGACAATCTATCTAAATCCCTCTTTTCAATGCTGTCCTTTTTTCCATCTTCCCCACACTGCCATTTCATAGAATACATTTCAATTCCATAAACAGGAGGAAAAAATTTAAAAATAGGAGAATGCTTTTGACAGTCTGGGCAGAGGAATATCATTGGTGTATCCACACATATGCCCAGCTTTATGGGACTGAATCCTTCTGTGCAGCCATTCATCCTGAAGGGATCACATTGTGCACTATCAATAATCATTATGCCTCATGAGACTTGACAGGTGTGTATCTCAATTTTATGTCTCTATCCCCTAAGACAATATTTTTGCCTCAAATGGGGCTCTCCAGTAATACAAGCAATTATAACTTAAAATCATACTTTCAAAAGCTGGGATAAATCTGCATTCTCCTTTCTTTATAATTCAGTGTTACCATAGATAGGCAATCTAAACAGAGTCCACAATTCACTATTGATAACAGAACACAGCCTGCATCTGAAAAAAACAGCTGTATCCACCTGCTTTTAACCTGCCATCTTAGACTTCACATGAACAAATAAATGTTCTTTTATGTGTATCTAGAGTCACGGAGACTCCTACAGAACTCAGTGTCATGCACATACTCACCTACATGACCACAGGTTACAAGAAAGTAGCACTCATCATTTTTTTGAGAACTAACATAAGAAGTAATTCTTTGGTGAGTTCACTTGATTAGCAAGACGATGGATATTTTGGTTTTTCTAGTTGTCTCATTGGCTAAACCTACTTTATGTCTTAGGTTTGGCACCAGAAGACATTCCAGACAGATCTCCCCCTCAAGACCTTAGGCAGAAACATTATCTGTTTCTTCCAATGTAATAACTGACTAACTGACTATGTAACTGACTTGACTTGAGGAAATTAAGTTTCTTTAATTCTCCTAAATTGATGTGAACTTCCATGGTATTTTTGATAATTTAGACTGAACCTTTGTCCTTTTTGACAAGAAAAATCATAGTCTGGTATTCACATTGCCAGGGAAGCTCACAAAACATAGGAGCTTTCTCCCTCTTTTTCTAACCCTGCTCATTTTGCCCTTGCGTAAGCACTGATTTACCAGTGAATAATTCTGTTTCATTCAGTTGCAATACAGTGGCTCCTCACTGTTGGACAGGAGTTGTACCCTTGTGCCGTTGTAGTTTTTCCTTCACACAACATTTGCATTATACTAATTGCACATTCTCCACCACAAGCAGAGCATCCCAGCCTTCTGTCTTCGGGTGCATTATGCTCAGTCATATAAACAAGAGCTGCATATTCATCTCCACTCTATTTCTCTAGAGCTTTCCCCTCTCTACCCCTAGCAAATACATAGTCTATGTTTATATATATGACAATACAGGTATCACATACAAAAACATATTCCTATATTTCTGGATTCAAGCCTCACAATAAGTATACTATATACTGAAGGCTGCAAATCACAAGAGTTTTGTTATGGGTTCAAGCAACTATATCATATAAGGACAGGAATAAACAGAGACACTTAACAGAAAAAAGGGACTGCTACCATTGAAATGATTATTTGTACAGCACCAAACTGTCCCTGATTCTTGTAGACCATTTAGGTCCAATGCCTTTGACACCCTGAAACTCTGTGTAGAAGCAATATCAGAAGCACTGTCAGCATTTACTGGCGCTCATAACAGCACTGGAAATATTCTCAAAAGGGGCTCTGAACGGAAGCATGCAGAAGAAGAGGAAACTTGGAGAATGAGAAGTGAAAGACTTTCAGTGGCAGAAAGTGCTCATTTAAAAGGGAGAGAATGGAAACAACTATTACATTGATCATTTAATGGAGAACGCTGTTTCCTGGACAACATTCAGCCAACAGCAGACTGACTCTAACCTACACAATACAACATTCCCATGCACCATTCCAGAACAGGGGCATGTTTACATCATGACATTCAAGTTTCTGTGCCAAAGGCTTTGACATACTTGGGATGAAAGCCACACTTACAGTAATCATGCCAAAGCCATTATTTCACATGTTGTTTCAAGTAAATCTGAGCCACCCAACATGGGAATGTAAATGCTACCCTAGAAGAGATTTTCTGTGCAGTGCAGTCACTGTCAAAGCAAGTGTAAGTAAGTACTTGTGAGTAAGTAAACTGATAAACCCTAATCTATATCAGAAAAAGATACTTTATATGCATTTGGGGACTTCTACTACTTTTCCTCTTAACAGAAAGCAGAGAGGGCTTATATATGTATCACTGCATGGATGGCACTGACTTGAGCAGGATGCAGAAGTCGTAACTTCTCATTCTTCTTCAGAGAACCCCAATCTTGGGACAGCTGGAGAGCCTGACACCTCCTGAAGCCTTTTACACTCTGAGGAAACAGTCTGATCTCCTGAAAAAAGCCTGGCCTAGGACGACTTTGCAGGAACAGTTATTCATAAAGAATCCCTTTACTATTTTTCCAAAACAAACAGACAACATCCAACAACAAACAAAACCCTCACTACAGCATTTCAAATGGATCAAATTATGAGAAGGAGTAAGAGAAATTGTAATACTGTAAATTGTTCCACTAATGCTGTGCAAAGATTTATTGAGGGAAGCTCCACCTACCCTTTCTTGTCCACAGGTGTCAAGAGAGGAAAACATGCAAGTATATCATGAAGTGCTGTTTTGCACATCAAGGTGAAAGACAGAACAGTGTTTACCCGACATGATGTGGTGAGTTGGCTGTGGCTGGACAGCTGGCACCCACCAAACCCATTCTAGCACTCCCTCTCCTCAACTCAACAGGAGAAAAAAGTAAAATGAAAGGCTCCTGGGTCAAGATAAGGACAAGGTGAGATCATCACTGATTACTGTCACAGACAAAACAGACTTGACTTGAGGAAATTAATTGAATTTATTAACAATGAGATCAGAGTAGGGTAATGAGAAATAAAACTAAATCTGAAAAACAACTTTCACCACCTCTCTCTTCTTCACAGGTTCAATTTCACTCCTGATATTCTCCACCTCCTCCACCTCAGTAGCACTGGAGGACAGGAACTGGGGGTTGCAGCCAGCTTCTTAGCTGCTCCTTTCTCCTCAGGGGGAGGACCCGTCACACTCTTGCCCTCCTCCAGCATGGGGTCCCTCCCATCAGAGGCAGTCCTCCATAAACTTCTCTGAGTTCTTCCCACAACCTGCAGTCCTTCTTTGACTGCTCCAGCGTGGGTCCCTTACAAGGAGTGACAAACCTGCTCCAGAGTGGGCTCCTCTATCCATGTATCCACCAGGCCCTGCCAGAAGCCTGCTCCAGCATAGGCTTCTTCTGGGGTGACAAACTCCTTCAGACTTCCACCTGCTCTGGCATGGGGTCTTACCATGAGCTGCACATGGATCTCTGCTCCTCCATGGACCTCCATGGGCTGTAGGGCACAGCCTGACTCCCCATGGTCTGCACCACAGACTGCAGGAAAATCCCTGCTCTGGAGCCTGGAGCGTATCCTGCCCCTCCTTCTGCACTGACCTTTGTGTCTGAAGAGTTGTTTTTTTCTCAAGTATTTTCAATCCTCTCTCATCTGGCTGCAGTTGCTGTTGGGCAGCAATTTCCCCCCCTCTTCTTACACGTGTTATCGCAGAGGCACCTCCACCATCCCTGATGGGCTCAGCCCTGGCCAGCGTGGGTCTTGTCTGGAGCTGGCTGGCACTGGCTTTGTTGGACATGCGGGAAAGCTTCTAGCAGCTTCTCCCAGAAGCCACCCCAGTAGCCCCTGGCTACCGAACCTTGCCTCACAAACCCAACAGACACATTTAACCACATCATGACTTTTCTGTAGCTCAGAGAAAAGCTAGGCTGGTTTCACATATTTTCTTCTGAAACTTTGGCAGCTCTGCTTGGTTTAGGATTTTATTAAGCTGTAAAGTACTTCTAATCAGAGTGAGGAATACTGTTGACAGTGGACTTAGTTTTATGAGGAAACATTTAAAAAGCCATCCTGACATTCAAAAGACATAAATGTTAGTACAAATTGAACTGCGGCACTCTGTGCTTCTCATTCATTTTGTGAGGTACTCTGAGATGATTTGCCTGGGGAAATGAAGCAATAATGACTGAAGGCTTGATTTTTCAGAGATTTTAAGACATACAGCTCCAGATGTTGTCATAGAAATCTATGGTACTCACTGATTCTGAAAATTGGGCTGTGGATGTATAAAGCCCTACCTTGTGCTTGTCTGAAAGGTACATAGTAGAGGACAAAAAGTAAATATGGTGCTTTCAAAATGAACCTTGTCTTGCTTCCCCTTTGAGTGTAAAATTACAAATGAGTGTTACAGCTGAAATGAAAACTTGAGGAAGTAAATTTGTCTAAGCTTTCTTTTCATTTCCATCTGTTCACAGAACAGGCTTTCACTTATATTTCAGACATAAGGAAAAAGACTTCAGTTAGTGTAAGAATTCTAAACTTTATAAGTAGTTGCCCTGGAAATGTAAGACTTGACCTCGGCCATGCAGTTACTCTAACCTGAGCTATTTAAGCTCCTTTGTCTGGCAGAACCTTGTCTTGCTTTGACATACTGCAGTCCTCTATGTATATTATGTCCTGTATGCACCAAAGAACATGCAGGTATAAACCTTTCATTATTTACAGTGCAAACAGACACACAGCCAAGGGTATTCCTGCTACTAAAAAGGATGTCTGCACATCTACCTTTCCTTTTGAAATATCATAGGTAGGCAAAACACATTCAACCTACATTTCCATCACAAAAACAAATTTTGCTTCTAAGAACATGAAAAACTAAGTGATTTTCATTCTACCAATGGATAAAGTGTTTCCTTGCGCTGTAAACGAAGTTTTTTTCTTTGCATCACTGTGAGTAATAATGCTTTGCAGACTTCTGACACCCTTTATGTCTTGGCATTTCCATTTAAGTCTCTCTTTTCAAAAGTCTCAAGTCTAGTGAAAGGGTTCTCATTATTGCTCTCTTTTAAGCAAGTAGAACTTCATAAATCAGACATCTTGTATCTTAATCTCCTTTTAAGTGTACTCAGCCACTGCAATACTCATTTGAGCACATCTTCATTTTCTGTTCTGCCTCAGCCAACTGTATGGTGTCTCTGTATAGATACCAGAACCAGAGCAGACCAGCCCAATGAGGGGTGCAGTTCACTGCCTTTTCCGACAGCAGCCTCCAGCATAAGCAAAAGAAATACCACAATGAACAGCTACAGAATGGCAGACTTTTAAGTGGCTTTGAACATTCAGTCATAACTGGCCTACCTTGTTACCTGAATGATCAAATTCCATTGTAAATTTTTCCTCTTCCAAAGGGTGGCTTCCTTGGCATGTGCTCCTAACAAATGGAAATTCGTACTACTTTAATCCACATTCATCTCTTTTCAACAACATCCTTGTATATGTAAAATCCAGAAGTCAAAATAAAGACACCCATCCCCCTGACTTGGGTTTTTCATCAAACGCTAAACAACCTATTTTTTCAAATACTGTGCAGATAGAGTAGCTCCACCTATAGCTGGATACTGAACATGAATAGGATAGGATAGGATAGGATAGAATAGAATAGAATAGAATAGAATAGAATAGAATAGAATAGAATAGAATAGAATAGAATAGAATAGAATAAAATAGAATATTCTTCAGTTGGAAGGGCCCTGCAACAATCGAGTCCTGACCACTTAAAGGCTGACCAAGTTGAAGCATGTTGCTAAGGTCGTTGTCCAAATGCCCCTTAAACACTGACAGGCTGAGGGCATCAACCAGCTTTCCAGGAAGACTGTCCCAGTGTTTGACAACCGTCTCAGTAAAGAGATGTTCCAAATGTTCAGTCAAAATCTCCCCTGGAAGGTTAAAAATCTGGGGGTGGCAAGTCCTTCCAAAATGTTACAGCGTGGCATGTCTGAAGAGTGGTCAAGATAGGAAGAGAGAGAATATCTATGAGAGCTTATACAGCTCAAATGGAAACTTCCCTGTAAAATCAGAATTCATCTGTATACATACTGCATGGCACAGAAAAAAGGCTGCTGAAAATATTAAAAGATAAAACAATGTTTAAAAATTGCCATTTAAGATTTCTAAATCATATTATCTTTTTTTTTTTTTAAGTAGCTTTGATTTAAAACCAGAAACAAAGAAATCTTGGAGGAGGAAGATTGAAAAAAGGTGTGATGATTTAAAAATCAACAAAAATAGGATTCCAATTACAATACTTTTGTTGGCAGGCAATTACTGTCAGATATCATCAATACTTAGAGGAAAAAAAAATGATGCTTTAAGAGAAAATGTTGCCTGCTTAATTTCCTGCTTTTTGCTTGATGATGAGTCTCCTCTTCCCTTTAGTTTCTTTTAATTACTACATCTGCAGAACAACACAGTATATTATCATTTTATTTCATTTGCTCGTATGATATTTGAGGTCAAATCCAAAAAAACCTCAGGCTCTGTCCTAGAATGAGATTAAAATTTAAATGCTTTGGAGAAACTGTGCCTCAAAGGCAGGTCTCTCTTTAGCATTCCTATTGACTGGATTATTTTGTTCTTGAATTAAACTGCATGTATCCAAACTGAAACAGAAAAAAAAAAACAAACTTTCCTCCTCCTATTATTCAATCCATTCTTCATAAATTCAGAAACTAGAAATAACTCATATTTTTGTTTGTTGACATGTTGCAGAAAATCAGATCTAAATTTCATCGAATTAAAAAGCACAAGCAAAAAAAAAATTCTAGCTTGAAATGTACCCATAGCTTTTCTTCTGCATTTAAAGATCATTAAACTAATTTTTATTCTTGTGAAGACTGTTAGAATTTTGTTAAGTATATCTGTTTCCAAGTGTCTAATAATTGTAAGTGTTAAAAGAAAAAATATTAATACAGTTTAATTGCCAACTGAACATACAGAAATGTTAGTGTATTTTTAAACATTTACAATCTGTGTGCTGCAATATATTTCAGCTCCTGCAATAACAGCTCTTTGGTTTAATGTGTGCTGCATGAATGTAAAAAGGATGGCACACAGCACTAGGATATCAACTGCCTACTTGGAGAATGATTAATTTAAGATAAATAGATGCCTGGCTTCAGCTACACTGATTGTATTTCCTATCCCAAGCTGCAGAATCAGTGTTTCCACTCAGATGTTGTAAAACATATGCAGGAATCATTCTTTTGCACTCACAAACCACAGTGCATCACAGATTTAATCTTGCTCTTCTGCACTCCGTGGCTGAATTTAATTTTACTTCTGCCATCAGCCTAATAGACAAAAAATGTTTCCTATTTATTTTAATACATAAACTTTAAACTCATGTTATTCTGATTTCATCCCACTTCAATTTCTCGGTTTGATGGCAAATAACAGAAGCTTAACTCTGTCTACAAGTACATAATAAAATCACTTGGAAGAAATACCAAAACCAAACAAACCCACATACAAAAACAAAAAAACCACAACATACCTAACTGGGAAAATATTTGATTTCATTATAATCACAGGATTTACCAGACATGAAAAATACATAAAGACACAGAAAGAATATCTCACCTTTTTTTTCAGTGCTACAAAACAAGACTATTTATTTGTTCCATTGTAAAATGCAGTTTTTAAAAAGACTCTTAGAAAAATTAATGGCTCGGTCTTATGAGATTGCACATCCTCAAAGCCCCTACCCTCTGGGTTTAAAGCAAACAGCATCTCCCTCTCCACTCAGTAGTGTCTGCACTTGTATTCCTCTTTCTGTAGGCACTATCCTACTCACAACAAACAATTAATTCCCTCAGCAAGCCAGGGTGGAACACAACCTTTCTCATGCCCCACCCATTGCCTGCCTGGAAGAATTGGGTTGGATGGAGTGTGGTGACCTACAGTGAACATAAAGGAATTGGAGACTAGGAAGGGGCAGGTTGGGTGTTTGGCTTAGACTAAACTTGGGAGAGAGGAAGGACAGGTGTTCATTTAACACCTAAATGCTAATGACCCTAAGAATGTCTTACAGTAGGTTCTTCTAAAGCACTGGTTAGTAACCTTGTCTCAAGCACGTAACTGGAGACAGATTTTGTACCACTAGAGATGAGTCACAGAATTTAAAAAAAAAAACAGACTGACCTTAAATTGGAGCAACTTTTCATGTCAGTCAGTATGCAATAAGTCAGATAAGCATCCCTTGAGTTGGATGAAAAGAAAAAAGGAAAAAAAAAACCCATGTGCATTTTAGTATGAAATTTCTTTTGTATTATGCATATGGGTTCTTATAACTAATTTCAAAATTTTTATTTCCTCTATGTAAAAATTTAAAGCAGATGTAAATTACTCAAGAGAACAGCCTGGAAATTTGTCTACCCCATCACAGAAAAGATAGCAATAAATATGTGGATATAAGGAACCACCTAAGAGATGAGAGATTATTTTACTCCTCGTTCCCATTTACTTTCTTCCCAAGAGTATTCCATTCAGGGGACCAGTTAGTGCTGCACAATGATCTAGAGTTCTAAGCATTTTTCCACAAGATAGTATCCCAAAAACTAGGCCCAGAGAGTATGTGATAACATCCATTACAGAAATACCCTTTTCTGAAGCAGGAAGTCAAACCCTGTGGCAGTGGAAGTGGATGGAGCTGTTCCACTGGTGAGCAAAAGTAAGGAAGCAGAAAGATGCAGAGCCCATATGGAGCACAAGGCAGTCTTGCAGTTTATGTCTATATTATGATTTCTGTGCATAATACTTCATTAATTCTTTTACCCTTCCTTCTGCTGCATGAGGCAGCAGAACCCTGTACCTGACAGTCTGCAGAAAGCAAAAAGGCTGTCTCAGAGACACACAGAACCCAAGCCTGCCTATTGCACATTTAACCAGCTCTACGATTAGTCATTTTCCAGTTTTTCACCATCATGAGCAACACAGAGGTCTTTAGACAGCTCACCTCTCAGGCAAGCCTGAAGCATGCGCCTGCACTGAATTTCAAACTCAGTCTGTTTTTACCCATTACTGTTTCCATGAAAAGCATTCTTGCCATATAAGCTGACTTCAGCAGCCTGCTGCTATTGACAACCTTTAATGTTTAGGACACAAAGAAGAAACATTTACTTACAGATTTCCAAAGCTCTAATTGGAGATGGCCTGGGAATGTAACACCTAAAAAATGAGATGTTTTTGGGTATACGCTTTTCATCACAAACTGCTGAGTCACATTTTGCTCTCATTTACAAATGTGCTACATAAATGATTCTTTGAGGTTGTCTGCGTATAAATAACTTGGTTTTGTTTTCAAAACCAAGCTTTCCCCACTCCCCAAACCACATATATCCCCCATACATGATCCTGAGCTGCGACTGGTCTCCTGGATTACAGCGGCCAACAAGTTTTCTTGATAAATCTGATTTCAGTCTTTGAATGCAAAAAACCCAAACAAACCCTGAAAGCTATTTGCGTTTAAAACTATTCATACCACATTCTGTTTCAAGTAGACCATAGCAGGGAAGGTTCAGTGCAGTCCTCAGAGGCAAACCATGGGATAAAGCCATAAGCTGTAGCCCATGATCACACTGCAGCTCTCCTCCTGTGAAGCCTTAGGAAAAGGCTTTTGAAGAGCAGATCACATATCCTGATTCTTTGCTTAAAAGAGTCTGCACAGACCAGAATACCTCAGCATCCTGTATGGTGTGTCAGTATAATCATGCTATATCCACATAAGATGAACAGAGTTTATGTTTGATTCTGGTTATATCTGAAATGCATTAAAATTGTGGCTTGCTGCCTGAGTCCACACCATGCATTTATATCATCTCTGCCTATGTGTGCAGCAACAGATACATCTCAATTCCAGTAAGTGACATTTAGACACCTGCTGAACATGGGAAGAATGCCTGAGCCTCAAAGCCCATTGCTGCTGTGAATCAAAGACCATTTGCCATCTCAGAAATTAGCTGCTTTTGAAGACAGCACGTCCAGATGCAATGACATCTGTAGCTGTGGAGCCCACACCAAAGCAGCAATGGAACCAAGGGCAAGTATTTTTTACTGTGGAATTTGATCTACTTTTTCAAGTTATCACAGATTAAAGAAATGTGTGCATTTAGAAAAAAAAAAAGACAAATCTAAAATCTTAGATGATTACTAAAAGACAGATTTAGTGAAGTTAAAACAAAATAAAAATCCCAACCGAACCCCTACACAAAGTATTAAGTATCTAAAACAGAATTTAGTGGATTTTAAGTCTTTCAACCAGAAGAGAGTCCAAAATCTCCTGATCAATCTTAAGCCTGGAGATACCAAAAATGTGTTTGAACTTCAGGATTGTCTAACAGCATCGCCGAGACTTCTATACATGCCCAGGACTACCTGTTAGCCAGCACTGACCCTTTGGCTGAGCTCCCCATGTTTGCCAAACCAGGCCCCACTGCTTGAAAGTGCCTGGAAACACAGGCGTGGTGGGAGCATGGTAAACACACAGAAACAGAGACTTATGGAATCAGAATGGCCTGGGTCAGAAGGAACATTAAAGATTATCTAGTTCCAATGCCTCTGCTGTGGACAGGGTCACTGTGGCAGTGGTACAAGCAGCTGAAGCTGAAACAGACTGTCAAGGAAGCAGTACCACTGCCTGATGGTGGGTTAGGGCATAGACCCGATCCCCCATCTTTCAACAGGTTGTCAATTATGAGTTCCCCGCTCCCCGTTTTATTATAATCAGGTTATACATATTCAGTTCTTGTATTACATATGTATAAGTTCTCGAAAGTTCTGTGTTACTCGATGCCCCATTGATCCCAGCTCCTGTCAATTTATTGTACCCTCCTTTTATTATAGTCCATTGGTTGTTGTACCCACTGTTCCTCCCCTGTTCTCCCCAGTTATTGGTTCTCTGTGTTATCTCCACCCACAATACTGTTTGCTTAAAAACCCTTGTCACTGCCCTCGGGTGGGTTTTTTCTTCTGTGTCGTTTTCGTGTGAGTTAGTGCTCTGCTCTCCCCTTCCAATAAACGCCACTGGAACGGCAAGCAAAAACCTCTCCCTTGCCTCTTCGTCTTGGTGCTGTGGCTGCTCTCTGCCTGCCAGGCGAGCTGTTTGCATTGAGGCTGGTAGCTCAGGCTGGGCTCAGACACAGAGGCACAGATCCTGCTGCCAGGCGAGCTGTTTGCGTTGAGGCTGGTAGCTCAGGCTGGGCTCGGACCCAGGGGCACAGAACCTGCTGCCGGGCGGGGGGGTTG
>VZRR01013707.1:233359-253195 GCA_013398015.1 Oreocharis arfaki
CTGCCAGGCGAGCTGTTTGCATTGAGGCTGGTAGCTCAGGCGGGGCTCGGACACGGGGGCACAGATCCTGCTGCAGTGCCGGCCGGTCACAGGCGCCGCCTCCCCTGCCACCTGGCCTGTGCCTGCGTCAGGTCACCTTGCAGTGGACCAGAGTTCCATCCAGCCTGCCCCTGAAACATGATTACCCTTTGGCATTCAGAAATACAGGAAGAGAAGGAAAACTTTTATGGACTTCAATGGTTAAAAAACCTTCCCAGCAATTGTGAGAAGTGTGTTTTGTGTCCTTCTAACTGACCAAATCCCAAACATAATCTACAGCTTCCCACAAGTGCTTTAAGCATCACACGGATGTTTGTACTTCAGGATTTTTTCAGCTCTTTTTTTTTTTTCAAAATCTTAGTTATACTGTGAAAATGGGAGAGCTAGATGATGATTGCTGAATTTCTTCATCTCTAAAAACACACAGGTACCTACTTCACAGAGGCACTGCAGGAATGCTTTAGTTAAAGCGTTGTGAACAGGCAAGAGCAGTATAAATACCAAGTACTGTTACTACTACTAGTAGCAATAATAATAATACTTGACACTGGTATAGTGCCTTCCATCTGAGAATCCAAAAGCACTTTACAAAAATCAATTATAAAGAGTCTGTGAGGTGGGTAAGTAAAATCTACTTTTTATAGATGATGAAACATGGGTTCTTATCGGTTAATTGAATTGCTAAAGTTATCCAGGAGGCAGGCACAGAACCACAATAGATAGTGCACATAAGACCTCCTCTGTCATCTCTAACTACCAGGAATTCTTCTTTCCAGTGTGTCACCTATTTGCTCTCACTTATCATTTTTGTGAGCTGTCTTCAACAAGTAGTTTTCATTACCTTTCCTATCATTATAAATGACAGAATTAAGGATATAACGCTAGAAAATATACTGCTGTCCTTTCATTTCCAGGACAGGTGTCATGTAGCATTACATGAACAATACATTTACATGTTGTAATACCCATTAATATTTAGTCTCCTTATTTTTTTACTGTGTTGGTGAAGAAAGAAAGTATAGTCTATCACAACAAAAGAATATTCCAGTAGATTTTACTAAACCATTCACTTTTTCTCATGCAAACACTGCATAATCTAGTTACTTTCTCATTTGCTCACTGATCAAGAGGGAGTAGTTTTTTGTTTGTTTTTTTTTTTTAGTAACATAAAATGATGCCTATATGGTCAGGAACAATCACATTCCACTCCTCCATATGATCTCACCCAGCAAGTTGCTCAAAGACACTCCCTGTTAAAGGCACCTGCACAAGTGAATCCCACCTGCAACTCCAACTTCTGAGTTCAAGCACAGCCCCAGGCTGAGGGACCTGTGCTGAAAGGCCCCGGCCTGGAACTGCACCTCAGCTTGTAAACTCAAAGCAGCTGATTTAAGACTGACTGCTCACGCTAAATATTTTGAGTAATATATAACAGTATCAGTGGCCTGCCATTTTTAGATTATCCTGAGCTTAATACAGGTGACTAACACCTAAGTTCTGCCAGAATTTTCTCCTTCATTAACAAGGTTGATGTATTACTGTTTTTTTTCAAAAGTCAAGTACTAGGTAGACATTTAGGTGCAAAGGAATTTCACTGACTGGAAAAAGAAGAAATCTCATTAAAATTTTCTGAGCCAAGGTGTGTCAAGTGAAGTACAGATCTGCTACCACTAGACCCAGTCAAAAATTACTGATACTGTTCTCATAATATTAATGTGATAAATTTTTTGTCTTGTTAATATTAACATAAAATGAATGTATAGAAATGTAATATACATTTTTAATTTAAACATTTATTTCCCCGCACACATTCCTTCCATCTCCAGTAACAGTATCACATTTTATCAGCAGAATACTTGATCACATGTTCTCTAGCTTTAGTGAAAATGTACTTTTCTCTATTTTTATATCTTGTAAAGACATCAGCAGTATTTAGATATTGTGGCTTAGAAAGTGAATCATGTTAAGTGCCTACATGCACATGCACATTAATGTCCCTTGACTTCAGGGGGTGTCCCTTTGCTTTCTGTAAGCAGTTCATAACCAGGAGGCAAACGGCCCCCTAAATTTGCCTCTTACTTCCCTCCGAGATTAATGGAGGAGCCTCCCAGCTACTGCTGCTGCTGCATCGTGCAGTCCTGTCTGCGCAGGCGCTCTTGGAGGAAGGAGACATGGCCACCTTTGCCTCCTCATGCCTTCCCTTCCTGACCTTCTGTTCCTTGCCCTTCTCTGTCCAGTCACGTGCCATGGGGGGACGCTCTGCGCTGACCCATCGCGCAGCAAGCGCTAAGAGCAAAGCACACTGGAGCTTTCCAGGAGCAACCAAGGAGGCACATGGAAACAAGGAAATAATTCTTTCGTACAGCATTCACTGGAACCTTCCTTTTATTCTGACTTTCCTTTTTCCATCCTTGATGAATATGTTTTTACCATATTAATGGATAAATAACAGGGGGAAAGGGAGGTGGCCAAACATCCACAAAATTTCTCATATTCTGTGATAACACTACGTGTCCTACTCCTGTCCTCAGGCTGCAGTGGAAAGCTAAAACCAACTTTAGGTTCAAAGCTCTTTCCACCATAGAACATTCAGCGACTTTAATTCAAGCTGACTTAGCATGGAAAGTGTACATGTGAAAAAGACATTGTTCTCCCTTCATGAGAGAACACAGCAACCCTATTTCAACAATCAGCCGAAAGAAGCTGGTCTAGATTTTGAGCTAAAACTGCCATCATTTTCATCCTTCCTTCTTTTGAGAGAACTAAAAGAAAAAGAAAAGGAGTTGCAAAAAATCTCTTTATTAAGGATAGAGAGAAATAGTCAGTTATTGGTCACCAAAACTCTCAATAAATTAATTAACTAGCCTCTGCAATGTGTTAAGCTTGTTAAATTTTCAAAAATGGCAAAATACTAGTGAAGTTTCAGCAGTCTTCAAAAGCACTATAATGGATAGTATTTGGTGTGCTAACTCTTACACACAGCCCTTCACCTCAATCATTTTCCCTACATAATTATTTTTAGTGTATAATGATACCAACTGCCCCAACATACACTCTTTAATAGCCCAACCATCCAGAGTAAGAACTTACATCACTTACAATATCCTGTGTAATCCCAAATTTTCCATGTTTTAATTCCAGTACCTTCCAATACCCTCATGCATGTAAATGTTTGAAATCAACGTATTAAGTTTTATACATTTCTAAATTTAAAAAGACACAGTTCTGCTGTTGGTTCTGAACATTGGATTACGACTTCTAACCTTTCTGTAGGAGAAATCTAATTATACATCAGATCACATTCAAAACGCAAGCCCCATTTAGCTTCCTTTAAAGTCATTTCAGCCTTAATATCTCAGCCTGAAAGATAATTTAAAATTAACTCAGCTATACAACCACTTACGTTAACCTTGTTTGCTGTTAAACCAAACCTGATAGAAACTCAGTAATCCCCAATTACCACTTTCTAACACAGATAACATAATGACACAAAAGTAATCTGACTGAATTTCTGTTTCAGAACATAATTATAGGATTGCAAATGTATTTTTTCTCCATGAAAATAAAAAATGCTGCTACGAATTTAGTATTATATTACTTATGGAAGAACTTGAAGTATTCCTCGTTTGCCATTGTTTTTTGTTAATACGGTATGCCTATACTTTTTTAATAACATGGGGTTTTATACAACTAGAAAAAGATCAAGACCAATATGTGCCAATCATAAATCAAAGTAACACCAAGAAATCATCTCAATTTCAACATATGCAGGATCAAGCCCTGAACTGACATTATCCATCACTCTGTGTGTATAACACAAAATTAATTTGATATTTTAAGTTTGTACTTGTGGTCGTATTTACTCTTAAATCTCTCTGGGAGCATGAAATGTTCACAGAATGAGTAAGATGTGCCACTGCATATGGCAGAGTAATTGCATGGGAGCCAGGATTCTCTCATTTTTTTCAAGAGATTTTGCTGAAAATCATGTAAGTCAGACTCAGTAAAACTCCTTGAAACAGCTCAGGGAAGCACAGATTCATTCCTGTACCAGTTAACGGGTAAAAAATGCACCTTTCTGACCTCTCACTGTGTAAAATGCCAGCCCTCGGTGCAGGGATGAAGCAACGACCTGCTGCTGCCTTCTTGTCCCCAGCCTGCCATCAGGACTTAGAGCACCTGTGACACTTTGCCAATGTTAACAAATGGCTCAGACATAAATTATTGCACGTGCGTGCCTAAAAATCACGCTTCCTAGGGACATACCTACCATGAAAAGTTGTGGTCCTGCAACTAGAAAAGATATTGATTCCTTCCCTCCTTTACTCAAAACCATTCTCAGCACCATACCTGAAGACGGGAACTCTTCTTTTTTTTCCTGGAAAAAGCTGCATTTTCTCAACTTTTAGTTTGTGACAAACACACTCACTATGATAGTTTATAGTTTACACTCACTAATAAAAACACTGGAATTAAAGTCAGGCAAGGGAGGTAGTTCACCCATCTGCATACTAAAACCAACCCTACTTCCATTACATTGCCTGTAACCTATACATACATACAGAATAAGTATACATAAATTAACTAAAAACCTATGTAATCTGTATCTGTGTTTCAGTTGCTTTGGGAGTGGGATTAAAACAGTGCCAGAAGGCTAAATATTACAGTGAAAGAGCTGAGTTGATTTCCAGCTGCAGTTGTGGACTAATTCATTAACCAGCTACAGGGAGAGCAAAAATATCCTCATTCAAAATTGCCAAAATTCTGCTTTCCAAAGCTTTTACTTCGTGTCACTTATTTTAGATGTGCTATAATGTTGCAGACCTTTGGCCACGGATAAATACCTTTTCTCTAGCTTGCTAGCATTATGAAAACAAAACCAATGGAAAAAGAAAAATGTTTTCCCATGTTTTGCTTCCCCTTTTTTTTCTCATCCCTTTCACCTTCCCAAGGCAGTTCTCTACATCATCCCCTGGCTGCTGAACCGTGATGAACTCCAAGTGCGTCTCTGGCAGGATGAGCAACCGAGCCCTTCGCAGTTCCATCCTCCTTATCCTCATGCTGGTTTCCTTCCGACCTTTTGGACAGACAGAGGGCAGTGCCTGGTAGGGACCACAGTGCACGTATGTAGCTCTGCTAGCAGACAAACCAGGAGATGGGCCTGCAGAAAGTCATCGTGTACATCCACCCCCGCTGCAGGAACTGAAGCAGTCTCACAGACCCTCCGGCATACCCACAGGTGTAATTTTCCCAGGCTTTAGTCCGTAGCTGCGATTTTCCAGACGCATCAGGTCATCGCTTAGAATCACAATGGAAATATTCACCACCTTCCGGTAGTAGACCAAGACAACTAGATCCCTCACTTGCCAAATGGTGGCGCCAGTAACATGAAGCAGTAAGACCTCCCAAAGGTGCATCCTTTTTGTCCAGCAGAGCACCAAGCTCAAAAGCTTTCCAGAACTCAGTGACCTGCAGTCTCACAGATTCCCACAGCATTCCTGGAGTGCACTCACCTGCAGGACCAAAACAGCACATTGCCTCTCTAGTCTTGTGAAGAGACACATCTTATGTGGAAATAAATGTCAGCCCTCCTGTTTTATCAGAGGGCAGGATCCCACTGAAGCCATTAAAGAGCAGGATTCTTCCTCAAGCAGCCTTACAGATAATGACTGTTGGCAAGTTTCTGGTACGTATTATGTTAGAGGAAATTAACAGCATTGCAAC
Source organism: Oreocharis arfaki (assembly GCA_013398015.1). NCBI lineage: Eukaryota > Metazoa > Chordata > Aves > Passeriformes > Paramythiidae > Oreocharis > Oreocharis arfaki. Next base: position 239,123 of record VZRR01013707.1, read on the forward strand.
ACTGTAATTAAAGGAAAACAAACAAACAGAAATCCCTAACAGGGCAGCTAAACATACAAATCCAGAAAATCCATCTTATATTGTAAAGAAAGGATAATGCATTAGATTTCAAATGAAACCTGAAAATGACGCTTGTCCTTCATAAGAAACTAACCACTTCACTAAGCCAACAGCTGAGGTTAACTGGTTAACTAGCCTAGTCACTCACTCACATACGCACAAAAATCATAACAGCAGAGAATGGGATATGAGTTTAATGTTCAGATATTAAGATAATACTAGATTAGGAATTAATATTAGCTAATATTGAGATATTAAGTCTGATCACTAACTCACATTTCAAGAATGCACTGCTCTGCATTTGTAATCCAGCAAAAGTTGCTACTGATTTCCGTGGAGCTTTTTCTCTTCTGGAAAGACAAAAAGTGATTTATATATGTCCTTTACTAAGATCTGATTTATTTCAACTAGAAATCTGGATCGTGAAAGTGGTCCCAATGTTGCTATGATGAGCCTCTAAAACATCTAGTATAACACCATCCCACAGTGAATAACCCATAATTGTCCTTCTTAATGAACACCTACCTTCTATGAGGATAAGGAATGTGGAAGCAAGTTCTTAGTCAAGCTGTGTGTGTTATCCCAGGGAAGTGTGCAAATCAAAAACGCACTCCATAAAAAGAAAGGTGTTACATTAACTGCTTGAATGTCGCAGTTGAGGTGGATGCGCGACACACACAAATTCTAAAACAAAGTGCAGGCAAAAAGTGTTTATTCTAAGAGCTAGTGTCATATATATACACTTTTGTATGTTTATCATTCATGTTAATTGTCCAACTACTACAGTAGATTCATTGGCTATTTTAACTACACCATACTGTTATTAGTTATCTACAACATAGACATCTCAAGAATCCAAACAAAATGCCAGCTGCAGCCTTGTTGCCGTTTACTCCCTCTATTGTTTTGAATTTCTTGCTTCTCTCGATTAAGTTTCTCACAGTAGAAACGGACTGTGCTGAGACCAATGTCAGACTCGGACAAGCTTGCTGACCTGCTGTTAATTCCCACACTTGAATACATGGGCTATAGTAGCATGGTTTGTATTTAACCAGCATTGTTTGTGTTTCAGTAATACAGAAAAGACAGTCACTTTATAGAGTCCAGCAAAAATACACAAGATTTCATGTTTGGAGCACAGCTGCATTTTCCTTCTAATTGAAACTCTGTGACTGAATCACAGTGATTCTTCCACCCTGGAGGTCCTAGCAACTAGTATTCCCTAACTTTAGCCAGATTACTTACTAACAAAATCTAAATAAAATCCTAGGACCAAATCCTGCTGGAGTAAAACAGCCTTAGAAAATGCAATCAATTTAACAGATTGATTTATACAAGCTAAAATTCTACCCTGGACGTTCACTGTGCACTTCTGCTCCCTGTGAATTTTAAGAATGCTTGAAGAAACTACAGGAAGTTCTCCAAGAAGCTCATTATGATTCACTCAAACTCTCTCACCTGCTCTTTATCTTTTAAGTTTGCTGCCTGAGTGGTGAAGCTGAACTTTCTCTCATTCAGTCAGCATATGCATATCACATTTACTGGGAATCCTCCTGTCAGGAGCATGAGACAGATTTGTAATAAGACTTGTGAGGAAATCCAGCCACTTCGTCTGATCCAGCCACCAGATTGCTGTCAGGAAATCCAGCCACTGCCCTCCAATCTTCAGATGTCCCAATAACCCAAGATACAGTCCTATTTTCTGTAGAGCTTGATGGAGCTGGAGCCCAGGCTACACTTGTTCTAGTAACAGAACTGAGCCCAGACATAGGGTCAAGCACTTGTGGTGCCATCAATGCTGGTTTGTTCATGATGCTTCCCAGCACAATTTTGACTTATGACACCCACCATTCTCTCAATCCCCAGTTATAGTTTTGGGATCAACAATGTCTGAGCGGTTTGCCCTGCAGGTGGTTTGCAGTTCTATACAAGGGTAGGATTTCAAAGCCAGTTAAAAAAGGAGGCTTTTACCTGTCGTTACTGAGCAGCTTGTCAATGCTGTCAAACTCTCTTGGAATTGAAACTGCATTGGTGATAATGTTTCTGCCATATCCTAGTTCCCAAACCCTCTCCAAGAAATGTTTGGGGCAGTGCTACTTGTTCAACACCTCAAACATACTGGAAACAGTGCTCACAGTTTCATAGTTTATCTGATTAAGCTCCAATCCCTGGCACATTCCCTGGTGTTGTTTACTAATACACACACTGCCTTTGAGGATCTGGGCCTCGGCGCTTTCTGTAGCAAACTCATTTACTTTGCAATTAACCTCCCTGTTCACGTTTACTGTCCCCCTTCCGCTCCTCTCGCCCATCACTTCTGAAAACCGAGTCCTCTCCGCGCCTGCCAGCTCTAATGCCTACAAGTCTTTGTTCACCGTCCTTCAGAGCAGAGGCAAGGATTCACACTTTTATTGTTTGTTCTCCTCACTGTGAAGTAGTCTACAATTGCAGTACTAAATCACTGTATTTGAGGGCTCATTCTTAATATGCAGATCTTATCAAAATATATTAGTACCATCACGTAGAAAATTGACACCTTTATGTTTCTTCAGATACCACATATCCTTTTTAACTCTGTGAGAGATTTGAACCCTACAATTTATCCTATAGTATGCTGTAATCAAAAGCATCAGTCGTTTAAAGGCTGTCTAATGCCTAATGCCTGCAGTCACCATCCTTATTAGCCAGAGGTTAGGAAAGTAAACACGAAGAATAACCTTAACAATGATAGAAAGGAACAGTTTCTTTTGTATCATATAACTTGAGCAGACATGCCTTTTTTTGTAGGAAGATGCTCAGAAGTCTGTAAGTGTCTAAAACACTTCAGCATAAGGTGCTAAAATTACTTAATCAGTTATTACTCTTAAAAGGCCATCAGGAGGCTCATTAAGGTTTCTGTAATGGCTCCCAGGCAAGCAGAAGGTCAAGATCTGAACTTTACCTGAGCAGACATAGGAAGAAAGGCTGCCAGTGATTCATCACATTCATGGTGATCTCACCTGCTGATTATTTTGCTGTGTTTGGGGACACGGTTTGGGGTGGCTTGGGGTGTTGCTGAGTTTTGGATATTTTTTTAAATTATTGAAGATTATTGGACCTTGCCTGGTGTTGCCTGGTACAATAATAAATCACAGCATTTAAAATAGTTTTTAAAATTCAAGCACATTTTAATCATAATTTTGTTCTTCAGACAGTGCTAGTCAGAGCATCAGGAAAATAGTGTTGCTACAAGACATATTTTGGGAAATGCTTGGGATAAGGAACTGTATTTCAGTAGAGGGAAAAGGTGCTCAAGGTCCTTATTACTGAAGTTTACAGATGAACTCCAGATTTAAAAAGGAAGGCTTTGAAAACTGTTTTTCCACGGGAATATTTCTAAGTGTACATATTCAGTAAGCCTCATTTGCTATAGCTGAAAGAGCAAGTCTTCAAGAATACACATTGGAAACAAAACATTTTTGCTGTAGATTTTAAGCACATTTCTCTGCCTTTGGTTTTTATTGACTGTGAAGATTATGCAGGTTCTGTTAAGTCATTCTATGAAGTTGTTTAAATCCTTCTCAAGGAAAGGAATTTTTTAACTTCTTCCAATTTGCTGTTTATAATGATCTTTACTGACGAAATCTGTCATGTATGCAAACCAACATAAATATTTAAAGGCTGATTCCACAACCCACAGATATCAAATTCAATCACCTACAACGTCAGTGATTCATAAGGTGAAGAAATAACAATTTAAACAGCAGATAGCTGTCAAAAAGAAAAAAAAAAGAATTTATTTGCTCTATTATCCTTTCCCCATTAGAAGCAATAACATGGCATATGGAGACAACTCTATTTCAACTCATCATATCTGCTTTATATAATAAAAAGCTCAGTGCTGTCAAGACTTTTTTTTTTAACTTCACAGAATGAAAACTTGTTCCCCAACAGTAAGAAGACAGCTCTAACCCTGTGCTGCACGGATTTATTAACCTAGCCAAAATGAAAGGTGTATCTTTCTCCACCAAGTGTTATCATTTTCAAATAAGACATGTCCTCTAGGGAATAAATTTGAAGGCCATTTTTTGTTTATTTTGCAGGAAGGGTTTACTTTTGAGATAAATAACCAAAATGTTGGATCTGTATTTTTTAAAGTTTTAACATATAAAAGACACTTATTATAATGCTAAGCAATAAAACATATCTATTGTACAGTACATATACACAATAAGAATCTCCTGTTGCACATGGTATACAATACACTGGTTCTAAGCAGGTCTTCAGCGGAAGACGAACAAACTATAAAATCAGCAAGTTTACATATTCAGTACTTATTTCAATGTTATTTTTGTTTTATAGGATATGAATACGTCTGCATCAAAGAGCACACATCTGTGGTTTTTCCATTATTAGTTATCACAAAAATTTATCACTCAGTCCCAGAAAAAGAACTTTTTAAAAGTGATGCTTATTTCTGAATAAGCAGTGTCTCCATCATTGTTCCTTATATTGCCTCTTTTCCATATTAGATAGTCAAGGATACATTTATCATTCAAACAAAAATTGAAATCTTTGTGTGTAGTACCAACCCGATCTTTCTCCATTTGTCTGACTAAACTATTTTTTCATATGGGTTTTGCTATCTTCTCTTTAAAGTGAAGTAACTTTCAAAAGTTACTTTCTTGTTACTTGAAGTAACTTTCAGAAACATCAAAGAAGGGAAAAAATGCTAGTGTCCATCCTGTAGATGTATACAATAACGCAGCCTTGGACTTCTCTACAGGAAGAGCGGTAGTACAGCTTTGTAAGGACAGCAGTTAAGCATTCAGACAGCTTGGAGAAGCTGCTTATGTATTCAGTGACATTTATAGGATGTGTATTTATTTGGTACAAACTACATGCATGCACCACATCACATTGTGAGTTTGTTTTCTACAGGGTTTCTCCACAATTGTGCTTTTTAGTTTCATTTTCTGAACTAGTCCTCGCCAGCGATGTGACAGTTTGTGATGCGTGCCCATCAGGCCAGGCAGTCACTCCCTGTGCCGAGGTGACTGCACACCTCTCAGCTGCTGTTTGGCACAGACCTGTGGCTACGTGGGCCGTGGAAACCCTGGATATTGTGTTCCTACCTCCAGTAGAATGCCTCCATGAGTGCAGGAACCATGAGTGCAGCATCTGGAAGTAAGCAGTGCCTTTCCCACACTGAGAAATCCTTGTTATCATCCAGTCCATCAACCACTCACTTTAGCATCTGGGCCACAATATTCACCAAGCAACCAATGCGAGGATCCTGCAGATTCTTTCTCTGCCAACCTATAATGCATCACCAGAAGCTTCTTGCAATCAAAGACGAGGGCTCAAGAGCAGGCTCAATACATCAAGATCATAACTCGGTTTTTCAGTGTCTAACAAAGGGTGGCATAAATATACATATACTGCTTCTTGTTAGATCTTCCAATAAAATCAATGGTCAGAGTTTACACACCTCACAAAAGTCACACTTTAACTGAAGATGTAATGATTAGCACAGAAAAATGAATACTGGTTTAGATGAACAATTTGTACTGGTCACTTCTGGAACCCACAAAAGCTAATAAAATTAGAGCTATAAATATCTGAATATGAAAACTTTTCTTTGAAAAAAATATTCAGAACGAAAAAACAAGAATTTTCATTTCCAGCAGACCCTCTGATGATAGTATTCTTACAGCTTTCATTTATAATTTTGACCCCAAAAATACACTCTAGCAAATATTTTGCAATCAAAGGGTGTATTTTAGAGAAGTCTCTTACACTTTCTAATCTAGTTTCACAAGCCTTCCTCGCATGTTGCAGTCTAAGTTGGAAATGAGGGCTGCAGATTTACAGCTGATTACAACTGAGAATGTTCTCAAAGAGACCAAATACAGCTCTCCAGTTCAGTCTGAGCAGAATATTGATAGAATATTTCTGTTGACACAAAAGCACTAAATCTGTTTTAGAATGTGTTCCAGGGAAAACATCAATTGAAAAATTGATATCAACTAGAGTTGATTAATGTATGAATTGTTTCAAAGCTGCATGCAATCTCCCAGCAATAGTTTATTTCTTTACTTGAACCAGCTTGCCAATTATCATTATGCATAACTGTGAAACTGGGACAAAATTTTGATGATGTTTACATCTTATCTAGTATGCACATAAATTTAGTCTAGTATTAAAAAAAAAAAAGAAAAAAGAAAAAGCTGTCATTAAAGTGCCTTATGACTGGGTACAGAGCAATACGTTCTGAACAGTGGAGAGCATTTTCAGGTATGTGTACCTACCCCATGACAAATCTTGACACTTGTGCACTGCAGTTGATTGTACAAGACAAGCAGTGATGTGTGCCCACATAAAATACAGAAATGCAGGACTGAACTCTAGATATCTGGCTCTAATACTGCAGTAGCTGCCATATCACCTATGCAGATTCTCAACATAAATCATTTTAATGCTGTTCATTCAGAGTTTGGAAGGTTCAAAGGCTAAGTGCAGAGCATGTTGAATCTTCAAAAAAAGGTGCTTTCAGCGGTCAATGTGGATGCTAAAAAGTTCTTTTAAAGGATCTTCTTACTGCTGTTTGTGAATGTTTACCTACATAGACTGTTTGCAAAATGGCTTATTTTCCAGTGAAGACCGCTTAATTCTTGGGAGGGTCAAACTGGATTTTAATGGTACTGCATATTATGTTGGGAATTCTGGTTCCTGCAAGTATATGCATGCATCTGTACCTCTCTTTGACATTAACCTGATGTTGTAATAAATTTAATTTGACCTTTTACGTAAATTATTCCTAATCCATGATTTTTTTTTTTACAACTGTAGGTGTACAAAACTTACATAGTACATAGTAAGGTTTTAATTCTTGAGCTCTAAAAGAAGGTGTACAGCTTCTGCTCTGTTCTGTAACAAATGTGATGCTGTTTTTCAGACTGAAGCCTTGAGGGCACCATGGAAGGTATGTCCGTACAAGAAGCCAGGCTTATACGGGTGGATAGACACACAAAGCAGTAAAACTAAACCTGTCACAGTGTACTACAGTGGCATTTTAAAATAGAAGTATTTCAGCAGGCAGATAAAAACATGTTGAATGTCTATTTTTTTCCACTGAAAACTCAACATTTTCCCCAGGACAAGTGAGTAAAATTAAATTTGCAGGTAATAATTGTGTCTTCTAAAGTGATCAGTTGTGATATACTAACAAGACTTAACAAAGGTTCTTCATGTTAAATGCAAAAAAACAAAAACAAAAAAACTAAAACAATCAAACAAAAACAGTAACAACAACAACAACCCAAAACCCAAACCAACCCCCAAACTAAAAAGCATTGCAGCCAAAGGCTACATAGTCCACTAGAAAAATGCGATAAGGAAAAAATGTCTACATTTTTAAATGTAGACATTTAAAAGCTTTCTTTTCCTACTCCATTTAGGTGCCTCTTACAAGAGCTACTGCAAAACTTTGCTAGATTCAGATAATGAGGGTTTTTTGACCACAGTTTTCTTTTCGAGGAATTTCATCTCACATGCAAGCACTTGCATAAACGAAGTTACTCAGTTTATTTAGTTGTAAAGTGGTCAAAACAAAACATTCTTTTAGACAGAGGAAGGAACTGGAGCATCCTCCCCAGCAAAGCCAGGCTAGTGCTTACCATGGACAGCACATGTGGGCAAGAGTCCAGAAAACAGGGTTGAAGAGGCAGAGGAACAGCCTTTAATGCTTAGAGCCTGGATAACAGCTCAAACCACCATCCAAGGGAGCACATGTTTCACAATCACTAGGTCTCCATTTTCAAATTTGTACACAGGGCAGAATTAGAAAAAAAAAAAAAAGAAAGAAAACCCACTAAATTGCTATGCTCTGGGTGAGTAAAATGCGTATGAACTGAAAGTGAGAATGTAAATGGATGTAACAGCAATAATTCTGGAACTAATGGACAAACAAGCATTGCCACATGCAGAATAACAGAGAAATTGATCTGGATTTAAGAACTCAATTGATGGACTAATAAAAATATTAGAATGCTGAAAAGGTGCTGTCCGCCATAAAGCACCTGTTTAACATTACTGCTAATTGTGGGTGAACGAAATGGCCCCAGCAGAAATTGGTTGAAGATGATTAAATTTAATTGCAATGCTATATACGAAGTGCTACCCACTCACTGAATTAGAATCAAAATATGCTCGGAAGTGGTACATTCCACAAAACCAGGTTTAATACAAGGCATGAGCAGCAAGGCTACATGAGGCAAAAAACACATTCCCATTTTCTGAAAGTTCTTTCTGTCTCTCACATGTTGCAGAATTGCACAAAAAGCACTGTAATAGGAACCATGAAATCAGGAAATAAGGTCACCGTAAGGTTGTGTGGGCTGCAGGAATGGTTATATTCTCCAGCACAGTGGAGGAAGGAGGGTTGGTAGGAAACACACTCAGACCACTCTGAGACACAAAGTGCCAGGAATCAATGAGATCAGAAACAGTTAAGCAGGAGTGCCTGCCCTTGGTTTGTGGAAGGCAGATACCTCTGTAAGCCAGCTCCAAGCTTTCAGAAGACTGCACAGAATCCCCCCTGGCAGGCAGCCACTTCTCCTTGAGGCAGCTGCCAGAGACTTTTGGCACAGAAAAGTGAAAGTACCATTTTCCATCTTCTTTACGATTTCTACCTTTTTTCTTTTCACAAAATTTTGTTAGTGCAATTGGGTTTCTTACCCCCCTTTCCTTTTGTAGAAGGACTGTTTATTAGAGTTGCTGGTTTATTATTGGTCCCTCTAGACTGTATTTCCTAAATAAAATTTTACTGTCCATGCATTTTCCTTGTAATGCCCCAGCATACTCTTCCTCTCTGCTTTCACTGCTGTTGAGAGTGCAGTCACAGTGCTGAAGGACGACTTGCTTATAATCAGAAACCCACAAGTTATTTGGCCTTCCAGTAATCGCCCAGATTACTGGAGATGGATCCTCCTTTAACCTTCTGTCACCTAAACCATATTTCACATGGTGCACATCCACGACGTCTAGCCTTTAAATTGCTTTCCGACAACTGTGCTTGGCACATGTCTCTCCTCACTGGTGGCAAACACAACACTGTCACTTTGTGGCAGACTTGGTTATGCTAGTGTTTTTAGCATCGATCCCAGGCAGACAGAGACAGCTGCCAGTGCCATGGCCCTCCTGTTCTCTATTTACAGTCATTCAGTCCCCAGGCTCGCTTAAGTTTTCAAAGTTTCCAAGTGCCCAGTGTTTTTATCTGCTCCAGAGAGTGCTAAGGTGCTACTCAGTCCTGGTTATATTTGCTTTAGTGCTAAAACAGCTGGCTTATGGCTCACTATCAACTACACCGTCAATATTTTCAAGTATCTGCAATGTACTTGATTAGAACTACTGGAGCCTCTGGACATGGGGTGAGAGCTGTGCTTTTCTAAAGGTAATTCTGTGTAGCAGAAATGAAGCCTTTCCCACCCCCAACAACCCAAAGAACTCAGGCAAGCACCAAGTGCAACGGAGCAGCTGCTTGACAGCTTTATTTGAAAACAGCTTAGAGAAGTACATGAAAAATACTGTATTCAGCTGAAGCTGCAGGGAACAACGGAAGAAAAATAATTAGCCAAGTCAGAAATTGGCTAAGGCACTGGGTCTTCTGAGCTTTCTATTTCCTTCAAAATACAAAGGGATCTTTAAATACTGAGGAGTAGTAAACGAGACTTTGTTTATATCTTATCTTATAAAGCCACAGGCAGAACAGTACACCCTAATAACATCCTTGGCTTAGAAATGATTCAGAAGCAAGGGGGCCATCTGCTGAATTCCCAATACCATTTTCTGCTGTATCCTGGAAGTTTCTTTAAAAGTTTCACAGGCAAGTCCTTTTCAGTGTCGGCTTTGCCAGGCTTGTGAAGCGTGGCAGTAAACCTCTGAGCAGGTTGGGCAGCAGGTGGATATGACAGCATTATCTATCATGACTTCAAAAAGTAAAACCAGTACACTGATCAACATAATCTATTCAGGACTCAAAAATCCTGTAGACAATATCATCACTCTGAAGTGTAAGTAAATCTCTGTATCATAATGCATTTCCTTAAATAGCAATTTTCAGAGACAGAAAATTTGCTCATAATATGTTCCTGAATATAACTTTTCAGATAAAATAAAAAGCTTAAAGCACAGAATCAGGTCTCTAAAATAAGCAGCTTCCTTCTTTGGCTTACTGTCCATTATCCTTAGTAATGTTGGCATCATGTTCAAACTCAGCATTTCCTTCCCTATGTAACTCCACCACACTCCATTGATAAAGGATTCACTGGTGACTGCTTCTAGTTCCCCCCTTCCTGAATTCATTACCACTGACTTCACAATATTCATAGCTAGTCCCTTCTCCAATATGTAAAAGTGGGTAAAGGAAAGGTAAAATTTCTAAAGGATTTTATGACATCAAGACAAATTCATTACATACCCGAAGTATGTTATCCTTGTAGTCCTACATTTCTTGTTCGCATTAGAACTGCTACAGCTAAAGGTCTCTGCATACTGGGAAGAAGGACCAGAATTGCTTCAGGCACAATGATAGTGAAGTATGCTAAATAAATACTACACAAACACCAGCCTGAAAAAATCCTTGTTCATAAAACCATGGAATTTGATAAAGGTATTTAAAATATTCACCGCTGTTCTCATTTCTTAAAGCATAGCCTTAAGTCTAGTGACATTTCATGGTCTGTTAATACAGAACACTTTAAATACAGAAAGGTACATGTTATCCATTAAAGGCTACGCAGACTCATGCATAAGATCACTCATAGTGTACAAATATAAGATTGTTTAATGTTACGAAAGATAAAATCAAATTTTCAAGGCTGCTTCCAATTCAACATTTTAAAAATGACTGTGAAACGTAACTTGTATCTTTCAGAGTTGTAATCAAGAGGAATTAAATAAAAGTACAGCACAGGGAATACAAATAAATGCCACTTGCTTAAGACTTCCTTCTTAAGTATAAGAAGTGGTCCCAAGTTTCACTCAATAGTTGGAAGGGTTTGTTTGCATTATGTGGGGCATTTTTCATGTTTAAAACAATTCTACTACCTCAGTCATTATTAAATTTCAATATGCCTGACTCCCACATCCATAATGCAAAATGTGTCCAGGTGGTGTTGTTTGCTGTTCACTGTTCCAAATTTTATGCACACTGATAAGCAAGAAGGATATGGCCTGGAAAGTTATAAATTTGTAGGCACATGCTGATTACTCACTGCTTTCAGTATTTAATAGCAAACTATTACCCTCTGTGCCAACTAAGTATCCTTTATTTATCTCCTAAAATCTGAACTTCCATACCAAAATATCAAAATAGTAACATACAAACCAGTAGTAAATTCAAAATATCAAAGGCATGAAAAAGTTAGAGTTACAATTACCCAGTGTAAACAGTGTCATGCACCTTTATTCCCATGAGCTGTCCAACACTCCCTTTCCAAAGGGCTTAGCCTATGACCTCAAAAGCCTGATTAGCTTCAAAGAGTAGCCACTAAAATAAGGCAAAAGAAAATAAAGAAGAATTTTAAAAAGGAAATATATGTAGAGAAATAAAAGTTCTCCCTCAAGAATTCAGAATGAAAGCTAAGGATTGCTAAAATTCAGTCCTTTCTGTAGAAATGGTCCCAAAACATATAAAATGTACCAACTCCTGGCAATACAAATTTAGGAAACAAGATGTTCTGTCTTAGTGAAAAGCAATACAAAGTGCCCTTGCTACTTATTTCGAACTCTGGAAAGCTCACATGGAAGAACATTTCTATATAGTGAAAGAGACTTGAGATTAATTTTCAGCTTTGTAGCTTTTTCCCTTTTCCACTAAACCCTAGGTGGCTGGCTTAAGACTAAGAGGCTTCAATTTAAAACAAAACCATTTTAAAAAATACACCTTTAAAGAATAAGGAACATCAGTTTTCATTGGTCTTCTTCTCTGTTACTTACATATAAACAAAAATTACTGCCACCCAGTAGCAGAACTATGTTTAAATTGATTTGCTAGTGGAACTGTGTTTAAAATGATGATTTGCTAGTGGAGTCAGACAAATTTATTTCATGGAGTGTTTAGACAGAGAGGAGCGGTGTGCATACCCATTAGGCAGTTAGTAAGAAAGGGAAAGAAATTGGAAAGTGAAGGATTTGGAACATAACACTTTTTGGACAGTAATATCTTCCCATGCTTCTGATACTACTTTGACTTGATCATCAGTTGTTAAAGTTCTAATAAATAAAAAGTATTTACAATCAAGCTTGTTCCTGTTTTAGATCTTTGAGATCTTTTACTTCCGACCTGATTTTGTACAGAGACCTCTAAATGTTGCCTGCATTTCAGGAGGTTCCACACACGAAAGTGAGAAGTGGACCAGCTCCACGGGTCAAAGAATACAAACACAGCTCAGCCAACGTCTGATCGATGATACCTGCGGCGCAGTTGTGTTATATTGCACACGACAGACACAGCAGTACAAGGGAAGAACCTGCAGGTGCTCTATCAGAGTGCTGGCATACAACACAGAAGGGATTTTGGAAGCGTAGTGAAATATTTCAAAGTCAAGAAAGAGAAAGCAGACTTTAGCTCCTGAAAGGTATTTAGGATGTAGGTGTGTTACAGGGCACAACCTGGCACTGCCGAAGCCGAGGGAGTCCCACCAGTGGGTTCAAAGTGTCCCTGGTACTCGTGCAGGCCGGCATGGCGGGTGGCAGGTCTGTACCCCTCCGTGTGTCAGACACTGACACCCAGCACGGTGACAGGGAAAGCTCCATCGCGCCTTCGCAGGAGGTCACGATACCACAACCACGGCGAAGAGGCGGAGGACAGGCAGCGGGGCATCGCCGCCGCCTGGGCACCTCCGCCCGGCGGCTCCCCTGGCACCCGCTGCCCCCCGCCCGGCGGGGGCTCGGCGGCGAACCCGCTCCGCAGCACAGGACTCCCGTTCGCCCCTACGAAACGCCTTTAGCGACTCACGGAGACCGTCTAGGGTAGCTCGACGGGTGTGCAGTCTCCGCAGGGCCGCCCCAAAGTTCACCCGTGTTCTACCTAGATGTCGGTCTCGACAGGTAGTTCCCAACGCGCCGCAGACTAACTCGCAAGTGAATTTTTTGGCAGACGAAACCAGGACGATCGCTTCCCTCCTCCACCGCGTCAAAACCCTGGACAAGGTACTAAACCGCGACACCTGGAGCCGACGCGGCGCCTTCCCCTCTACCAGCCTCCAACTTCTCAGCAAAGCGTCAGAAATTAACCTCTCCCTGGGCACGAGCCCGAGCCGAGGTCCAGGGATAACCCCAGCTAAGCNCGCACGCACCGCTCCTACCGTGCGGGGGGCAAGTGAGGGAGGGGGCGAGGAGGTGGCAGTTACCGGCGAGCGAGCGCCCTTCTTGCAGAGCGGTCCCCTGAAGACGCCTTTGATGCCGCGGTAGTGCCCATTGCTGAGGTGCCGGGAGCTGATGACCAGGTAGCAAGCCATGCGGGCCCCCCGGGCGGGCGGGCGCGGGGCGGGAGGGCAGCCCGGCTCCTCCGCGGCGGCGGTGCTAGCCCCGCCGGAGCAGAAGCCCGCATGAAGGAGCGGGCGGAACCGCAGCAGCGATCTCCCTGCTCCCGTCTCATCCAGCGCCCGGGTGAGCGCTGCCAGCAGCAGGATGCACTGAAGGCGGCGGCAGCCAGAGCACATCTGAGGGAGCGCGGAGGCCAGTCCGCATGCTGCTCCGCGGGTGGGAGACGGGCCGGGGAGAAGAAGGGCAGAGCGCAACTTGCACAGTCCGCCGCTGCTACGGCCCTTCCTCCTCTCCCTCCTCCTCCTCCTCCTCCTCCTCCTCCTGCTCAGACCAGGCCACCGGCAGCCGACATCCGGAGGGGAGTTTCTCCACGGCAGCTGGAGCGGCGGCTGCTCCCCATGGCTGTCCCCAGCGCCGGGCTGGGTGGTGGATGCCGCCGGCCGCCGCGCACAGTCCCCGCCGCCCCACTCCTCCCGTACGGCC
>VZRR01013707.1:253404-269355 GCA_013398015.1 Oreocharis arfaki
TGGGAGGACATTGCCCCTCGCCGCCGCGGGGAGGGGAGCAACGCCGGCAACCCCGGGCGGAGCGGCCGGCAAGGGGGAGAGGCAGCGGTATGCGCTGACCGTCCTCCTTCTCTTCGCCCAACTTTCCCGTCCTCGATGTCGGCAGGTAACGTCCCTTCCTTGCCTGCCTCTGGCTGCGCTTCCCCCTGTCCCCCGCATCTCCTCACCCCACTTCCCGGGAGCTGTCCCGGGAGCTGTCCCGGGAGCAGGGGACGTGAGCGCCACGGACACTCGGCATCCAGGCTCGGTGCCGGGAAGCACCGCTGCGCCGGCTGGGAGCGCGGGCTGGCCCCGGACTGCGGCGGGGCTGCGCGCAGCTGCCGGGCTGCCTGGACACCCTCCGGCTTGTGCCTGGGCTTGTCTCCATTGTCCCCCCTGAAAGCGCGTGAATTTAGGTGTGTGGCGTCAGTACCATCTAAATTATTTACACAGAATGGCAGGTATGAAAATGTTCCACCGCTAAATCGCTGGAACGGGTTGTTCCTCTCCCCTTCTGCAAGACAGAGGTGCGAGGTACCTCGAACCCGCTTGTGCAGACTCAGTTTCTTCTCATCAGGTCACAAGTATTGTCTCTGCTCTGCTGCTTGCTAAGTCGATAAAATAAATCAATAAATCACACGGCCTCCATTCATTTCTTCGAAGTAGATTGCTTTAAACTGTAGATACGAATTGTTTCAGTTTTTTTCACTTAATCTCCTAAAAGCATATGCTTTCAGTTATTTAGTGAATGAAACTGATAAGCCACAATCATTCTAATTTTAGTCCCTCAAGAGCTTTTTTCTATGAGCCTAATGTAAATAAAAGGAAAATCTCACACAATCCACCAAACTGATAAACAGATCATGGCAAATCAAATGTTATTTTTTGACTGTTTATGTAAAGTAGTGTTGTTTATGTAAAATAGTGTTGTACAGTCCTAGTATACAGCGTTGTATACAGTGTTTCACATACCATATTAAGGTTTACTACATGTGTGTATATGTACATATATACGAATTGTCAGATATATCATTTTGTATTTTATTAATAAATACACGATATAAAGAAAACATAATACTTCTGAATTTGGAATAACCAAAGGTGCAAGTAATGTATTAAGAACATCCATATGTTAACCATCATACAATGTTTTGCAATGTAAAAACCTTTAAGGTGGGGGTCAAATTAAGCTGGTAAAGTCAACGTGTGAAATAAATGAAAGGGCTTGGCTCTTTGCATAGTGTGTGGTTGAGCTGTGGGACTTCTTGCCAAAGGGTGTTGTGGATCATAGATTAAACAGTCCCATTAATCAGTATAGATTAGACTTTGAAGCCTGGGAGTAATACAGTGCCTTCCAAAGACCCCTGGAGGACTTTCCTGAAGCAAGACATTGCATTGTAAAGTGGAGTTTGAGAAATTATGATACCATACTGATAAAAAAAAGTTGCAGTATGAAGCGACGTAGAGTCCCCCGGCAGGTGCAAAGGAGAGCCACTTTATTGCAAAAACCCAGCCTTTTTAAGCACTTAGCCGGTTATCAGTTGCATAGTTTTAAAGCACAACAAACATAATTCAACCAACCACCATAAACCGTGATGTGAATACATGATGGTCACACAGCATGTTTTTCTACCCCTAATTCAGCTGTGTCTCTTTCCCACAGTCCCTTTCTACTTAGCCAAAGTAACAGGCCTGAGCCATGGTTTTTACAAAGGCAACAAGGCCTTTGTTTTATAAGGCTTTACCTATATGCAACAGTTGTCCACTGTTAATTAGGTGGTGAAAAGGAGCTTTTATGATTTCCTCCTACAAGTCACAGAAGTCACAGCTATGTGGCTGACTTGAAATTTATACTTGTTGGCATATATGTTTGGTTAACTGCAAATTATTCCTGAAATAATTCCTCTGCAAGCCTGTTCAAGATAAAAGTATTATTTTCACTTTGAATTTTGGTCTGCGGCTTAACTTTCTGACTCTGCACTGAATGTGTATCTGGAAGTAAAGACAAGTACCTTTTCTCTTTGGCAATGAAATGAACTTCCAAATCTTTGCTCCTCTGTGATGCAGCTCTTGTTTCTCAGAATAGACACAAAATGAGAATTTATGTCTCATCTCATCTCAACAACTTGCATAGAGGTCTCCATTCCTTTTCTGTTGTGAAGAGACATGAGAAGTCCTTTGCTCCACGAGGCTGCTGATGTTCTGTTACAAGGTGAGAGAGAGGGTGCAAAAGACCCATCATGGAGATGCATGATGGTGTGTTGCAGCCGTGTGGGCACCCTGGCCATGTCACCTTCAGGGAAGGTTCAGCACAAGCTGAAATGGTGCAAGTGCTTTGCAGTAGACTTAAGGGACAGTACTTTCCTCCTTAAACTTACAAAGTCTTCCACAGTTCATTTACTAATACTGTACGAAAGGGAAATTATTTGCCCCAGAGTAGACTGCACAGTATTCATTTTTTCCTGCTGAGGAGGATGATGTGCTCAATTGACCCTGCTGTGAAAAGTAGAAGTCATTTTAGGCTCCCTTCACTTTGCAGACTCAGGGGAATAGTTACTATCACCACCAATCTAATTTATAAATAATCTGTAGGACGCAAGCCTGAGAAAATGAGATTGAGAGTTGTCAGATAGAATGGTTAGTTATTCATTATATCACTCCTTGAACATTCCCCAAAGTCCATGGAGATGCAGCACCTTCTTCTCTTTCATCACAGGTCATGTAGAAATATGAGCCTTAAATATTAGTACTTTCTTCTGAGTCCAATCCTTCACTACCTCAGATCTCATAAAGTAATTTTCAGCTGAGCACAGTGGATGTAAAATACTACCTTTCAGAACATTATGCTTTCTTTGCAGAAGTGTTAGTGACTTTCACGATACGAGGAAGTAGAGAAGCAGGACAGCTGTCACTAAGAGATGATGATGATTAGAATAATGAAATGTTCTCCAGTTTATCTATCCTCTCAGTTTACAAACTTTTTTATCACTAATGAAGATTATTTAGTATTTATTGTCCCACCCCAGAAAGAAGTCTGTAAGCATTTTCTAATTATTCTTTGTAGGGATTGTCCTTATTGCACCATGCAGTGTCTAAATAGAATACCCAGCCTAGATCTAAGGATGCTAGTTCTGATACAAATATACTCTGAATATCAGAACTATATTAATGCAGTCATATTAATTCTGATGGTTGAACTAATTCATGTTTCTTTGCAGCATTAGACAGTGCTGTATAAACATAGCCATAAACCCTTGTCTGCATTGTGAATTTTATTTAAATTTTAATTCAAGTATTGCTCCTAATCTAAGTTCCACCTGCACACAAAGTCCATTATATTGGTATTCTCTGCTGTATAGGTAAAAACTACAATTAGCATGATTTGCCAGCTGCTAACCTAAGCATTCCTCACTGTTGGTACAGGCTAGATCTGCTTAAGGGCCCCAGTTCTAAGGTATTTTCCACAAATCCCTTTGCTGTGCCTGGGAAGAACAAAGACATACTTCCCCATGCCTCCAGATATGAGAAAATTCCAGGAGTGCAAAGCATCTTCTGGCACTACGCCTCTAGAAATTTTACCTTCACAATCAAACAAGGACAGAAGGTGTGCAGACACACAGCTTGAGTACTGTTTCACAGTCGGATTATTCTCACTTAAGTTAACATGTTTTCCAAAGTAGAAGACCTGAAATTAACCTTACAGTAAAAACATACTCCAATACTGGTGTGATTTTTACAGGTGGTCTTCCCCACAGTAGAGAGGGAGGGAAGAAAGGGAGGAAAATCTACATCCTGATGAGACAATTCAGGTATGAAAACAGTGAGGTTCCTGACATAACAGAAAGGTCTTAGTAGCTTTACAGTATATTCAGACACAAAAGAGAATTTAAAGCTATGAATTAAGTCCTGGCAGTATGTGCAGGTCTTTGGATTGTAATGGCCTAAACTACATTTCCCTCCACTCTCAGTTTCCCTAACACGTATATGCAGCCTCTCCTTCCTCTCTGTTTTAGTGGTCCATAGCTACAGCTAATTCCTCTGGGTTCACATGAAAGGTGAACTCCTGCCCCACTGAAACCAATGACACTTTTTGAGGTTGACAGAATCAGAGTTTCTTTAGAAACTTTCAGTTGTTAAGTGTGTTGTTGTATGGTAACAAGTCATAAATGTATGATTGCATTAGTTGTCCTGTTATTCTATGTAAATAAATCATCTAATATCCCAAAAGAGTAATAATTATTTGAAAGTGAGACCTGTATATTAGAAAGAGTCAACATTTCTGTGGATTGCATTAATAAATTTTAGTCTGAATATTTCATTTGTTTTTCTTAATGGACCATATATTTTGGGGAGCATCCTGGTGAATGTAAAAAGTACAAGGTAAACTGGTCTGCATAAAGCTTTGTTTTGCTTTCAGTGAAATGGCAGCTTCAAACCTCTGTTCTTTTTTCCCCTGAATCTTAAAATA
Source organism: Oreocharis arfaki (assembly GCA_013398015.1). Classification (NCBI taxonomy): domain Eukaryota; kingdom Metazoa; phylum Chordata; class Aves; order Passeriformes; family Paramythiidae; genus Oreocharis; species Oreocharis arfaki. The sequence continues at coordinate 257,891 of VZRR01013707.1, forward strand.
CAACAATTATATTTTTTCCTGAAATAAGTAATAGAAAAATAGTCATTGTATCTGTCTTTATTTCGTTAATTAATTTTGGATACTTTAGTCCTTCCCTATTTTATTCCATTTGAAGTAAACATAATACTGCTCATCTAAACATTTCTAATCCCAGGCTGACTATTTTAATCTAAATAGTTGTTACATTTGTCTTGTGAATCACTTATGATAGCAGCTTTCTGTTACACAAAAGTTGAATCTGTCAAAGTTTATACACTTAAAGCATTGATGGTTAAGTTACTCTACTCTCTAGCCCGTGCAGAATGAATGACACCGTTTTACTTTGGATGGAGCTTTTTGGAATGTCTTAAGTGCTGAACTTAATAATCTCCATCTTGCTATGAATTGTGCAGCCAGGAAATACAGCAATCTTCATGGTGATCAAAGTGTGTGTGCGTACATCAGTGAAGAGCAGTAAATCATGCCCTGCTTTCCCTATAGGCTCATGCATCACTGGTTTTAAGAAAGTCATATAGCTGAACAAGAATTTCATTCTCACTCATGATTCATCTTTACTCCAACTTTACTTAGATACACCTTTTATGTGACATTCAGCTACCCCTCTGTATTACTTTCTTTGTCACTAAAAAAACAATACAATGTTTCCTTTGGAGTTACTGTGAGAATTACTCGATACTGTAACTACAGTCATAGAGAAGAATGCTAAGTCTTACTAGCACTGGGATATCAGGAAAACTGCTGATTTCATATTCAGTTAAAAATATACAATAAATTTTCAGAAGGTTGCTGGACATGCCCTTTACTCAAATTCATAGATCAGTAGTATGAATAGGCCATTACCCCTATATTAACAAGAGCTCAGTATTTCTAGGGTATGTGTCCAATGATGTAAATATGTCTTCCATTTTTTGTTCAGAAATAGTATTCATTGCTTTCTTCTTGTTGTTAGCTATAATCTTCACCTATATTAGGATGGATATAGAAAAAATAATGACAAGTAGCCACTGTTATGAAAATTATATAGCAGAACGCCAATTCTATTTTAGCAGGAAATCCTTTTCTTCAGGCAGATGATACATGGAAGAGAAGAAGGTGTAGCAGTGTTTTCACACACTTGCCAATTTATTATGTTTGCATAAATATTTAATACATCAGTCTCTTTCTAGAGGAAGAATATGGTTTACATTTCAAATCTTGTAGTTTTGTTAGATTTTCTTTCTGCTAAATCCTATCAAAACTTTAATTATATACTAGACATCCACAGGACTGGTGATTCATGGTTTTTGTTGCTTGTTGATGGTCATCAGACTGCTCTCCTGAGGTTAGCACTGTATGTGCTAGTGGCCTTAAAATCTAAAAGGTGAGTAAAACTGCTGCATTTTTATTATGAGGGAGCAGAACTGAATATTAACTGAAGAACGGATATCTTGAAATTATTTTAAAATAATGTAGAGAGATAGAAAATACTGTCTAAGCTTTCCGTAGTTACACATAATATCCACAGCCAGAGAGGCTGGCAGCATATGTTTCAGCCACAGATACATTAGTTTCAATAACTGATGTAACCACAGCTGTCAATCCCTTTTCCAGCTGATACTCATTTAATTCAAGGAGTGCTCCAAGGACGACTGTAATGAAGCAGCCTAGAAACAGGAGAGGACGCTCATCGCAAAGGAATGATGAAGGCAGCTTCCATCACGTGGTTATTTCCATTCTCAGAGTAAGACACCTCCTTTCTCCCAGTACTGTCTGCAAAAGTATTTTATCTTACACTGCCACAAGTAACAAACACACTTGCACTTGCTGTGTGCTGATACACACAGCACCTCAGTGGTACCCGCAGACAATTCCCGCTGGGCAAGTTAGTATCACCGTTTTCGTCTGGTAGTAGCATTGCCCTGAGTCACCCCGACGCTGTCAGCACATACGTGTTGCTATTTAATCTGGCTGCATCTTCAGCCTTTGAAGCCTATCAATTGGCGTAAGATCATGTACAGTTTACAAAGGACTCTCAGGTCACGTTTGTCAAGAGAAAAACTCACACTGCTTTTTCCAAAGTGAAAGAGAATTCCATTTTTTTTTTTGAAAAGAGGGTCAAGGAGGAATTGTGAGATGTCACACAAGTTCGATAATGATCACTGATCTGAGAGCTCTATGCATTCTACTCATAAGAAGTAAGTGACAAGTAACTACAGCTATTTTCTCCATGTAGAGGGCCACTTAGTATGGTAGTTCTCTAAGTCATTCCAGATAAAAAAATTATAAGGAGACAGCAACTCTTTTGCATGACTTGAGGAGAAATAAATGGATATGAGTTCTGCTGAACTGCCAGCAATAAAATACATTGTTACATATATTTCATACAAATATATATCTATGTTACATATGGATTATTTTTTATAGCTTTATAAATGTGTCTAGTGTCCATCTATTAATGGAATAATCCAGATATTTAAATGCTTTAAATGTCAACACCTGCACCAATTTTTTTCCATGTGCTGTTTTTCCCCACTTCAGCAAAGTGACAATTTATTCTATTATTTCAGTGTTCAGTGGCAGAGAAGTGATTTAACAGTCTTCAGCAAAGCAGTACAGAACTTAAGTCTGAGCTGTTCGCACCCATTAAACCACTGTACTACCTAAGCTATCTCAGATCTTCATGTTTCCATGGAAGTATTTATTATTCACTACCACAAGATCACTCTGTTAGTTCTGTATATATCCTGTTGCCAGCATTTCATCATCTGTCCACGTTAATACTTCAGCAGGCAAACTTTAAAAAGGCTTTACAAAGAAAGATATGAAAGGTACAGGAGAAATTTCAAACTGGCCGTAGCATTTTGTGGGAATTAACAGTAGGTCAGAAAGCCTGTCTGAGTCTGAGTCTCAGCTCAGGTTCAATACCTCTTGCACTTTTAATAAAAAAAACCATTGGTCTCAGCACAGCCCATTTCTACCTGTGAGAAATCTAGTCAAGAGAAGCAAGGAATTCAAAACAATAGAGGGAGTAAACGGCAACAAAGCTGCAGCTGGCATTTTGTTTGGATTCTTGGGATGTCTATGTTGTAGATAACTAATAGTAGTATGGTGTAGTTAAAATAGCCAATGGATCTACTGTAGTAGTTGAGCAACCAATGGACAACTAACACGAATGATAAACATACAAAAGTGTATATATATGACACTGGCTCTTGGAATAAATGCTTTTTTCCTGCACTTTATGTTAGAATTAGTGTGTGTCGCGCGTCCGCCTCAACTGCGACAGCATTTGTCAGCTGGAATCCTCTGGAATTCAGGAGTCCCTCCTGTTATTAGGTGTCTGTGAAGCAGCAGTACTTTTTAAGACTGATGCCTACGTACTTTCTCTAAAATAGACAAGTATACTAGGAAGTTTTGGAGTGTCTTATGGCCTAGTTTTGTTCCTTAATAGGTCTAAGTATTTCAAGAACTCTGTAAAATCCATTCAAGTGGTAGCAAAATTTCTTTATACCTTAAAGAAAATGGCTAATACTGTTATAGTCACGTGAATTTCAGTGATAATTAATAATAGAGAAAGGAAGTATGCAGTAAAATCAAAAGGTGTTCGCTCCTTAGTAAAAAGCTAGCACAAGAATTGTACATCTCCTGCCTCCCCCATGATGTCTCCTAAACTGTCTCATGGGCTTGCTGGCATCTGCAGAGGTATGGATATCATCTGATTTCTCCAAAGTATGGTATCTAGCAACTTGCTTATTGCCAAAAATGTCAGAGTTTTCTGTGCAGAAATAACATAGATGTTTGTTTCAAATATAAATTCAGTCTCTATTTTTGCAGTCGTTTGGTGTTCTAATTATAACAATCTAATTTGTAAACAACACATGCTGAGGTTTGGCAGTGAATTTCTGATGAAAGACAGAGTACAAATTTTAATTACATACAGTTCTAATACAGTGAGCACTGCAGCATTTCTGTCATCTTTGAAATGGTAACAAAATGTAAAAAAAAGTTTTTTGAAATATGAGCATGAAGGTAATGAGATCAATAAATGTCAGCTAGAAAAAGTAATCACAACTCTAGAGACTCACTAACCTTTCTACAAATTCTAGAAATAATAGAGTAGCCTGGATGAAGAATCTTTAACAATGGGAAACAGATACCATTGTAAGAGTGAAGCAAGCCAAAGACTGCTGAATAATACCAGAAGCATTGCCTTTTAAGTAAATGAGAGAAAAACAATCAATATTTTTGCTTTTCCTCTTGTGATCCTCACCAATGTGCTTTCCTTTGCACCTTCTGATTTTGAAAGTGAAATACAATACGAACACATACGTAAACCCAGAGTACAAACATGAAATATGGCATAAGGTGCAGTAAGGGATAGTGGTTTTCCAAACTGATGGCCTGGTCCTTCTCTCGGGCAGACAGGAATGTTACAACATTTACTGACCTCCATGTAAATTCCAAATACTTAACATGCCAAAGATTTGGTGCTGTATGGTTTTTAGATATAATTTATGCAAACCCAGAGCTTAAGCATTAATTAATTCAAGACAAGAAACTTTGTGTACTATGTTTTAATGCCCCTTGGTAGAATCTAACTTCCGTAAGAGAAAACATATTTCATATGAGAAAGATTAAGTCATATTTGAAAGGACAACATTTTTGGTTTTTTTTATTAAAAGTGCAAGAGGTATTGAACCTGAGCTGAAAATGGAAGAGAATGAAATAATTTGTCAAACCCATCCAGATGGGGAACAATTTTTTTTTAATGAGGCATACAATTTTTCTGAAAACATATTACCATTTTTTGAAGGATAGGCAAAATGTACTAAGGATTTATGCATATAACAAACTTATTTTAGGTAAATTGACTTTTAAAAAGGGGGTAGAGATGGAAATCAATTCTTATTATTATATTTTTTTCTCCCCAGCATTGACTGAAACTTTTTGGATGTGGATATCAAAAAAGAATGGGCTGAGGCTGGGATAGAGTCATTAGAGTCCACTCAGACTTTGCAGGCAAATGTGTGCCATTTTTTAAATCATGATTTTCAAATGGTAACACTGGTGTAAAACTAGCTGGAGGTATTAGCAGTTTACATTTCATCATTCAGGTGCTAACCTGAAGCAATAAATGCAAAAGGGCTCCACGTTGAACATACAAAGTATTGCAATGTCACCATTAACTTTTATGATCAATAGTTTCGACTTTCTATCATTCTGTGTGTCCTGTTGAAATTAAGGGAACTGAAGAACTAAAGTGCTTGGAAATTCTGTCTCATTACACACACATTTTCTTCTTTGTTTGGCTTCAGACTACTCTTTTGAGTCTGGTTGTTCACTTCTGTATGTGTGCATATAACCTTTTCTATGCATAACATTTTACATATATACACATGTATATAGTATTTTTCTTATTTATATGTGTTTATGTAACATTTCGAAGGAGTGGAGTTCCTGGAGGGAAGTAGCTCTGCTGCTAGTGTATAACTCAATATAAAGTAGCAGATGTCTATGATGACAGCCCTTTTTTTTTTTTCCTCAGCACAGAGCTAAAGAAATGTTTATTATGAAAGCTGGTTATTGAGGGCCACACCAGGAGCACAAAGTGCATTTCAAGTCAGTTTTGTTGAGCAAGATTTAGTTCAAATGTGCTGTGGCACCAGGAATGTAGAACTGCAGGAAGGGCAGGACAGGAGTTTCCCTTCTCCAGCCACATGTGGCTGTAGGAGCAGCTGTGGATACGTGGCTGTCCATCAGATGCCTCACAAGTGTGTGTAGCTTTCAAAGTTGGTGCTGTGTTAAGAGACCACGCATGTGCGTAATGACATAGGAGCAGCCCAAAGCCAACAGCGGTTGCTGGAAACGTTGAATCCAGGGAAGGAAGAAGGTTTCAGCCTTCAGAAATACAGGCAGGTTATGTTGTGTTTTCCATTCCATCACCCTACCAAGCCAAAACTCACATAGGAGCTGGGTACAGAGGGACCGTGGTATGCAGCTATGAGTAAGAAGTTATGTTTAAGGATGAAGATCTTTTCAGCCTGCGATTTTCAATGAAATGAGTTTCAATCAAATCAATTTTTGCCTGTAAAGGCTTTGCTGTGGCACACTCTTCTCTTTACAGGATTGCTCAGAGCAAACTAAAGTAAAGCAGACTGCAGAGAGTATCCTGCAGGTGACAGGGCAGGAGAATGGCCAGTGCCAATAAGCACGAAACAACATGTAGAGGGGAAAATAAATCAAAGTATACATCCAAGATGTTGGTTAATCACCTATTGCACTGCCAGGAAGAAATGTTAAAGTTCCTGGATAGGGTTATACAAAAATGCCAGCTCATTGCACAGCAACAGTAAAAAATGCCAGTCAGATGTTAGAAACTGCAAGGAAAGCATTGAAGAACAAAACAGAAAACATTTCGACACATTCTGCTCCAAAAGCAAAGGGGAACCAGGCTGGGACTGGAGAAGCATGAATGGTGCATGAGCTGAAATGTGGATTACTTTTTCCAATTTCTCAGTACAAAGAAGTATTTTGAGGAAGCAAGCTTAAATTAAACAATAAAAAAGTTTATTTGCACAATCCATCATCATCCACCATTATGAATTAATTGCTAGAGGAGGTTTGTCAGCAAAAAATATAAATGGAGTCAGTTCCTTTCCTGCTATTGGAGGGAAAAGGTTGAAATGCGCATATCAAATTAGGAGGTTCCTAAACTACTGATTTTCTAGAGACAACAGCTCGTAGGAGAGCAGAGATAATTTTAAATGTTCTTGGTTTATGGTACTTTTTGCTGATGACCACTGTCAGTGATAAAATATTGGACATCACAGCACAGATGTTTTTGTGTTCTTAAATTAATATGCAGTTATAATTTCTGGTCCAAATGATGTGCTACTTCTTCTGTTAATACTGGTCAGAATTGCCATTCAAGTGGCTTTGGCAAACTGAAAACAGAATCTGACAGAAATCCCATGAAGTTCAACAGTGACAAAAGCAGCCAGTACACAGTAATCCCATCCAACAGCACAGACTGGAAACCAGCAGGCTGAAAAGGAGCTCTGCAGAAAAAGACCTGGAGGTCCTTGATGCGGGGTGCTCATTGAGTCAGCAGTGTGCCCCTATGGCAATGAAGACTACCAGCACACTCCTCTCCGAGCGAGACTATAGGCAACAGATCAATGGATATGATTAATTCTGTGTACTCTTCTCTTGTGAGACCACACTGAGTACCATGCCCAGTTTTGAACTTCCCAGAATAAGCAAGAATTTGATGTACTGGGGTAAATCCACAACAGTAACAGGACTGTTGCACACTGGGCACAATGAGAGGGTGAGGGCGCTGGGTATGATGACTCTAGTTATCTGGGGCTGTCCTGTAAAACAGGGCACTGCTGTGATAGCACAGTACCAAGCTGGAGGAGTTTCATATTTGGCGTCCAGCTGACTTGCCTTCTGAATGTCTCACTTTCTGCATTCACAGCACATAGTGACAGAAAACAAAAAAAAACGATGGAAACAAAGTAGAAAAAGTAAATTAGACTTTCATCTGACAGCCCAAGGCAGGTATCTGAGCTATGCTCAGGGGCTTTCAAAAGCGCAGACAGGACCCATGATTAGCTAAGTTTTGGACAGTCATGAAGGATCTCTTCTTGAACTCAAAAAACATTTCTCTTTTCAGATTAGATTTGTCCAAATTATAAAATTTAACTTTAAACTCTAAATACAGATGCTACACACAAGTGCTCATTCACACTCATAGTCAACTGTGACAGTGGAAAACTTCTGCTTTAATATTATACCTTCAGGAAACAAATCCTTTAAAATTGCACCAGAATTATGGTAATTGGAAGTTTCCTCTGTGACAGGTATTTATAAACATTTAAAATTCTCAGTGCCTAATTACAGCTATTCGTTGATAGCATTAGTTCTCCCTTCACGGAGGGACAGTACCTCCCTCATTCCCTAGGGAGGACAAGTTCTCCTGATGTTGCCTTTAAGAAACAGGGTTTCTGCATGGACAAGGAGGACTGTCCCACATGGCATGCCACGTGGAGGTAAAGAGAAATCATACTAAAACTCCCTGAAGGACCTGGAGTCAAGATCCAGTCTGGATAGATCTATATTACTGTAATGTTTCCAGAGGAGCTTTATGGCAGATAGCATTAAAGAAGATATGTTTCTCCAGTTTACCACAAGATGGAGGTGCTGTCACTCAGAATCACTCATTAAGGAATCAGGAAAATGGTGGGTGCTGTACAACAGGCACTATAAAATTTTATGTACATATTTAACAAAGTAATAAAAAATAATGGTATGCAACTGTGACATACTATATTATTAATTTATTTTAAGCCAACTGTGTAATGACATAGCCAACCATCTTTGAACCAGTGTTATTTCAAAATGCAGCAGCTTAACATTAGCATTTGAATTCCTGAAAGCTGCAGATACCGTTTTGAATCGCGTATCTGTTGGAAGCGGAGATATCTGATAATATTCTCCAAAAGCAGACAAAGTGATGGTTGCCAGAGTCAGATGGGTGCCGCCTTCTTGGATATATTATCCTGAAATGATCTTTCCCTATATTAAACCTTCTGAAACCTACTGCCAACGAAAATAAATGATAAAGCATGTTTTTGTCAGTAACTAATACATGTCTGGCTGTTCTCAGAGGCATTTACTCTGACCTCCATCAGAAAACCCAGGGGGGTATCTGCCACCAAAAGGCTTTAAAATTGCTTATTAAGTCATGTTTATGGTATTGTTCACTTTTTTGATGCTAAAGCAGAGACAAATAAGGGAGCCTTCATTTGGGCTTTTTGCTTGAACCTAGCAGACCATGGACATGAGCTCTTCCTCTCTGCCAAAAGCTCAAAAGCTTTATCCCTTGAGTCTGCATGGATAGGTTCTTATCCTGTGCTTTCTTCTTTTATTTAAAACTTCAAAGGAAAAAGGTTAATTTTTTTTTGTGCAGCTTAGTTTTTTTTCCCCTCACATCTTCATTGCTACTGATTATTTTGCTGTTTTGAGGAGAATTTGAAACATAAGTGAAATTGGTTTACCTTACTTTACAATAAGACAGACATGGAAATAATCAGAAAGGAGAGACTATGAAGATCTGGATACTTTTGATGTTCAGTGATGCTATGTTTGCGTTGAACAAGTTTGATAATACAGAGAAGTGAAAACTCTTTAGGTGTACTGTTAAGCCACGGACAAACACCCTGTCGAGGACCCACTCCGCGAATCCTGACTTCATCTGCACATCATTCCTTTCTGCTTGGAGCCACCATCCAGTGGCCGCATGGCTCCTGTGACCGCCGTTTGCTTGGGTTTAGTCAGATTAATATAAACAGATCCCAAGGTCTGGAAACATGTAGAAAGCTCCCTAATGTAAAATAAATTATACTACCATAGCAAGACAGGCCAGAGGAACAGTAAGACTGTGAGGAGGAACCAGATCACAGTTGTAGACAGTATCTCAAGACAGAACAATTACTGCATGTCTTCACAAATGAGGGTGAATGAAATTTGAAGTTCTCGACATAGTTCTCATTGTACATGAAATAGTGGATGCTGAAGGTCTGTAGAAAACAAGAATGCATAAGAAATTGACATCCTATTTTATATATCATTATAGAGCTGTTATAGGATCCGAATTATCTTTAATTTTCAATTAGTTCTTTAAAACATGAGGTAAATTGCTGGATGTATAGCTGACAAAAGTCACACTTTGGGAACAAAAAAAGTAAAAATGTATCCTAGATTTCAGCTGTAATATGCCTAGTATTCAAATGACAGACTGTTGGTGGGCAAGCTTATGACTTAACTCATAACACAAATACTTTCATTTAATTTCTCCTAATTCCAAAAAATTCCAGAAAATACACTGAATCCAGAAAGATTCAATGACTTTCTGGATAGTTCATTGCTGTCAGAATAAAATACTTCAAATCAGAATGTGTCCTGCCTTGGCATGGGGGTTGGACTAGAAAATATCCAGAGGTCTCTCTCAACCATAACTGTCCTGTGATTCTGTGTTCTGACATACTGAATAATTTTTCAGCCTACAAATACTGTAAAATAACTTAGTCAAGCTGAATTTGGATTTATTCATTTTTAAAAATGTTTCCAAAAGATAACCAAACTTAGCCAGAGAAGTCTATAAGTGCTTCCAATCCCTAAATTTACAAACCCCAGTTAACAGCAAAAGGAGCACGTACTGAAAATACCTTAACATTGTGGGCTATATAATTGTTTAATTATAAGAGGACATTCTTCATCATAGGTGATTTTTAGGCACTGCATTTTCAACATTGCTGCTAGTTTTTAAGAAAGTAGTTGGCAGAGACCTTTTTGTGTTGTTTAGAAGAAAGCACAAAACATAACACTGATTTTTGATGGGCAGATGTTTGCTGTACTTCCTCAACTGAAACTGCTGGCATATAAATGTATTTATAGTAGCGAAGAAGGACATGTTTTGTGTCAGAATAAATCTGTGGCAAAGTCAACGATGCCACTTGTTCAGGTGCTGAATACAACCTCTGTGTCTCCCCAAAACTCTCCTCAGTATACATCAATGCCCTTTACCATTGAACTGAAGACCGCTCATGCAGCAGCAGGACGTGAAAGAAGTTAATACTTTTGTGTTCTGCAAATGAGTGGTCAACAAACATACATATGTTTGGTTACAGACACAGCAAGTAGTTCATTAATCCAGTCACTTGGGAATTATAATTCCTTGGTCATAAGCGTGGGCACAGGTATCTAGTTGAGAATAAGACTATTACGGCTTTGCTTGTTCCCATTAAATAGATACCACGTGTTCTGTACATCTAGATTTTCATTCATTCTGAATTAAGGGGTATTTCTGAATTGAGGGTTGTACTATTTAAATTCTACTGATAAAGATAAAATGCTATACAATTAGGGGAAGACAAGCCCTTCAGATTTATTTATATCCTGCCTAATGCAAATGTGAAGGTTCTTCTATTCCACATAAATATGCAATCACTTCCTTGAAACTTGCTAAGCTGTCTGCATCAGCAGTTTCTCATGAGTTATACAACTTGCTTGTCTTCGAAAAAAAATGCACAGCCTCCCCTTTGCCACCAAAAAAACCCCACGCTAATGTAAATTGCAGCTCCTGTCAGCTAGAGGTGAGCATCAAACAATGCAAGCTACATAATTACAAGTTCTGATTATTGAAGAGGTGAGCTAAATCCTAGTGTTCTTTGCCATTTTTATGCAGTTTTCAATAGAAGTTGCTATACACTTAATCCTAAAAGGGCTTGAGGAAGAATGAAGCAGGAGGAATCAACATTGGTCCACTTTTAGGAAACTGGAAAATACTGGGTAGGAAATTGAGGCAGCAGCCTTTCTAGAAATTGCTTTTCAGACTTTAATTGCCCAAAACAAAACTTTGCATTTCTTTGGGGATGCTGTGTCTCTTTAAAATTTATTTTGTCCCAAGCAAATCAAGTCTT
>VZRR01013707.1:269390-377526 GCA_013398015.1 Oreocharis arfaki
TTTTTTTTTGCAGGGAGGGTGGGGAGGTGGAAGGGGAGGGGAGATCAAATTTCGGTAATGAATATTATACATTTATTATTTTTTTAAATATGTAGAACCTTTCTGCTGAAAAGATATTTGTGATGTTCCACACAAATTTTTGTACTGTGTTGTCCAGCTCGAGTTATTTCACCAGCTGTAATCCAAAATGTAGTTATAGATCCTGTAGATTTCTTTTATTGATTTTTTTTTTATTACTGCTACACATATATAGTAACTTGAGACACAGTTTAAAATATCATGCCACTGATATTTTTCTTAGTTTTTAAAGGTCAAGAGATTTATGTCTTCATCTGTCAGTAGTTTAAAAGTCTTTTCTTTGCCACAGCTCTGAAAGAATAGGATTTAGGTATCATCCTTTTATTCTGATGCATCACTGGAGAAGATATGGCATCCTTCTTACATTTTACTTAAGTGGGATAAGAAAGATTTGGTGTTTTTTCCTGAATTCTGTTTCAGTTACAGTAGAGAAATATGACTTAGAATTAATATGGGAATTGAGTCAACATGAAACTAACATTTGGTTTTCAGAAAATTCTGTTCGTTCCTATGAAATAAGTAAAAGTATCGGTGCAAAGTCAACACGGGAGACAATTCAAGAATGATATTGACTTAGTAAACTCTTTGAAAGTTTGTTACTTAGAATTCTGTGTCTGAAATCCAGAGACTGATATTAAATTTATTTATTGAAGAAGCAAGATGAGGTCTAAAGGGCATGAGGTTATCAAGGAATAATGCAGAACACATCTCAAGACCAGAGCTACAGCTGAGAAAAGCAGTGCACAGACCTCTGGCTCTGCCCCTGTGGAAACATGGATAAGCTGCACACGCACTCCAAGGGAAGGTGCCAAGGGCCTCCTGAGCTGACCTACTGCAAATGAAGGAATCTCAAGACACTCTTTGAAGACCAATTGTTGCAAACCTTGGTATCATTAGCATTTACGCAACTCATTTGCCAAAAATATGCTACATACCATTCCAAGAACACAGAGCATGATTGTTTTTAAAGCTTATATAATTTTAGTGTTAGTTAAAGAAATATTTTAGCAGAAAAACAACTGTGTATTGCTACAGTTTTGCTTTGGCACATGTACTAAGCCTTAAAGCAATTATCAAGATGACCAAAGCCCTTGTCAAGAACAGGATGCTACTGTGTTAGGCAGTTCAACAGCTGTTTGATTGTGCAGGTTAGATCTCTGCTTTACTCAAATTGACAGTGAAGTATCATTATGCAGAGGATATGGATTTATTTACACTTTATGATGAGCTTTTAAAATTAAGTGGCTGTTCACAGTATGCAGGGGTATTTTGTATTTTGAGGATTTAAAAGGCAGTGTGCTAATAAAGATGAGAGCTTTAGAGAGTGGTGCGGTTTTTTCCTGAAATGTAAGAAGTTCCGTTTCAGAAATAGAATGAAAAAATTCAACAGAATAATTGAATTACAAGGTTAATTTTCGATTTAAATTGAGGAACAATGTCAGAAATTCCTGTGCCTGAAGAAGTAGTGCAGTATTAATAGTACCACAGGAGGGTTTTTAATTTGTGTGTTACATCATTAGAATATGGTGGTTTCAGCTGGGGTAGAGTTAATTTTCTTCACGCTGGCTGTCATGGGGCTGTGTTTTGGATTTGTGCTGAACATGGGGTTGATAACAGAGAGATGTTTTTGTTGTTGCTGAGCAGGGCTTACACAGAGCCAAGGCCTTTTCTGCTTTTCATACTGCCACAAAGGCAATGGGTCTGGGGGTGCATGGGAGGCTGGGAGGAGACACAGCCAGGACAGGTGACCCTAAGTGACCAAAGGGATATTCCAGACCCTGTGACATCATGCTCAGGATATAAAGTGGGAGGGAAGGAGGAACAGGGGGATATTTGGTGTGGTGGTGTTTGTCTTCCCAAGGAACTGTTACACGTGAGGGGCCGTGCTCTCCTGGGGATGGTTGAACACCTGCCTGCCCACGGGAAGCAGTGACTGAATTCCTTGTTTTGCTTTGCTTGTGTATGGGGTTTTTGCTTTCCCTATTACTCTGTCTTTATCTCAATGTATGAGTTCTCTATCTTTTACTCTTCCAAATCTCTCCCCAGTCTCACTGACTGGGGCTTGGCTGCTGGCTGGGGTTAAGCCACAACACCCTGTAACTGTGGTAGGACTTTAGATTTTTTTTTTTTTCCCCCAAAGTAGACTATTTGAGTTTCTATACATATTCAAGCAGCATTAGAAAATACACATTTTTATAAAATGAAGAAGTAGATGTCTCAAAGGTAACCAATAACCCTTTAGTCTGTTTTCTTGAATTCTGTCAGGTAAAAAATATGAATATGAATATTAATGAGATTAAAGTGGCTTTTGCATGTGCTTTGCAAAACTGGAAAATCAAGGGCAGAAGCATTGTCTGTGATTCCTCCCCCAGAAAAAGAATTACATTGAAGAGAGAAGCTCCAGAATAAAGAAATAATGGGGAAATGGCTGGTGCTGAAGAAGGACTGAATTTCCTGCTGAAAACAGTGTTCAATTTAGGCAAAGCCCCTGATAAGTTGTCATGAAGTGCTGTGTTGGGTAATCACTGGCACCTTTTGTTAGAAACATGCAGTTATCTAAATGATGCCTTATATTAAATATAGTCAATTCTGAATTTTCTTTCATAGTACAGTGTCTCATGGGAAAAGCATGAGAGCTGGAAAACTAGCAAGTAATGGCCCAGAGGAGCAAACCATAGTCATCTTCAGTTTCACTATTTAAAATGGCAATATTGATGGAAACTGGGGAAATGCTGTGTTAACTGGAGAACAAGTAGTCTACCTGACCATTACTTTGAAAACAGAAGAACCATGAAAATTTGAGTTTTGTGGACTGGATAGTTGAATCTTCTTTAGCCATGGTAAGAAATAGTATGGATTTGCACATACCTTGGAGAACCAGCTGTGCTTTGGAAATTATTTTTTGCGTCTCACTCCAATACCATCTGTATTTACCTGTTCACTTGCATAAACCGAAATAAAATAGAGTTTGTAGACAGTAACTACCTCTTCCCTCACATCTGGCAATTTGCAAAGGCATGCATCAGGCACAATTTTGAGGGAATATATTTAAATGGCTTTTAAGAAGGGGAAGAAGGGGTTGTTTGGGGTTTTTTTTTTCCATTTTGAGCCTAAAGGAACAAGGATCCGGGGAAGGAATTTAGTATGTAATTACATTTAATAAATAAGAGAATTGTTTGCTAACAGCTTGTTAACAGTTTGCTAACTGCATTAGGCTTCTTTCTGCAGCCCCAGACAGCAGCAAATCTAGGTTAGCTATTGTGTCGAGCCAAAAGTTATGGACAGATACAGATGGCTCCTATAGGACACCAATGGTATGTACCTGTTCCAGAAAGCTGTTCCAGGTGCTCTGGTGCGAGTGGGATAGATTGGGAAGCAGAGCCATGTCTCCAGCAAGGGCGGGGAATACACCTCATGTCCCCCAGCAATCTGAATGTGGAACATGAGGGTGCTTTGCAGAGAGTTGAGACCCACCAGCTAGTAACAGTGTGTGTTTCCAGGGTAGAGTCACTCAGATTTTATGGCTCATGCATAATGGTGCACGCTATTGATATCTGCCACAGTTACATTTTAGCTGGTGAAAAATATTTCATTTCCCACTGTAAGTTTTGTGTTTAGTCTTTGGGATAATGAGAATATCTGTATGAGAAAACAAAATTAACTGTGAAAATCACAATTCTACCCTGACAAATATATCTTCACAAAAGGCTGGAACTTGAAGTAGCATTTTGCTGAGACCATGTGTTCAAAAACTGTTGATTTGTGAGGAATCTGGGGCAGGAGTCATTGCTAAATATTTAACTTAAGCAAGAGATTTCTTAGATTTCTTGCTTTTACCTCAGAAAGATTTCTTCTGCATCCTATATATATTTATAGTAAATATATATTTAGCAACAGCATCTGCCATATCAAGATACATTTTTACATGTTTGCAGTATTTTTAACGTTGGAATTTTAATGCAATGCTGTCTGATTGCATAGTACTGCACCATAAAAAAAAAAACAAAACAAAACAAAACAATAAACAAACAAAAACTAATTAAAAGGAAAGTCTAAGCTCTCCATCCTTAGCGATTATCATTTATGTCAGCAAAAAGATCCCCAGCCCCATAATAATTCCCCCCGTGTTTCCCTTTTGTGACTTGAAGTGCTTGGAAACGGATCATTCTGCAATAAATGTCAAACGTGTGTTTTATCTAAATATCTCAACATACTCTACTGACAAAATTTAGTTAGGGATAATTTATACTCTTCAGTAGCCAAAGTAATCTATGGGTTCTTTTAAATTGCCTTTGTTTCTGAAATAAACTCGGTTGGCTGTGAAGCATGAAGCAGAATTTGAAGCAATATTTCATAAATCTGTCGCTGAAGATTAAAGCAATCTTTAATTTACAAATGCTGTAACCAGCTCTCTATGTTTACTTTGCAGAGCTTTGAAAATCCAAGCATCTCTCATGCCTCTAACCAGAGCTTCTCACAACCTCACAGAAGAAGAGCAGCCAGAAATTCTCAGTGCAGCTTCTGTCTCCACTTACCGGTATTTCTCAGTGCAGCTGAACTCAAGAGCATGCAAGGGCAGCCTATGAACATAGGAAAGGGAACACAGACCTCTTCTTCTTCCTGCCCGTAACTGGAAGCTAGAAACTGTCCCGTGTTCCATACCCACTGACTGAAGGTAACTGTGGACCACCCCCACTATAAACAGTCAGCCCAGCCCCTCTTGTTCACCCATTAAACACCCAGCTCACCCAGACTCTCACAATTGCAATGATCTTCCCTCTACCTTTCCTTTTGTCTTGCTCATGCCCTGTGGGAACATTGGCATTAAGACCATTTTTTTGTGCCAAGTTTTAGCTCTTGTTTTCCCATCACTGCTCCACCTCCCCACTCAGACATAAGTTAAATCCTCCTTCCCCATGCCCTCATGGATTATCAATACTTTGTTTATGTATCATATAGATGAGAAACATTATAATGATGTTGACTTCTAAGAAGAGATGGTTCTTGTTTTCAGTGAAACAGAAGGCAACTACTTTCAGTTTAGTGTTGATGTAAAGCAATTTAAAGAAAACAAAACACAATCAACATATTTAAATGGAAGAAAATGATTTTGTCTTGACTATGCTTCCAAGTAGACATTTTAATAAAGCAAAAGGCTAGGCTGACAAGTCAATTTAAACAGTATTTACAAACCCAGGCTCAGCAGTTTATTGGCTCTGAATCTTCTCCAGCACATAAACACCTACCCTATACAGACCACCGGTTTCACCCTTCTGTATCCCATTGCTGGAACAGCCTTTGCCATTAGACTATGTGATGTTCTTGGTGTGATGTCTTTGTGATGTCTTTCTGTTTAACCCTTGCATTTTGATAGAAGAGTTTAATACCATTTTAGACAAAGTAGAAATGAATAAAAGAGGATGATTCCTTTATCATCCACTTACAAGATGAATTGAGGAAAAACTCAGTCTGCACAAGCAGTGTATGTGTCACAATTACTGAACACACAGACTTCTGTTGCTTGAATGCCTCTTAAATCTTCTTCTGAATTTAACCTAAAAAGTCCAAATGAACCTTTTCAATATTTTTTATCCTGCCTCTGTTTTTCTTCTCTTCCCAAAATACTTTGTAGATCAATAAACTTTGGATCCAAACACAAAACACTGTTCCCAGCTGCGTTTCCGAAACACCCTTTTGTGGTTTTCTGTTACCACTTACACCACCACACAATTCCCTGTATTTTCCAGGGAAATATCTCACTGAATACATCCCTTAGTCTTTTGTCTAAATTTGGTCACAGTGCATAGGAAGATAACTTTATTTAGATTAAGTTGCTGGCATGCCAAGATCATTGCCATTCAGCGTGATCTCATTGTTTCCTTGCAGATTCTCTTGTGTGACTGTGTTATATGGAAATGGAAGGAACTTCAGAGCGAGAACTCTTATTTATTCTGTGCTTGCACATCACCTCACATTATGTGACATGCTCAGGAACAGACAATAATAGAATAAACAACTAAACTGGGTTTGACAGATGATATTAAGTCATTCTACACTGCACTTAATTACCGAAAGCCACTGAATACATGCAACAGTCCTGCGAAATAGGTTATAAGTTTATTAAAGTTCAAAATAATTGCTAATATTTGTTCACAGGGCTCTTGTCTTGTTACATGGGAGAATAGACTAACCCCCAATCTCACTACAGCCTCCTTTCAGGCAGATCTGGAGAGCAGTAAGGTTTTCCTGAGCCTCCTTTTCTCCAGGCTAAACAACCCCAGTACCCTCAGCGGCTTCTCACAGGACTCGTGCTCCAGACCCTTCACCAGCCCTGTTGCCCTTCTCTGGACACACTCCAGCACCTCAATATTCTTCCTGAATTGAGGAGCTCAAGCCTGAATGCAGTACTCAAGCTGTGACCTCACCAGGGCCGAGTACAGGGGGACAATCACTGTCCTGGTCCTGCTGGCCTCAATATTGTTGATACAGGCCAGGATGCCATTGGCCTTGTTGAGCACCTGGGCACATGCTGGCTCATTTTCAGCCACTGTCAACCAGCACCCCCAGGTCCTTCTCCACTGGGCCAGTTTCCAGTCACTCTGTCCAATCCTGTAGCACTGCATGGGGTTATTGTGGTCAAAAAGTGTAGGACCTGGCACGTGATCTTGTTGAACCTCATGTCCTTCGTCTTGCCACTTTTATCCAGCGTCTCCAGGTCGCTCTGCAGAGCCCTCCTGTCCTCCAACAGATCAACAGTCCCACCCAGCTTGGTGTCATCTGCAAATTGACTGAGGATGACTTTGACCACCTCATCCAGATCATGGATAAAGATATTAAACACAACTGTCCCCAGTACTGAGCCCTGGAAATCCACTAGTGACCAGCCTCCAGCTGGATGTAGCATCTTTCACTACCATTCTCTGGGCCCATACATCTAGTTTTTCACCTAGTGAAAAAAAACCCCACCCACGTCACGAGAAGATAGTTTTTCCAGGAGAATACTGTGAAAAATGGTGTTAAAGGCTTTACTGAAGTCCAGGTAGACACATCCACAGTCTTGCCCTCATACACAGGTCTCTTGTTGTATAAGGAGATCACGTTTGTCAAGCAGGATCTGCCTTTCACAAACCCGTGCTGGCTGAGCCTGCTCCCCTGATTGTCCTGCACATGCTGCATGACGGCACTTGAGATGATCTGCTCCATGACCTTCCCCAGCACAAGGTCAAGCTGACAGGCCTATAGTTCTCCAGATAATCCTTCTGGCCCTTCTTCCACACAATCCAGGAACCTCCTAGACTGTCCCCTCTCAGCTATATTGCATTTCCAGCAGACATCTCTAAGTCTCACATGAGAACAAAGGCGAGCAATTGTGAGACTTTTCCCAGCTGCATACAGAATATTTTGTCTGCCTCTTCCTCTTTGTTGTGTGGTCTATGAATTACTTGCATAAACACGGATTAGTGACAATAACTGCACAGTACTGTCTTAATGGGCACCATTGTTTATGTGGAAGTGAAGGCTGAGTTTCTAAAATTATGGCATATTACTCATCATATAAAACTTTCTTGTCTATGGCTCTGTGGATGTTAATTTCCAACGTTCACATCTTTTAAGGTAGTCAGTGACCTAATCATTGTGGACATTAGCAAGCCATTGAAATCCTCTCTACAATACCAAACTTTGATGATGTTGAATAATTCTCATCTTCTGACTTCAAGCTGCACAAATAATGTCTATAATATGGGGAAAATGTTTCTGTTTATGCTATCCTGCCTTCAGCTTGCATAATTTAGCTGTAGGTAAAAAAAAATTAGATGGAGTGGACTAAATCTCCGGTGAGCCAGACTCTATGAACATCTGCCTTCTGATATTGCCAGTTAAATGGCATGGGAAAGAAGATGCAGATGATAGAAGCTATAATGTAGTTACAGCTTTCTGTCAATCCTTGCTCAATGCGAAAGCCTCATGGACCAAAGGAGCTCAGAGAAGGGAGTTCGTAATGATCTTTGTCTGGAGGGAAATAGAAATCAGCTATTGCCACAACCAATTAAGTAATTGTCTTCCAAAAAGCACTGATGTATGATGTCGCATAACGGAGTTAAGTGGCAGAACCTAACAGCATCTGAAGATGATTTCAGTAATTATTCCTACATTAAAAAAATTGCATTCTCACACTCAAAGATATAGGAAACTTAATTTACAACTTTCTGAAACTACCTCGTTATAATAGAACTGCTAGTAAAACCTTCCATTTGCTAAGCACTTATCATAATACAAACTGGTATCTTTTAATTAGGTAGTTTTCATAGTATGAAAGTTATGTATCCAGCTTTTAAAGTGCCAAATTAAAATTTACATGACAGATATTCACTGGGGCGATTTGTTTATTTTTAATTTTCAATTTACACAGAGCGCTGTTGTTTAAAAAGTGATAAATTCTAGGGCCTTTTCCTTTGTTATAGGAGCTAGAAAATAGCAATTTAATTTTTTACAAGTGAAAAAAGCCTCATTCTGCTAGTTTTAGGTAGAATAATGGTCCTGTCAGAGAAAGAATATTCAAGCATGGACAATACACAATATATTAAAAATACACCTCATCATTATTGTAAGTATCAGAAAACAGATTGTTTTAAAAATGAGCATGAGTTAAACATTGTCTGCTTCATTGCTTTAAGCATTTTAGGCAGTACCTTTCCAGATTAAATTCTATGAGATAATTACAGGGCACAAAAAGACCTTTTCACAAATTCACTGGGGTTTTTTTTAAAGTAATTTATTCATGAAAACTGCTGCAGATGAAAAAACGTCTCAAAGGCAACACTGTTACAAAAGACATCATTGTGACTCAGCACACTGTGAAACATGCTGTAAGTCCTGGTCACATATTCTCTTTCCTTCTCAAAGCAGGTTGCGCCTTTACAAATGGCAAGACCCAGAAAAGAAATCCAAGCACAAGAGAAAGTCAGAAGATTGCCTTATCACCAGTGGGAGGGTGCAGTGAATCACCAATTAACCCAATTCTAAACCCTTTTCTATTATTTTTTGCTTAAATAGATATAGATGATATAGATATAGATATAGATATATAGATATAGATTAGATATAGATATAGATATAGATATAGATATAGATATAGATAAATATATCTGAACTATTGGAAGAAAATCAGGTATTGTCTGTTAAAACCAGAGCTATGCCTTAAGCCACAGTGTTCACTTTCTTTATTGCCTTTGAATCTGAAAGCAATGACAGCTAAAAGAAAGATGGTTGTCTTATGGTTTATAATGTAGGACAGTGTGAGGACAAAATTTGGTTCAGATCTTTATATGTGTGAGTCAGTTCAGATCTTACACCTTTTTGGCATTTGATACCTATAAAGGTCTTCATTAATCCCTTGCAAAGTTACAAATCCTGTGTGCTGTGACAATGTGTGGCTAAGACTTTGTGGCTTCTAGGCTCTGGATCCCAGGAGTCAGCTGCAGTCACAGGTGAATTTTTGAGGTCTGCTATATGTTTAGAAGTCCTTGGAGTTTGTAGTTACCTCCTTGATGACAAACAAGTGCCACCTATATACTAGGTGGGCAGATGACTGGATTGAAGCAAAAAAATAAGTATAATAAAAATACTCCAAATGAACCAAAATGAAATATTCTGAAAAAGAGATAAAATGCTAAGAACATTCAAACTATTATTTCATAAATCACCTATGAAGATTGTTAAAAGTTGACTATTATTTGGTGAAATGGTTCAGGTTGAAGTAAATGGTGCAGCACTATTATTAAAAAATCCAAAATGATCATTTATTTGTCAAAAGGATGACTAGCAAGGGGAAAGACAATTTCACAAGTAAAAGATTTGTTGCATGCTGATGCTTTACAAACTTATGCAAAGCAATCTTCCTACAAAAAGCCTGTGAGTGCACAAAGGTACACAAAGTATTTTAGGAGCATTATGCAGTATTTGTAATAAATATGACCTTGGCACATTACAGTACAGTTTGAGAGAAATCATGCACTAGAAATACCATTCTTACCTAGAACAGTCACAACCTTATACAGCGGAAGAAACAGATATACCCTGTGATGTGATGAGTGCAGCTATGTATTCAAGCAGCATATACAAATTAGGATAAAAGATTAATTTTACTACAATATAGGGAATGGCAAAGCAAGGTTATTGCTCCAAAATCTGCTTAGCTGCAGCAGTGTGTACTGGTATTGGAGCAATACCTAGCATTTGCTTACACAATGCAATTGAACAAAAATGCCATACTTGCTCAGATCAAAGGTTCACCTCAGTGCATCCTGTCTCTGACAGTGAATGATAATGAATGTCCAGACAATAAAAAGAGAGGAAGAATATAACAATATTTCCTCTTGTAATCTTCCAGCCCTATATATCTCTGATTTAGGGATTTCTTAAGGCAGTAGTAGTATCTTTGTACTTCACAGCTCCTGAGGTTTCACACTCTCACAGAATTATTTCTTCGCTTCTGTTGGCTTGCCTACATGCTTGGAAAACAGAAGAGTGAACAAGCAAATAAGGAGCTGTTTCTCCCCTGAGTTTTCTGTAGGAACATGATCTTGTAAAATGTATTACAAACTGGGGTTTGCAAGCTTAGTGCTAGCATGGATTCACACACCGCAGGCTTCAGGGATGCAGGATGTGGGTCAGGGCTGCTGCTCACACCTGCAGAGGAATGGTCTCTTAGTGTCACTCAGGACATGGTCACCTGAGTGGAGGGGAAGCAGCCTCTTAAAGAATTTGTGGGGTTTCGGGTTTACCCTTGCAAACTAATGTAATGAGCAGAAAAAACAAAACATAGACCAAGAGTGTGCTGTGTTCTGTTTAAATTCAGTGTGAGATCTGGGCCAAGGACAACCTATGAGAACAGATAAAACTATGCAGTGAAAAACTGCAGGACATTAATTAAAACCAGAAAAAATATTACCCAACTGTTAGTATTAATAAGCATTAGCTGTACACGTGAGGAGCAAGCTCTCTGCTTTTTTAACTAGCCTAATATATTGATTTCTCATTCTTATTTTTTCTCACTTCAGTATTATGCTGAGTTTTCTTTCATATGATTTGCAAGTGATGTCTTGAATGTCTTAGCTTCAGATTTTAAGTTCTCCTACTTCCTCAGCTGTTTAGTAAACAGCAAAATTCTTCTTGGTCTTTAGTACAAAGTTTGGAGTTTGTAGAACAATCACTTTTTCTGGGGCATGTCAAAAAGAAAAATGAATTAATCCTGTAATTTCTTCTATGTAGTACCAAAATAACATTAAAGTAATAGATAATAGAGTATTTATCTTCACTGAGATTTAGCAAAACACTCAAGCTAATCCCATTTCCTTTAAAATAGCAATACAAACGAAAATCCCCAACAAAAATACAAAAAAAAAGGGAGAAGATGCCTATCTCAGATCTGAGGTACTCTAACATAATTAATAGTGAAATGGAATCTCAGAAGAATTAAGTGATCAATTGACAGGAATCTAGCCAGCCAAACCCAGAAAGGTCTGTCCTGTCAGAAATGTCCTTTGCAGCATGCCCAGAAGGTCACCAAATTCAGCGTCCTTTGGAATAACTTGTGGAAGAGTCTGAAGCCATCTCTGACAGTGCCCTGCAAGTCACCTTTAAAAAAATATCTGGAGGGATCCAGCTACAGTGGCCCCGCTGACTGCAGCTGCTGCTGTCTGGCCTGGAGAAAGAGGTGATTCCTCATTCGTTCCCACTGATTTCTGAAAACCACAGGGTCACACAGTGAAACTATTCAGTGAAACTCACGTTTCTAAACACAAATTGAAAGTGCTGACAAACACCAATTGAGCTGCTAGAAACAGTTAGTAAAATTATATTTAGCAGTTTAGAAGAGACCTCCCTTTTTGATGACTGTTTTCATTAACATCATTCAATCTACCTGCCTGCACTACAGCAGGCAAATTCATTCTACTCATGCAGAAGTGTGATTAGGCAACCTAAAATGTCTTTTGTCTATTTATAAATATAAAGGTTCTTTAAGATTAATTACATTAAATGCATTTTTTGTTATGCTTTTTTGTGAAAGTTTGCATTTACGTATCAAGGAGTCCTCCAAGCTGAACTAACAACTTGCAACTGCAAATGTCTTCAAATTTAATTATGAATGCAAGCCTTGGCTCAGTAAAGCATTTGAGCACTTGCCCAATTCCCACTGACATTGAGATAACAAATCTACTAAGAAAAGCAAACTTTCATCTTTTGGTACCTAGAAGGAGCTCCCACACAGTTTGAGCAGTCCTTAACTCTTTCAAGCTTTGACCTTTGCGTGTGGTGATGGAAAGGAGAAACTATAATTGTGCTGGTACCAGGGAGACTGATAGGCAGAAGGAGAGAGGAGTCTGGAGAGCTGTGGAGGGCTGAAGGGAGAATGATGGGGGTGTTGTTGTTTGCCAGCATCTGGGCACCGTCCAGCTGTTTGCTGTTAAATAGTGTGTGTAAGTAGGGAAAGCAAGACCAGTTGTTTTTCACTACATCATAAATTACTCCATTGCCCAAACTGAAGATAAGATTAACCATGTTAGCCTCCTTCATCGCTCTGCCTTATCTCTTCTTGCCAGTGGACAGCAAAGGCTGAAGTACAGCACTTAGACCTTTAATTACAACCTTCCTCTTGGTAAGCAATAAAAACATTCCTTTTCCAAAAGCAGCATTAGAATAAAGGATCAGTAGAAGCCTTTCCAGCAGGAGTTCAGTTACAGCCACTGTAACCAGTAACATATTGCTACGTTTTCACACAACTTTAGCCAAAGTTAGTTGTTTTCTGGGGGAAAAGGACAATTGAAAGGAGCTTTGAAGAAGCTAGTTGGAGATGTCTCCATCACTACCAATTAAAAACTTTTTAATTAAACTGCAGTGCCTGTGACCCATGTGAAGAGTTTGCAGATGACTGCTGCAGTTTCCTGGTACAAACTACTAGCCAAATATCAAACCAAGTATTATTTTAGCTATCAATAAAGCCATGTCTACAACTGCTGGAGTTCAGAAGACAAAAAAAAGCTGGTTATTTCCAGGAGAGTGAGGCCTTTTAATCAGTTCTTCTGTCTGTATCCTCTCAGGTTTGGTGAGCTTTTTGCTTTTTTCCTGTTGGTTTGTTTGGTTGGTTTTTGGGGGTGTACGTATTTTTTTGTCTAACATATTAGATGTGTCGTTGTCTTAGGCTTACCTGATAAGGCTTTGGTAGCAGGGAGGTTGCAGAAGTGACCTCTGTGAGAGAACACCATGACTTGCCTGTATGTCAGGCAGGGCCTCTTCCAACTGGCTCTAGGTTGGACCCACTGCTGGCCAAAACTGAGTCCATCAGCAGTCTAATGGTAGTGTCTCTGTGATTACATATTCAGAAAAGAGTGAAAAATGCTACACATCAGCAACTGGGAGAGAGGAGTGAGACTATGTGGGAGAAAACACTCTGCAGGCACCAAGGTCAGCGCAGAAGGAGGGGCAGGACGTGCTCCAGGCGTTGGAGCAGAGATTCCCTTGCAGCCCGTGGTGCAGACTGGGGTGAGCCAAGGCTGTGGCCCTGCAGTCCTTGAAGTTCCACACAGAGCAGAGATCCACCTGCAGCTCATGAAGGTCCCTGTGCTGGAGCAGGTGGATGTGCCCCAAAGGAAGATGCGACCCCATGGAGAGACCACGATGGAGCAGGGCTGCTGACAGGATTTGTGGCCCTGTGGGGCACCCACACTGCAGCAGTCTGCTCCTGAAGGACTACATGCCATGAAGGAACCAGGCTGGAGCAGTTCTTCAAGAAATGCAGCCCATGTAAAAGACCTTTTTTGGAGAAGTTTGTATGTAACTGGAATAGGGAAAGAGTGTGAGAGGGAAGGGGTGGCAGAGACTTCAGCTTCCTTTTCCCATTCCCTTGCATTGCTTGGAGGTAGGAGGTAGAAGAGCTAGGAGTGAAAGTGAGCCTGGAGAGAATGGAGTGATTACAGATTTGTTCTTATTTCTCATTATCCTACTCTGTTTAATTGGCAAGAAATGAAATTAATCTTCCTCAAGTTGAGTCTGTTTTGCCCATGATGGTACTTCCAAAGTTATATCACTGTCTTCCTCTCTCCATTTTTTTCTTATTTTCTCCTCCATCCTGTTGATGGAGGGGGGAATGACAGAATGATTTGGTGGGCAGCTGGCAGCCAGCCAAGGTTAAGCCACTACAACCATTATGAAAAGAAGGATAATTATTATAATGAATTTTACTTACATATGTGAACACCCAGGGAAAAACAGACCACATGCCAACACCTCCAACTTAAAGCATTTGTTAAGCAGCACTCACTGACTGAATCAATGGGATGGGTTGTTGTCTATTAACCTAGGGCAGCATCCTACTTCTGTACTTCAGTAAGAAACAACATGAGTGATCAGACAAGCCATTTATCATATGGAGCAGAATGAATTATTAAGCTTAAGGGATATGTTATATGCTAGGCAAATTCTGGTCAACAACATGTCTCAAAAAGTAAATACCCAAAATGCAGAAACCCCAAAACATATTCTTAATTTATGTGCATTGGTAGCATCGTTAATTGTACCCAGTTCCCTTCTGTTTTGCTTCTTTGCCTTGTAGTTTTCTGAAGTCCTTAAAACTGTGGAGGAATCAGATCATACATCAAAACCTTCCTTTTGTTTCTCAAACTGGTGGAGAAGAAGTCAGCTGGGAAGGAAACTCATTATTCAAGCAAAAAACAGACATCAGCATACTCTGATCTCATTCGTGCCATTCCCTGTCAAGCTATAATTTGTCTTTTCCTATCTTCATTGTCAGCAGGGACTAATTTCTATGCTGGACACTTTCCTATTCTTTGTGGAGCTTCATGCTTTCTTCTTCCAGCTTTTGGCATAAGTATATCTGGAATTTTCAAGGGGGACTTCCAAATTAGTTTTAAAATTCTGTCTTGCTGGGAATCCATGGGAATGTGCCTCTATTTGCCAGACAAAAGAGTTCAGATATATCTACTACAAGGAGCACAAAGAAGAAGGGAAATATTTGGACTTCCTGGGTAGCTAAGATTCTTGCAGTAATCCAACAGAATCCATAGAAATAGTCTGCAAGCTCCCATACATTTCTCACGCTTCTCAGGTGGCTTTTATGGTTCTGTGGTACATAAATCTCTTTGCTAACATGATTATCATGTTAGATAAATGAAGGTTTTAAATTACAAAAATATTTCTACTAAAAAGAACATTTTCTGATCAAGTTGGTTCTTGATCCAAAATTATTTGCTATCCTTCTGCAGATTTTTAGCATGATGAAGCATCAGCAGGTGTATGATTAACCTCTCTCATCCATTATGACAAAAATATGCATGCCCTCTAAAATGCTTTTCTGCATTGGATTTGCTGTTTGACAGAATACAGTCCACAAAATACAAGGTTAACTGCAAGTACAGTTGACTGTACTATGTCTATTAGTACTACATAGTACTACATAGTACTATGACTATTGAACAATATCATGTACTCCTACTCTTTCCCCAAAAGCAGTCCCTCAAAATATATTAACAATATAATATAATTTTTTCAAAGAATGTTGAAACAGGAAAATATTCATTTTTCCATAGTTCACATGCAGAAATGTGATGTATTATTTGCATGTATACACACAAACATGTGAACACATACTTGTATATAAAAATAATGACATACTTCATTAGATTTTCTGTAATTGTCTTATTTTCACTTTTAATTCACACCAGTTATTTTTAAAGACTGAGCTCTTTGCAGTAATATTCTGGAGTCTGAGTCCAGCAGCAGAGAGATTAAAATAGGATGGAGACAAAAATGCTGTTAAAGTGATGTCTTTCTTGTACCTACACTTAAATTAAAAATTGACATCAGCGTAGTACCGCTCTTCAGTTGCACAATCATTAAATCAACAATGCTGTTATAAGATGGGTGGTTTTTCCTTTTACAAATATATAAAGAAACATATACATATAAAAACATAAGCATATGAACATAAAGAAATACAAGTTTACAACCTAGAAGTCTGATGAGAGTGTTGTGCTGACTTGGGGAAGCTGTGAGTGAACAAACTCAAGGAGCAGAAGCCGGGACAAGGCTCTGGAAGGCAATGCTTTTTGGTGAACCATCTCTCAGCCAACTGAATACACTATCAGATAAACGCAACCAGCAGGATTACACTTTGTCATGTCTAGGATTAAACCTACTTAATACACTTCCTTTTGAAAGCAGATATTACAGCTAAAACCTGTAAGAAAGTAGACTGCTTAAATATTTAATCTTTTGTGTGTTTTGCATATAGCAATAGATGTAAGTTCGCCAAGTTCTAGTAAGAACTTTGCCAGTTCAATTTAAAAAAACCAAAAACATTTGTACTGAGCGTGTTTGCTTTAATCACACTTTCATCTCTTTGGGGAAGTCAGTTAAAGGAAGAAATTACATTTGAATTTGATAGGGATCAAAGGGGAAAAAAATCAGTGCCACAACCACTATTTATAGTTTATTACCTATAACAAGTTACAAACTGTTAAATTCATCATAAGATTTTTGCAAAGACAAATATCTCTTTGGCATTTTGTTTAACAAATATATTAATAACTGATTCTAATAATTCAAATACAAATACTTAATATTTTAAATTATAATATGTATTTATTATAAAGTCTATTCTGATTATCCTAAGTTTTAGAAAATTTGACTGTATGTGGTGGTACATATTACATACATTTAGTTAAATACAAGCACATATATATGTAAATACATGGGTAGAATTGCAGAGTTTGAAATGAAAGAAACCTGTTCTCTTGCTCAGTCCAGAACTTCCAAGAAGTAATTGCACCATAGAATATCTTTCAAATACCTTATAATGTTTCTGGGGTGTGATAAAAAGAAGGGGGGGGGGGGAATTAGAGGGGAGAGTCAAAGCAGTTTCACGAACCTAACGACTTCTGCTCTAATAGCCTAGTTGGCAACTTTTATGATACACAGAAGGGAGAGAGGTATTCTGAAAATGTTTGATAAAGGTGACCCTTGAGAGGCACTCAGAAGTGTTCCAAGTTGGAAGCTTTCACTTTAAAAATGCCTCACATCCTAATGTTGAAGTCTGGATCCAGAGTCAAATAAAACTTCCAGAAGTTTGGTGAATTTGTAGTTTCACAAAGAAATAAGACTATGGCCAGGCACTTCAGTTCTAGAATTATCCAGAGACCAGGAGACATTACTGTAGGTAGTTTTGGTTCATTATGAAATAATTCAGAATGGAAAATAAAAACCAACTCTTTTTAAGCAGAATGGTTTTGAAACAAATCTCTTCTTCTTTGTCAAAGCCTTAGTACTGTATTAAAGATGGAAAAATCCATCAGGAACTACAGTAATCTTTATTGCAAATGACAGTAGAGAAAAAAGTAACAATTTTTATATGTGAAAGTTTCTTTCAAAATATCTTCTGAAGAGTTGGGACTCCATGTTTTCTTTTGGAAAAAATAGTATTTCTGGATGTATATTACTGATATTTTTATCTAAGACAGTAAAGACTGGGAAAAAAAATCTTTCCAAGGCACACTCAATCTCCTTATAATCTTGTAGAGGAACGTGTTCAATGCTAGAGGAATAGTTCTAAGGGTACAATCAAAATCATTGATCAGCTTGGAATTAATAATAGGGATGATCATCTGGCACAACAGGTTTGTAAAGATTTTGTTGCTTTCTGTTATTTTATGAGAATTTATGAGGATTTCTGATTATGAACAAAGCATCGCTTCTGAAAAAACACTTTGAACAACATAAGCAGTTCTGAAAGCTCATGGAGCAAAGATTTAAGCCTGAACGTCACATAACTGCATGGAAGAAATGTCTCCCATGTCCATGTGTTCAGAGCTCCTTTTTAATCTTCTTTATCCCTTTTTTACCCCCACACTTCTTCAAATGCCTGTTGTTCTCTTCCAGCATTTTAAACAAATGAAGGTCTTTTTCCCCCCTCAGATCAAAGCTGTAACTCTAATGCCTGCTGAGAGTCTTGATGAGTTATATTTATATTTGAATGCAAAATTTAGCCACACTG
Source organism: Oreocharis arfaki (assembly GCA_013398015.1). NCBI lineage: Eukaryota > Metazoa > Chordata > Aves > Passeriformes > Paramythiidae > Oreocharis > Oreocharis arfaki. The sequence continues at coordinate 287,536 of VZRR01013707.1, forward strand.
TTTTTATTTACAATTAATTATTCCTTGATAATACACAATGAACACAAGTAGATATTTTCCCTTCATTCTAGTATTCCTGCAATGAACAGCAGAAAAGTCTTAAATCACAAAGTTGGAGATATACATGTATGGCAGCAAGAATCAATTATTTATATTCCACTTAAGAAACATTTAACCATTCATTCATCCTGAGAATACAGGCTAGTGCTTAAAGCATTAAACTACATTATAGGGAGGAATAGTTTAGAACCCCTCAGGCAGGGGGAACAGAATTATCTGGGGCTCTCCCATCCCCAAAAGCGCTCAGGGGTCTCTGCAGGGAAAACCATCAGCCATGCCAGAGTTGAATCACAACCTTTTGCTGATCAGTTCTTTACTTCCATGGCTTTGGCTTTTTAGAGAAAAATTATTTCTAAACTTTGTTTGGAATTTGATTCAAACCAAAACAGTTCTGACTTTACATTTGTTTGGGACAAAGAAGGGTTAAATTTGACCCTTTCATAGGTCTTTTCAGAGGATCTTTTCACTTTTAATACAGATCCAGCCAAGCCAGCCAACAGTGGGAGGGCAGTGCTTTTGAGTTTTATTTTAATAAATCATAATCATAAACAGATAATGTCTCTGTAGTGACCATCTACAGCAAAAAGTTCCCAGGCTGCAGGGACAGCTCTGCAAAGACAAGAGGCAGCTTCTCATGGCTGTGGTGCGGACCAGAACAGGCAGAACACGGCTTTGACTCCACCATGTGGCCTCACACCGACACAGACGGTTCACCAGCAAATTAAACTCTCAGAACCGCTGCACAGACCTCCCTCATTTAAGCGAAGAGAAACATAGTAATTCACTGAAATACTGTATTACAGTTTGTATGTGAACCACAACTACAGAGGATGACGAATATTACATTAATAGCCAAGACAGAAACATATTTTTTTACTGAAGATAATTTTCTGCTTCCATTATGGTCTCTGCAGAAAAAAATTTGTTGTGCAAGACAATTATTTTGCCATCTTTTGACCAGGTCTTCACAATTTCTTGAGATTCTTCAGATTATAGTACAGCTTTTTTCAGTTTGTTACTTCCAAATAATATCCTGGTTGTCCATGTAAAATTACCTGACAGTTCAAATACAACCGACAAGAAATCAGTTGGACCAATTCTGCCCTAATCAACAGCTGCTTCTGTCTTCATTGGGAGATGGAGATTAAAGGCTACAGACAATAGAGCAAGAAGCGATGAGTGGAAGAGCGCAGGGAGTGAGATAGTGAGGGCCACAATCACAAGAAGAAAGCAGGATGATCAGGAGCCTATCTTATAAGCCTGAAACACAAACAGTGCAGAAAAAAACCCAAACATCTGTATGCAGATGTAGAGCAATGACGTAATCGGAAAGGCAGAGACCCACTGTGAGTCAGCGCAAAGCTGGAGTGCTGGCTGGGTGAGGGCTCTTCAGGAAGATCAGTCAGGGACGATGAGTGGGACAAGTATATTCTGCACGAAACAGTGGCTCACGTGCTGAATTCTCTGGGATGGGTGGCAGGACTGTCCACAGTCAATGAGTCAAAATAGTCTGATCCAGGAGATCAACAAACAGAACATCCTGGTGGGCATCTGCTACGAATCACCATATCAAGAGCCAGACTGGGCCTTTTTTTTTTTTNTTTTTTTTTTTTTTTTTAATAGTTTAGTGCTCGTGGGAGCCTCTAACCATATAGATATTTTGTTGGTTACAAGTAATACTAAATATTTTTAGTGTGTGCTGGGGACAGTGCAGACCAGACTAATAAAAGCAGGATGTTTAAAAACACATAACAAGTCAAGGATGTAACAATCTGGCAATTTTGGCTGCAATGATTATCCATGAGACGGTGGAGTAGTCCCAGCTGGAAGATCTCGAGGGTAGTAAGGAAGACAGGTATTAGAATAAATATTTTGGAGTTCTGAACAGACTTTTCCTTGCTCAGGGGGCACAAAAGCAGGAAAGACTCTGTGAGTACCAAATGACCAAATGTTCAGGAGAGTTGGTTGATGCTCAAGGATCTTCTATTTCCTCAAAGCATAAGTAAAAAAAAATTGATACCAGTATTCGAGAAGTCAAGCAGATGAGGCAGAAGGTGAGGTTGCCTCAGCTGGAAACTCATGTCTGAGCTCAAACCCAAAGGGAGGGAATGGAGGGAAAGGTAATGAAATGAGACAGAAAAGGCTGACAGAGTAAAAATCCTCTGCCACAGACTTCTCTGGCAAGGTCTGTTCTTCTAGGGAAGATTATATAAATACCAGAAGGATTTCTTCAATACCCCTCCCAAAGTGGTCAGTAAGTCTCTAAGTTAAGCCTGCCTGTCCTAGCAAGAGGATTCTTTTAGCTATGGAGAAAGCCTTCACTAAACCCTGAGTGATCTGCAGACACTTTTCTCTCAAGTGAAATGTTCATTGTATCTGTGAAATATTGTATACATTGTTCACTATAGCTATGAAACTCTCAGCTAACTCGGATTACTAAGCAAAGAACATACTCAGTTTGCAATTTGCTTTGTTAGGGTTCACGGAATTTTGCAATGCTACCTTGAAGATTTTATGAAACTAAAAGGCCTGGCTTCATATAATGACTTGTATAGCAAATTAAGCCTCTTTTCCTTGGTGAGGTGGCGGGTTGGTTTTTAGAGCAAGATCCTAAACCCAACCTTAAAAGCCAGCACAAAAAGAATAATTTGCTATGGGCCACAATAAAAATTATGGAAGCAAGCATGATGCTTTGTGTGTGTGAGAAGACAGTCATAAAACCGAGATGATGTGAATTTATTAAAATCAAAGGTTTTCTGTTTATTTGAGCTTTAATATCATCAATACTACATGGGAAATATTTAGCCGTTCTAAAGCAAATCAGTTTCAAACTTATATCTCAGTACAAGAGATTTTTGTTTTCACATTTTAACAATATGAAAATACTTTCTTTTTTAATTAAGTAGGAAGATGCACTCCCTCTACTTCCTTTTTGCCCTTCCATTTGTGCCATATTTGAACTAGGAACATATATACAATCATACGGAGCACATGCCTCAAACCAGACACTTTAAATTTTGAAAGGATTACTTTTAGAAATATCCTAAACCTCTTAGAAAGCGAAAGTGAAGATTTTAACTAAAAATTTATTCTTCTCATTTTGATTAAATATTTGCTTTTTGAGAAGATAGTATATGCAGTTACAAATGAGACTACCAAATAGTATTGGAGGTTTTTTCTTTTTCCTTTCTTGCAGCACATATATATACATATAAAATATATATGATATATATTAAAATGTTCTATAAATATATATTCATTATAATATATATAATTTTCTTATTTTCACTTGTGGTTCTAATTTTAATATGGCCAGATAGGTTAAATATTAAAACTAACTCATACAAAAGCCAGCTGAAGTCACAACTGGGAAAAAAGTGAAAACAAGTAAATAATCATGGACACTGACAAGGAGAACAACATTTTGGTTCCTTATTTTAACTACTCACAGAAAACTCATCATCACATCTTTCATCAAAGACCACATGGTATGAGACATCCCAAACTGTAAGAATATTGTCCCTCTGCTTTAGTTTTAATTTAGCCACTTATAAAAAAATTATCTCAGCATTTGGGTCTTGGGATGGTTTCCAGACAGTTGCTCAAAGCTCTTTTTTGCCTGGTTAATTAGAGCTTAGTCCAGAGCAGGGGAAAGGAGGGGAGGAGACCAGCATTGCCCTCCAGGACAACTAGCAGCACCAGCTGTCACACAAGCTGCTGGCTCTTGGCTCTCCAGTTGCTCATACAGAAGGAGAGTGCATTGTTTTCCTTCACTGCTCCTCTCAACAGGGCAGTGTGATCAACTCGTTTCCTTCCCTGCCATGATGAATCTTCAGCCTGTGCTGCCACCTGCTCCAGTTCTTAACAATTATCCTGCTCACAGCACATCAGGTCCATTGTGCTGTCACCCCAAGTTGGGCTGAGGGCCTGGATTTCAGGAAATTCTGTGCAGAAAATCAAGGTTTGCTCTGGAAACCCCATAAGAGTTGTTTCTTCATTCCTGAAGTCCAGTACCCTGAACTCAGCTTAATGCCCCTTTTCAAGTCACTTCCAAACCACCACCTCCACCACTTCTAACCAAGGACTGCAGGCAGGCAAAAAAGTGTTCTATTTGCAAAACAATGAAACAAAACACAAATTCTACCAACCAAGTCTAAGGAGGGAAAAAAATATGTTAGAATAGAAAAACAAAACAAAACAAAACACCCTGGCTAGTAATTTTCACCATGCTGTTAATGGAATGGCAATGCAGGCTTATGTTTGCTATTTGTGACAAAAACGAATAACTTAACAGGGAATTGCTCTTCCATTATAACTTTGAAAAAACAGCTAAGTAGAAATATATTTCCCTGCAGAGCTGTATCAAACATTTATGCTTTTACAGCTTTGCTCTTGTCGAACAATACAGAGCAGCATTCCCAAGTTCTGCTCGGTGGAGAAAAGCATGTTGTATAGATTGGCCTCAACACAAAAAATTAATGATATCATTGTAATTAATAAAACATTCACTAAAATCAAAATGTAAAATGGCTGCAATTTAATATAACTATGGTAATATCTCTGCATTTCTTCAATTCCTTTGGTATGGGACTCTGAGAATTTTAATGATGTAGACCATAGCGATCAAATAGACAAGTGCAGAAAAATGACACGTTTCTATAAGCAGTCACTTTCCCATTCTAAGAAGATTCTTTGTAGCAGAGTCAGGCCTGCAGATTGAAAAATGTAATGAAAACACTCTTTTTAGAGTTTCTGATTCTTGGTTGAACAAATGTTAGTGTTTATCACAACAGAAGAAATATACTGATACAGTTTAACTGGGAAGATGAAATATTTCAGTGCAGTAATGCATATACCTAGGAGACATCATAAATAAAAGTACATATTTTTCCCTTTTACCCTCAGTACCACTGACAAAACCACTCAGAGATTTGGGAATCTAGCTGGCTTGTGAAAAGCTGAAATTTCCCTCTGGTGCATTCATGTAAAAGAGTATTTCTTTTTAAAGGGGTAATCTTCCTGAGTTTCTGCAAAAGCTACTTTTCTGCATTCCTATCAGTTACCAAGTCACTAATGCTATTTCAATGCTCATCATGCTGCAGATGAGCCCAGCAATAGATGCTGAGTCATTTGTGGTGCCTAATGCTCACCCCTGATGGTGTCACAGTGTTGGGAACAATGTCCAGCAGAATTTCCAGAAGGAAGAAGTCAGGTCCAGGACAGGGCAAGGCAGCAGCAAGGCTCAGAGCACCACAGGTAATCATACAGTTGCCAGCCAGGACAAGGGAGGAAGCCCCCAGCAGTCTCTCTGGCCAGCAGGTAGGTTTATCTCACCCTGAGCTCTTCAGGAGGCCAAGTGAGTGACTGAAGCCCTGATTAGAGGCTGTAAATCTTAATTGCCCTTAGCAGCTGACATGGACTAGTTCAAAGGAGAAAAACTACAACTTCTCTCTATGGCTGTGCGTAGTCCTTTGGCTTGCTGAAGTCTGGCTAGAGCATTCCTTCTTTACCCTGGTCCTGCATGTGCACATTCTAGTGGATATTGTCCTTTTTGTTAGATTTTTCCACAAACAAGTATGACTTGGAAGCCTGGATTCAAATTTGCTCTTCTGTACACTTGTAGCTAAGAAGAGAACATAACTCAGAAGCTGCATATGGGAAGGATAACACTGTCATGGCCAGAAAAAATGGGCAAGACCCTTTCTTGCCTTCATAGAAACAAGTAACAGTGATCCAGAAACAAATAACAGTGATCCAGCCTCTTCTTGGGCTCCTTCTCTATTTCTGAGACACAGCCAAGAATGTGAGCCAGAGTTTAAGATACCGCGAATTGCAGTTAGGTTTAGCTACTGAAGCTTTGTTCTTTTTTTTAGAACTGTTACACAGAAGGATGTGCCAGTGATATAGCTCATGAAGAAGGAATAAGAGATGCTGTCTAAGAGTTTCCTAGAAGTGCTGCACACAGATCACTGTATGTAAAGACCGCACTTGGCTACGATCATACTTAAATCATCACAAAAAAGGAAGTATGTGATCAGAAGGCTTAGTCCTTAAGCTCTGCTGGAGAAAATCGAGTTGTGAGTATGACCACTAGCAATTACCTGGCTTTAGATCGATAGGCAACCTTGGTACTTATCTGATCACCAGCAATGTTTAGTGAAGCAAACAAAATTCAGGCACGAACATCCAATACACGGGGATTAGACCCTACTCATACTACACTAGTGGAGCTTGCTACCAAATTCAGTGGAAGCAGAAAGCAGTTTGCCAGGTGCAACAGTTAGAATATTTGCCTTTTGTTTCTCTGCAATCAAAAGTTTAATTTAAATTAATCAAATTTAAAATATATTCGTCTTGGATTTTAATTTTTCCATGCAGTTTTTCAATAATTTATTATAGGCACTAAGAGTATTTTTTTCCCCTAACAAAATCCTTTTTGATTTCCATTATATCCATTATAGAATAATCTTGTGAACACTGAGAGCAGTGGTTTGGTGGGTTTATCCACCACAGTACATTTAATATGCTCTAACCTTTCTCCAAGCCAACTACATCATTTAGAGGTTGTGATTTCACTGGGGCAGACACTCTAGGAAGTACCTTCAGACAAGACCTCCAAAGTGTTTTATCACAACAAAGACAAATCACTACCAATAAGATATTTGCTTAAATTACACTTTAGTTTGATGGCTAAAACCTGTAAAAATACTGATAATTTTCTAAAGAATTCTGCTTCTGATTGAATTAGAAAAAAAACCAAACCAATTTTTAAAATAAGGTTGTATCATGTAGAGAGCTGAGGAGGAAAAGCTTTAAACCTCAGGCTTCCTACTAAAAAAAAACCCCAAACATTTGCAGGCAACATGATCCATCATGTTTGCACAAGTGCAGGAATTACTTTAATGTGTCTAACAGAAGGGCAATTTTAAGGGAATTGAGTTTGAGTACTCCTCCTCCATTAGAGCCCAGCATGACGTTTAACTTTTATCCAATGCCTGATTTGTTTTAATGCTGAATGATTCATGATGCAGTATAATTTTGTGTCAGGAAAGCAGGACCCTTTTTTATTGCTGTGACTTGATAACTTAGCCAAAGGATAATTTGAGTGGGTTTGCTGTTTGTTGTTTTGGTTTTTTCCCTGGTGTTCTAAATGAAAATCTGGTATCAGTAATTTGAATCTATGAAGTATTTAATTTTAAATACTGAGCATTAATGCATACTTTTTAAACTAGTTATCCTTGTGCTCTACAAGGTGCTCATGAAGTGTTCTCTTTCTTGGAGATCATTGATATTTAAAGCTGTCTTTGCAAGCTGGAACAGAAAACAGACTGTTTTCTGCATTTTTACGTATTAAAAAAATCTGTATATTACACCAGTTTCACAGATTTGCACAGTTTAATAATGCAGAGCGAGAACCACCTTTACAGGAAAACATGATATTTCTCAGTTGGTAGCTGTCATATCCTAGATCCTTGGCTCTACAGTGATGTGAACCAAATTCTATATGTTGGTTTGGAATAAAATGTTTTCCACAGGCTTTTTTTTCATTGTGGTACTTGCTTAAATAGCAAGAGTGACTTAGCTCTACAGGGATCAGACAACTGCATTCCAGTTACAGCATTCATATTCTCAGAACAAATTGTAGCAAGTAGTTTTAAGCTGACTTCATTACTTCAAGGACCTCATCTTGCTGCACATGCACAAATATGTTTTTTGAAAACCGCTAGGCCAAGAGGTTAATTATGCAAGACAGTAATTTGTAAAAATATTAGAGTATAATGCTACTCAATAGTTGGAAAAAATGCCTAAGCTTGCCCATCTTTCCAGTACAAGGGTCTAGATATGACAGGGTGAGATTCATCTTGTGTACACTAGCTGTGTCAACAAAGACACACAGACTTCTTAAAACGGAGAGATATAAATACCCTCAGAAGGTGATTCCTTCTGTTTGCATTTTTAGAAGAAACCTAGACTTTAGGGATAAAACTGGATCGTTAACCAGTAGATGACAGGACGGGAATTATGTAGTCACAATTTCAATTAACCTAAAAATTCACTCTCTCCCTCTCCTCTACCTACAAAAATACCTGTTTGTAATGGGACATCCCTGGAAAATTGATTATATTCTTTTCTCATTAGCATCTAGATCATTACAGACACTTCTTTCCTTCTCAAAACAGGAGAAATAAGTCTACAACATCTTGTTACCTGCAGACGCATTTGTATTCTGGATCATGTGAAGTGTGAAGCAGAACCATTTTTGCTTGAAATAACTTTGTTGTGGTGGAGAGGTCTTTTTTGAAATCACAGAAAAAAAACCCCTGACATTCACTATATTCACACAGAGATGAAGACATGACCAGGAGAACAAATTTTTTGATAGTCCATTGTTCAGACAGTAGAAGACACTGGGAGCCACCAGTGGTGAGGCAGGTTTTTCTAGAGACACTGAGTGCCACATGCTCACCAAAATGAGCCCAAAGGCTTCCTCTCCCACTCACCAAGCTGGTACTTGTCCACCCACCTCCATATGCTTCTGCTGTTGTGGACCGCCTCTGCAGATGAAGATGATCCCAGCACCTTCCCAAGGAACACTCTTCCAATGCCTGTAAATGCGATGACAATACCAAGGCTGTTGCATTTATAGAGTGTTCCTGAGTCTTCTTAAGCAGCTCCCAAGATCAGCCAGCACACTAAAAACCCACATGAAGAGGTTAAATTACAAGCAGTATTCTTTCATTTCTCGTTGCTGACTGAGGAGTAGTTAATATGTAACCATTGCTGGAAGAGATAGAGGAAAACTCGGGCAATATTTTCTCTCAACACCTTGCATAAACAGGTCAATCTCCAAGACAGTCTGAATTTATTGGTAAAGCAAAGTAGCATCATTGCTTGCTTACTCACACAGAGATGGACATTTTAATCTAGCGTTCTGCAATCCTTGCAGGATGCACTCAGTCTGTATGCTTGTTCAAAGCCATCACCAGGTATGTTTTGCATATACACAGGGGCTTTTTGTGCTGGAAATGGATACTATTTGCTCACCTGCAAAGGGATGGAGAAAAATAAGAGAGTCATATCCTTTTGAAAAACATTGACAAATATTTTTAATCAAAAGGTTTTTTCCCAGCAAATAAAACTGTTCTAGTTTCTTCTAGTATTAATTCTAGTATAAAAACCTCTATGGATATTTTCTTCTTCTGCCTAGGGTGCTCCTGTGCATGCAGCAATTAACCTAAAGATGAATAAACCCCATCCAAAGCCTCAAAAATTGCAAGTTTATTTCTGTTCTGTACTGATACTGCTTCTTTACAGAAAAGATATCTAGAGTACTGCATGGCTAAAGCACAGAACCACATGGTCTTCACTGTGGTTAGGTCAATTGTTGGTGTTGGAAGTTTTCTCAGGGGATATTGCTGGGGACAGAGACCACCGCTTCATGCTTGTCTTGAAGTCACCTGTTGTCTTGCTAGCACTGCTGTTGGACAGATACTGGTTTCTCTGGCAGGAGTAATCTGGGAATTGAACTACCAGTAAGAGAGATAAGGGACTATTGCGAAAGGCCATTTTAATACTAATAAGGAACACACATTAAGCCTATCCATCCTCTGGCCTTTAAAATAAGCAACGTGCAATAGCCTTTGCTGATATGTTTCTCTAAGTCCAATGCATCCACATTTTCCTATGGGAAATGATGTCCAGACTGCATTAATGCACTTGAGCTGAGGTTCAAGGTTCAATGGCTGGATGGCTACTGATTGGCCTGGACCGAAACCGGGGTGAGGAATCTGACAGTAATTCACTGTATAAGCAATTAAGGCATCAAGTTTGTCCTTTGGCTTGCTGGCTCACCACTACCAATTTAGCCCAGAGAAACTGGGCAGAACCATGTCCTTTTGAAACCAAAGTCTGAGAAGCCTGGCAGGCTTGTGTTACACATGCAACACATGGAGTTTCACATCTGGTAGGATATGCAAAGTAAATTAATGTTTGTGAAGAGTCAAAGCCATCGTTTAGTTCCAGTGTAGTACTTGTCATTCTCCTAGTCTGAACTGCTTTTGTCTCCTTGGAAACAGATATTCCACCTCACTTTTTATCTAAGGGCCACACAGTTACCAGAGATGTTACTTACTTCGAGGACATTTGAAACACACATTTGAACAAGTCATCTCCTGAAGCGACACAGCTACCATTCCATTTCTTCAGCAACAACATCAAAGCTACAGTGCAGGCGCACAGAAGTGGACACAAGTCAGCCATGCACTAGATAAAAACCCCATCTATTTCACACTGTCAGAACCCTCTTTGACTATTCTCCAGTTCCTGGAGCTGGTTATCCACTGCTGATGACTTCAAACAGGACTGTGAGCTTTCTACCAATGTGTAGTAAAAGAAGAAAATAGGAATGTCCAAGCTGTTCAAGGTCGGAAGTCTACAGTGTTCTATACACGTCTTGAAGACAGAATGCTCTGTCCTCACAACTTAGCCTGAAACACCTTCTATGATTGCTGAGAAATTCCCTGAGCAAAAAACTCTTAGAGCAGTTTCCCCTTTGCTCAGTGTTTGCTAACACTCATTTGAATGCAAAGTGACTATTCAGTTCAACCATGTTTACAACTCTTATGATTTTTTATTTATGAGCATTCATACAAAGGGGCTTTTTTGTTCACACAAATGCTTGCTGAAGGGCTATTTTTCATATGAATACCTGCACTCAGAAAGAAACAAGAGTATTCACTCAGAGCAAAAATAATTGCTACCTGTTGCTATTTTTTGGTTCTTACTCACATATTCTAAAAGCTGCCATCATGCATTTTACGAAACAATATCTGGAAATTAGATGGCCCGTCACAAGCAAAACCAAAATGTCAGTGGGTTCTGGCACTTCTGCTTTGACTTAGTAATATCTCACGACCAGCTCTGTTGACTTCAGTGGGACAATTCAAAATAAAGAATTACTCCACCAGGTAAAGCTGCAGAATCTAGCCCAAACCAGAAAATAACTGTAGACTGCATGCAAACAGCAGCAACCCATGCTCTGCAGAAAATACCTAAGGACAGGGGAGCTTGAGGGGGTTTGGGTTTGTTGTTTTGAGAGTTTTTTCCCCAGAATTTTAGTCTCATTTTCTAAGCATTTTCTATGCAGTAGCAAAGCTTTGTACATTCAGAGAAAATCTGTCTGCCATAAATAACATCAGAAGCTCTGTTGTCTTTCCTTTTTTTTCCCCAAGGGGCAACAATCCTTAAAACATCTGTGTCACCTTCTGCCATACTTAAAGTTTATATGAAACTAAAAGCACTAAATAAAGGATGTGATTGAGTAAATGACAGGATTTGAGATGTAACCTGTTGAAAAATTCCATTCTATGGTGAAAGAAATTCCGAGTCTGATGCTGTAAAGGGCATCTGCAACCCCTTCAGCATTTGTCCCCTAAACAACATCCCCACTGGAAAAGCTCCAGACATTTTCTTCTTACAGTCCAAATAGTTTGCATATAAAAAAGATAGGATTAAGGAAAAGTCAGTTTTGCACTTCAGGAATGTTTTTCACTTTATAACTTGGAGTCAAAAAGTAATTTCCAATCTTGTTTTTCTAGTACTGGAGAAGCAGACTACAAACTCCCTTTCTCAGTGCCTGCCTTCCTGTGCCCCAGCCTTCTGGTCCTACTGCAGCCTCACTTTCCAGAACTACTCACCTCCTGCTTACACCCAGTGAGCAGGCACATGAGGAGCTACACCTACATGTTCCTACAGTTAAAGAATCTCTTCTGTCATTTCTTCCCATACAGATTTCCTGCCTTTCCTTTCTAGAGCCTTTCTCAATACTCAGTGGAGTGAGTCACTTCACAAGACGTCCTGCTCTTCCTCCCAACTGAGCATGCCTGTGCTGCCCATCTTGTAGCTCTCCTACACCCTGCCTGTACCTTGATGAGGGTACCTTACAAAAGGATATATCCTGTCGAGACATACATAAGATTAAGAGATAATTTCAACACAGTCACAAAAACATGGAAAATTAGAAAGAATTTGAGTTTTGCTGATTCCTCTAAAAATTGTAAAATGTCATCAGTTTTAAAAGCTATGCTTTACCACATTTCCCACATGACCATAATTAAATGGATGAACATGCCTGTGTTTGATACAGACGATTAAGTTTAATTATTGTTTTGCGGTAACAAAAACATTGGGGGTGGGGGATACATGATAGGTGCAAGTATGGTACTAAATTTCAGCCCTCTAAAAGCATAACTTTAGCCCCCTGCAATTGCCAGATAACATTTCTGAAGTCGTTGAGATATTAAAAGGGTGGCAGTTCATTATGAAGCCATTTATATTTTGTCAGACTGTTAACAAGATTTGTGTTATCTGTACCATGCAACAGGAAGGCTGCTGCAGAATCCATAATAACTTCTTACTCTGCATGCCAAATTGTTGGTGCAATTGGCAAGGAGAGGAAAGGAATTGCAAGATTATATTAGTAACACCCTACATGAGTTGAGAGCCAAGTTACCCGGCCTCTTTGTGCTGTTGCTTGATTAAACTCGTGTTACATCATTAATCCATCAAATATTCAAATCATCACAAACTTCAATATTATACTAAATTCTTGGAGTTAACAGAAGTAAAGGTACATGTACTTCTGATTCCAAACATGAAACTGTGTTTTTTAATGTGTTTAGCCCACTTTGATGTACATATATTTAAACAAAAAATCCTTGCATGACAGTACAAATATATTAAAAACTACAGTCTACTACTACTGTCTATACCTACATATGCCCCAGATTATACAATGTCATCTCAAGAAAAACTACTTCAGCCATTCTTCTCTTGCTCCTTTCTCTCCAATATAGCTTCTGAAAGACATAATTTGTCACCAACTTCCACTGTCTGCAGTCATTATTTGAAGTGTTAAGCGCATCACAGTGAGACCCTTCAGAAGGTGATGATATATCAACAGGGAGGCAATATATTGATAGTCAGAGAAATTGAAACTTAAGGCTAAACAGAGCTGACGAGCCATTGCTAAAATTATTTAACTCTTTTTGAAACAGGGATCTTGTGAAGCTGAAATCCTGACACTGAGCGCTATCACCATAAAGGCACTTACAGAAATGTTGTGCTTCTTATACATCTTGTGCTTTCAAAGTGCCACCTTTTAGGATTTAAAAAGCCATGCTAAATATGGGTTAGGATACTCAGCACTTTTCAAAATTTATCACATAGAAGGGAAGTTAAACTTTACATGCTGACTTTCCAATTTAATGGCACAAATTGACTTAACTAAGAAAGAATGGCAGGCACAGAAGGTAGCACAGGTACAAGGAAATTTTCCACTATGAAACATAACAATAATCAGTCAGATTATGCATGGGGATTTCATTTACAATTCCCAAGACAAAACCCAAGGTGATATGAGTTGAAGGATGAAAGTTACTAACTTAGATGTAGGACTACACTTTTGAATGTGAAGGCCACACATTCCTTCTAGACATCCTATCCCAGACAAAGGAGAAAATACTGAGCTACAGCTAATTATAGATTTTCATCTCCAAACCACAAACATGTGTGATATCTCCAAAAGGAGTGAAAGCAATGCCAGACCCACAGCATTCATGCCCAAGCTGAGCAGATTTAATAGCTTGGAAGGGATTCCAGATAGACTGTGTCATTAACAGAAATGTGACTTGTAGCCAAGAACGGGAGACAGAGGCACTGTCACACCTGCACACAGGCTAGAAGAACCTCTTACAGACAGCAACACAGCACTCTTTGTGGTAGGAGAGGCGACATTCAAATTATATAACCCGATGAAGACCACACCAGTTCCTTCTCCTGTGCTCTTCAGAATGTCAGTCATTGCCATCTACTGGTTTGTAGTTAGACAACTTTTACACATAGACTACAAGTTTAGCAAAATCAACTACTTTACTGCCAATCTGATCACCAGTCCCATCAGACCCACAGTGTTCCTGAGGATCTGATTTTTACACATTCAGCATGCACAGAATTGTCCAAGAATCACCATCGCTCTTCCCTGTATCTGCTATGCCTGATTTCAACTAGCTTAGGGTCCCCTTCTGAATTTCCACAACTACTCCTAAGGAGGCATTTTAAACTTTTGGATGTTTGCAACATACGGAACAACAACAAACAACAATTCTAGGGTTTGCAACAAAACAGTCACTCTGGGCACGTGATTACAGCTGGGCTATTTGTTAATTCCCAGTTTCACATAGAAGACTTTCAAAACAAACTTTACAAGAAGGTTTTCTTAAAACATAGTATTGACATTCACTGTGATAAAGAGAATGGAGATGTTAAAAAAAAAACAAAGGTTTTCCTATAATTTAAACATCATGTCATATATTCCAAAGCCCAGCAACCACACTCTTATATATACATAAAGAAGGATTTGTCTTATTAATAAAACCCCAACATGTTGCCTCAAAATCTAACGTGAGACAGCAATTAAGTAGCTGTCTATATCACCACTCAATATGACACTGCCACAGTGACATTTGAAGATTTAGTAAAGCAAGTACATTCTATAATTATTGTTGACTTTCTGAATACTGTCTCCATCAAAATCTTGATTTGAATTATTTACTGAGCACAGTGAATAGCCCAATGTCAAAGCTAAACGAAGATTCTGTTTTTAGACTGTGGGCAAGTCTTCTTTTCACAACTCAGATTAGAGTTATAAATTCCTATAAATGCCTATAGATGAACATAACATAGCATGCTTGACCCAGAGGTCCTTGTTTCTTTCAAAGCTGTACGTATGTCTAAGCCCTTGTTTCAGCAACCTGGATTGATGTAGTGGTATTGCAGTTTCCTAGACATTTTCACATGCTGCAAAACACCTGTGGGAGGTCCTTTTTCTTTCCCTGGCAAAAGGCTAGAGAAACTTTCAAAGAAAAACATTCTTCCACCGATCTTTAAGAATTCACACTCTAAAGTTTAGAATGCAAATCATTAATTTTTTTCTGCTGGTAGTCTTCATTTGCATGAAGCTTAGATAACTTTTTCGAAATTCAAATCTGCTTGAAAAAATTGTATTTTAAATTTAAATTTAAAGTCACGAAGAAGTTTTTAGTAGTTTCACTCTTCTGGTACAGTTGTAGAAGTACAACTTAGTTCTTCACACCAGCTAGTTTTATTAGTATAAAGTATATATTAGTATATTGTTTTCAGATGTGAATGTAAGAAGTGCCTAAACCAATGAATTGTGGATGTCACTGGTTAGCTGTGCTGGTAGAAGCCATACATAACCCAAATCTAACACTAGTGTGCTGCTGAAACTCTCAACTCTCAGTGAGGACCAATTCTTTTCAGTATTAAGAGAGAAAATAATAATAATAATAGTAAAGGGGCAAAACCCTCTAGAAGGTTTGTGTTACTCAATGTTTTCTTGCACAACAGCTACAGACTGTGTGTATTTTCTTTAAGTACTACTGGCAGCTTTCCTTTAGCTGAGTGTGTACAATTACATTTAAATTCCTCATTCCACATCCACATAAGCAGACGATACTTTCCCATCTAAGAAATCCAGACTTGATTAGTGAGAATGGTGTGATTTTAATGGTATGTCCTCCAAAGGCATCTTTCAAGGTCACTGTTCAAACTTACAGATTCTTCAGAACTGCTGACAATGGCCTGCAAAGGAAGTATTCCTAGGGGTTTAGATTATATACACTACTTATCACGAGAAGATGTAGAGAAAGAAATCACAAATCCCTGCAGGCCCATCTATTCACATGCCTTCAGCAGTCATTTATTACATATTCCATGCCTTATCAGGTGCCCATTTGTAAATGATACAGAATTTTGAATACAGTACTGTGTATATTTTCTGTGTATATTTTGTTGCTCATTCATAAAACAGTAAGATGGATGAGAGTGAATCCATAGACTGTGCTCCTATCTACTCTTAGCATTCTTATTTTGACAGATGAATGAGGTGTAAAGGTTGTGGAGCAGAAGAAACACTCTTTAGGAATCCATTAACATACAGGTGAAATGACAAGTGTGTACTTATTTTACTCAATGACAAGTAATAGAACTGACATCAGACATGTTCCCTCCTTCGTGTTTTTCCTACACCAATAAAAGCTGAGTGGATTGGCATATTAACTAAAAATCAGGTACAATTGCTTTAGGTACCCAAATTGTATGTAATAATCATATTTACCTTCATCAACAACCTGACATCTGTGATCATTCTTGATCACTGCAATACCAGCTTGAATGACATTCACTGTGAAATGCACATTAACAAATTGATATTTAGTTGTTTAAAAAAAAATTAAGTAGAAAGTGTTGAGTGTGTCAGTGTTAAATTTCCCCTATTGTGAAAATGTAGCAAATATACTGACTCTGGTTTTACAACTCCTCTACAAATGAGTCATTTAAAAATGTAGTTGGGAAGACTTTGGATAAAAATTGAAGTAGGAAATTATTTCATCGCAGTTTTGGCACTATTACCCGGATTATAGCTTGAGTATTCTCCAGTACCATTTTAACTGAGAGAGCAAATAGAAATATTTACATCATAATCATGCCAGAAGTCCATGAAAAGGTGTGGTCAAGGGGCTAGGAAGGTGAATGCCTTCTGTCTCCTGAAATAAAACTGAAGATTCAAAGTCTGCTGCTCAACCCCAAATGAGCAGTCTGTATTTGGAGGAGGAAGACAGGCTTTGGACAAACAAGTAGCTCTGGCAAGAGAGCTTTGGAGGGGAAAAAAAAGGTGAAGCTGGGGATAAATCTCCTTCATTGCCCTCACAGGTTTAATCAGGGAAATTTTGCCGCCTGTAAAGAAACTCCAGAGTTATTTGTTTCCTAATAGACATAATAAATAGCTTGGGCTGACAAAGACCACTAGACTAGACATTAATAGGCTCACCACACCCAGTGAGCCTTTAGTGGACGAGCAATTGCCAGCCAGATGGGGAAGGGTTGATGTCCTTTGCTCCTTGGAGTGGGCTGACCCTTGATGTTGCTGAACTGGTGGCTTCCTATTCTTTGTTTTCTCTCTTAGGATTTTACACCTTTTCATGTCAACATTTTTCCTCTTAAATCTTTGAACAGCTGCCTATCAACAATCTTACCTCTGCAGTTTTACCTTTCTTATCTCACATGGCTGCAGGCTACGTGCTTTCTCTCAGATCTCTCATAACCTAGCAGTCTGCTTAGGAGTATACACCAAGGTTATGCAGCTGTGCTGAATCAGGATAGGCCTTGGATCATAGGCAGCTCAACCAGAAGAGAAGAGTGGCAAGGGTGAGAGAACTCCAAGAATTTTTACCCACTTAATTAAGAACTCTTTCAGTATGAAGCAAACAGAACATTAGGAAAAGTAAAGGAAAGAGGAAAAAAATTCCCCGTGTATCTTGGCACAGGGGCTGTACTTTCAGAGATCTTCCCTCTACTCTCTTATGCTTGGTTTCTTTCCCCAAGCTAAACCCAGTGAGCAGTGAAATGAGAATGTGAAGAAATCACCAAGAGCAGAAGACTTGTCTAGCCCTGAAACTGAATGCTGCTACGTGACAATAACATCAGTTAACGGTCCAGATACTGCACGGTTCCCAGAGCGTGTTCAAACAAACTAGACCAACACATCTCCCACACAGCCACATAGTGGAGTTGTGAGGCCAAAGAAAGGCCACTTCCCAGAGTCACCCTCCCTACCAACCCCAGAATTACCACTTTTCTGTCTCTGGTGTTTACAAGACATGCACTGAGCAAAGGGTTTGTTCCTTTGCGGAGTAGTACTCACCCAGTGCCCCCAGGTGCAAGTCTGTGATCTGCTTCTCCCTTTCAGTGGGGCCACCACATCTCATATTTTGAGGGACAGTTTTACTCTTTGGTCCTGGCCTAGAGACCAGGTAAGGCAAAGCAAGAATAAGATACAACAAGCCCTGTGCATCCTCCCACTGATGAGACATGCAGTCTTGGTATACTGACAGGCACAAAAAAACAGAAGGGCCAAAAATTTATGTTAATTTACCCTCATTGCCAACAGCCTTTGCACAGTGATCAATAGACATATATATACTCCTATAATAAACCCTTCTTATTTATCCAAAACACATACTCTGTGTGTTGGTGCGGTAGAGAGTCACAGCAGCAGTACCAGGTCACCAAGAAGTTCTCTGCCCTGAGGAAATTTGAGAGTCAATGGATTCTTCTGGGCAATGGACATGGCTTTTAGACCATGGATTATCTTGCTGCCACACTGGCACTTTAGCATATTTGACCAAGAGCTGTCAAATTGTTTTCTACTTTATTGCATAAAAAAATTATGTGCTATTTCTTAAATTACCATTTACAGCATCATTATTTTAAAAGATAACTTCTTGTTATTAATGGCTTCTATGGAAGAAACTTAATAATAAATAAGGTCTCTTCTATTTTTCTCTTGTATTAATTGTTTTTTCATTTCTAAATAATCAAAGTCCTCCAACTTATCCTCATTAAGACAGATTTTTAATTATAGTTGCATGCAAATATAGTTGCATGCACCCACCACATTATAAATTTGACCCCAGGAACTTAAACTCTTTCATTATTTATGTAAGTAAGCTTTTCTTTAGGTTCTAGAAAACTAATTACATTTTTAATTATGAATATCAATATTTTGGTTTTTCTAATGAATATACTGGAATTTCATCCAGTTATAAAATCTGCAAGCTACAATTAACACATGTATTTATTTCCAAAAAGAAAGTTGGATGTGTTTCATATTTTGCACGAGTTATAAAACCTAATGTTCTGGACTAAGAAATTAGACTGCAGTGCATTAATTATTTAGTTCAATGATTTGCATTTCACAAGTAAAAATAGGTTCTTTTACTTTCTTCTCTCTTATCAGCTGTAGGTGTTCTACTCAAATCTAGTGCCTCCCCTGACTAGTGAAAAAAGTAAAATGAAAAACAGGAAGTACGTTAATGGAACAGAACTTATCTTAAGTGCCTCATAATTTCACAGAGCTGTAAACAGCATTGCCATTCTTGCTCTCCAATTTCTCAAGGTTAAACCCATATATCAGATTTCTTTGTTCACTGAAAAAGTAGCATTATACATTAGCACCCAAATATGACCCAAAGGGCACAGGTCATACTTCAGCTGGAAAACCTATTGATAGATTTTTGTTTTACATTCTACTGCTTTTCTCCTATGTTTACATTTTAGAAATAACATGCAAAAGATCACAACTCTGAAACCACAGCGAAGTAAAACATTAATAAGGATAATAACCATGGGATCATGAGATGATGCAGTATCTTTAAGGAATCCCAGAAGTCTTTTTTTTGCTCTGAAGTCCTTGTGACTGTGATTCACTCCCAGACAGAGCCAGACAAAAAAAGACAGCCCTCTGCCTTAGGTGCCAATGCCCAGTGAGATACTTAGTTATCTCACTGCCAAAGAAAGTACCTCTACTTAAAAAGCAGATTCTTAAAATACTGAATCAGTTGATTCACATCCCTGTTGCTTGTGGAAAGCCAGCCATGTTTTCACTACAGTTTCCTGACCATCTCAGATTATGATCCTCATAGGACACAACGACTTCAGTTGAAACAGCAGAATTAAGGATACAGGTATCAAATTAGTGACGCATGAACTGGGTTTTAAACACTCTATCATGATGCCAGTTGTCCTTCCATCACCTGTTCAGCCCACAGAGCCCAATCCAAGACTTCACTGAATATCTGAAAGAGACAGGCCTAAAGACAGCCCTGAGAACCCCTCACTTCAAGCACTATTCTGTTGTGATGGGAGCCAAAATCACATGAACTCTAGAACTGCACTGGAAAGTTGGGATATCTAATGTCCTTCAGAGGAAATATCTGTTTCTCTGCCAAGTTTTCACTGACAGGCAAAGACAACCAAATGTCTTTTCTGGAGGAGGAATATGCCATCCAGACTGATCTTCCTAGTTTAATTCAAGTTTTGCAATAATACAAGATTCATAATTTTGTGTTGAACTGTGCCTGGAGTTCAGCAGATTTTAATTAAATATCTTTTGAAATTTTCTTTCTATATATAGATTAATTTGGGTTAAAAAGTTAATAAAAAGGCAACTTGTCAACCCTGTTTGAGATACGGTATTAGGTTGTGGTTCACTCAGTGCAGAAAAGTGAGGCAAATCTAATTCACCATGTGTAGACCAAGGAAAGAGCCAGAGTAATGGTTTTCTTTAGAATTTTGAGTTCAGTAAAATACGACAGTCACATATGGAAAGTTAGAGTTTGAGACCTAAGGGTCTCACAGTCAGAAAATATTTGTACTAATCACTTCACTGACTTTTAATTTTTCTTGCTCTGAAAATACATGCAGGTATAAAAATGTACATGTGGAGATTCCTGACAAACACCATGCTACACAATGCCAATTAAAAAGGAAATTAAATTGTACATGAAGCAGAAGAAAATTCCTTGTGACTCAATACTGGAGGGAATGATAAAAGAGCTATAATCACATTATAGAAAGAGATGTAAGTTTCCTATTTTAAATGTGATGAGAATAAGACATTAAAACCTCAGAGGTGGATGGCACAAAACAGAAAATAAAATCAGGTGTACTCTAATCTAACATAATGTTGAACGCTGTTGTTGTAGTGTGACTACAGTATTGCATACAAAAACTGAAGTGACCAAAATGTAAGTAAATTATGATTTACATGATTTTCTGATTCATTCTGTGTCCTTGGACAATTTATTTAAGGACGAGTCCTCTAAAAGGTTGAACATGTAAATGTGAACGTGTGATTCTGCTTGCACGTGTAACACGTGATGGAGGGTAAATTGTCATAGGAAAATGGCCATTCACTCCCCAGAGTTCAGTGAGAGTTCACTTGAATCAAAAGTGAGTAAAACTCCAGGATTTTTCATCCTACCTATTTTGCAGAAAAATCCAATCACATAGGCAGACTGTGGTAACAAATACTTAGCTTCCATTTGAAATATTTTCATGTGATATGGAATGCCGTGGAACATCCCTAATTAGGTACTCCACAGTTCCTCCTTCTATTAAAAATAGCTTATTATTCTTTTACTAGTTCTCCATGTGATCTGAGCTTTTTTTCTATTTATAGAGAGAAAGAAACCCATAGATACCCAGAACAACACCTGTGTGCAGCAGAACTTGGTATCAAAATAGATTAAGTTGGTGACATCAAGCCTACAGAAAGAAAAGGGTTTGATGACACACAAGGTATTTCTCTGTCTTTTAAAAGTCAAAACCAAAGTACTATATGCATTATATATGTCTGCAGCTTCAATTGAGGTAGATTATACTTTTTTAAATGTCTTTAGATGTACCACAGGAATTTGAATGACAGAAATAAAATATTCCTCTACAGGGGACAAGTAAAGCTGACTATATGCAAACTACTGTAAAATTGCTGGAGCTAATAATATAGAAACAGTGGAAGAAAGAAGAAGAAAGAAAAAACTTGTCGTCAGTTTGAAGCTAATGGTGTCCATAAATCACACCAGATGTACTGAGCCATGTCATTCCAATAGTTATAAAGCTGTTACTGACTGAAATTATAACTGGGAAGGGTTGGTAACCCCCACAGTGTCCAGTTACTTGAAAAGTATCTTTCCCAGTAAAAATGTGGAGTTCACCCTTAGAAACTCTCTAGTTTTGCAGTACATACATGCATATTTTATTTTCCATAATCTTAATTTTATGGTTAAATGCTAAATGGCAGTCAAATGCCATTTTTTTAAACAAGCTCTACCTCTGGGAGCAATTTGGCACTAACTGTTAACTCTAAACCCATGATATCTTTCACTTGTGTGTCGACTGTCATAGGATACAGTCCAGCAGTGCTAATTTGGGGTTGGACAGCTGACAAGGTATATCAGCACCTGGTTTTGAAGTACCAGAATGTGGTTTTGAGCACTGGAGCTGTTCTGGGCACAGTGGAATTCAGGCTTAGATACTAATTCTGGTATGGGTGTACATGAACCTGATTTTGACCATGTATTTCATGTGTCAATACATTCTTCTATCTAAGCTGTTTAGATTCTTTTTTTCTGTGATTAAAACACTGAACTTAGAAACAGCAAATACAGATTTAGGTCCAGAATGTGACAGATGGCATTTGAAAAAAATTAATTGAAAGTTGATAGGCAAAAGCTTCTTAAAGATCCATTGTTAAACTAGACCCAGGGGTAGTCATTAGGGATTCTTTTTCTTTGCCCAGATATAAATCAGATATTAGGAAGGAAATTTAGTGGCAGCAGAAGTAGAAAACATAAACAAAATAATGAACTTACAAGTTTACATTTGATGTGAAGAGCAATAGGTTCCACTGCAGGCTTACTGTAATATATGAATATGCACTGTTCCTCCCAGCCTCTGCTGAGGCAAGTGTGGTGGGTTTGGATTAGTGAGTAGAAAGTCATTTGTTGCAATTATTAATACAGTTGTGATATTTTGATGGTGTTGATGGGTAGAATTTACATCAAAGCTGGGAACATCTCAACCTTTTTACACAGATGCATAAAAATTGATGGCATTTTATATGTGGCACCATCTGCTTTTTATAGGTTTTGTCTTTTCTGGATATATTTGTTTTAATTTATATTCTCCATGGGGAGCTAATTTCTTCAATGTTGAGCTTGTTAATAGGAAGAAAAAAATATCGCTGTATATATAATACAAATAAATTGTACAGTCAATTGTATAATATAATACAATTGGGTGGATTTCGTTTCTGTTGAGAAGGTAGACAAAAATCTGAAATAGTCTGATTTTCAGAAGCACCTAACACCCCAAATGCCACTGTCTACTGAGGAAATTTTGGGCAGCTCCAAGGATCATTTCCTTCCTTGTTACTCTGTGAGGAGATTATTGTCCTTATTGACAAGATTACTGTCCTTATCGACATCATTCGCCTTCACTTTCAGCTCAGAGTGCATTTCCAACCTCACAATCAATTTCTCTCTCATATTTCTGACCACAGCAGCAGGCATTATTGCTTGATGGGAACATTGTAATCAAACTGTACCGATGTCCTCCAAACCTTGAACCTGTGCCCACGCTGTGAGTCTGGTGCCTCCACTAATTAACTATTCTAAATTTAGCTGTCAACTTTAATTAGGAAATCCATTGTCTCTAAATATGTGACCTGATAAAAGGAGACAGGAGAAACATCTAAGATCAAGACAGCGTGAAGCATCAGCTATGGGGTTTTCATGAACTTCAGCCTCATATCAGTGAAAATTAAGGACGCCCAGTCCCAGGTGGGATGGGGTGCAGCAGTGTCTTCCCACATTTACAGTTCTTAAATCCTGACTTCTGTCAAGTCCCTTTCTATTATCTCACCCTGTGAACCTGCAGGAGGGGAAATGGAGAGGAAGAACGTGTACAGGCATCTCTGCATTTTCTGCTAACCACCCAGAGAAGCGGACTGCCCAAGGAGTGTGCTCACACTGGGATCTAAGAGAAGCACTACACTCGTTAAATCTAAACTGATTCAGGCACCATAGCATGGGCAGCGTGTACTCCACAGCAGGATGCAAGCAATGCCTAAGATTCCAAGTCCCTGGGCTCTCTCCCGCCCCAGCTGCGCCACCTTCAGTTCTTGAACAAGCCGATAGAAGGGTAGCTCAGGCTGAGCTGTTATCAGATGCTTCTCTCTCTGTTTTGCTCTAGCAACAATGTACCTTTACTACAATCATTCAAAAAGGTAACATTACACATGATTCTTGAAAACAGAATTTCAGATATAACTATATTTATATTATATATCTTTTCAATAGAAAGATAATTTAAAATGTAATGCAGTGAAATTTTGTCTGTGGTTACTGCTGGGGAGATACACTGAAATGGTAATGCCACAACACAACAGGTACACCCAAAATTGTAAGAGATATGAGGTAATTCTGCAGTGTCTCAATTTTAAAAAATGATTGATTGTGAAGATCTGACCCACATGGAGACATTTCTCAACTGATTAACTGGTCGTTTATCTAAATGTGGGCTTTCTAGGTAGAATCATTAGATGTTTTCTACATAGTAGTATGAAAAAATTCCTGCCAAATTCTGTTTCTGTACTGTGTGAAATAAATTTTCCATGGAGCTCTGCCATAATTAGGCTTATACTACTAGTTGGCATATAATCTTAAATAAATTTACGTGGCAGTCAAAACAGTGGAAGTTAGTGAGGAGCTTAGCTCTATAAATTGTGAAAAGGTAATTGAAAGAAAATAAAATTAATTGTAACTTAAGCACAAAACAGTATCCATGTAGGGAAATTAATTGGTTTTGATGTGTCAATAGGCATCACAGTAAAATGTTATCTTTTCTCTTGCAGAGGAAGCTCTAAGTGAAAGCTCACTGTGAATGATCTTTAACGCACATATGACAGATGCAGATGTAACCAACTCACAGCCTAAGCACCCACTATGCTCACAAACAAGCTTTGTTGAGGTAACCTCTCTCTGAACTCCATCCCCGCCTTTTTCTCTCACTGCTGCTCCTTTCATTCACTTCTGTTGCATCCCAGTTATCGAGGATTTCAGCAGCAGAAGCCAGTAATGCCTGAACACACTTTTCTCTCTCATAAGCTCCTCTTATCCTGCTCTTATTATAGAGTAGCTTACAAATGTCTGAGACAAAGGAGAACAGTAGAAAGTAATCCATGTATTTACTGGTTCAGTGTGCGAGGCCAGCTGTCTCGTATGATCTTCTTCAAATTAATTTGCATTTGCCATGTGGTAAGAATTTTCAGGTTGCCAGTAGTTTTCATCAGCTACTTCACACTAATTGCCCATAAATATGTCCTTACCTGGGGGGACTGCAAGGTCCCTTGAGCTGACCCCTACACTCATATCTACTTCTATATGTAACAGAGAGGTTTTAGTACATTTTGCTAACCGCCACAGCTTAGATTCAACCTGTGTTGGATTCTAATAAATGCAATGGGTTTTTTCATGGATAGTCATTCACCTTCATCAATACATTCACATATTGTATTTCCACAGAAATCATGCTTGCCAGTATATTTACAAAGGCTCTTCTCTATTTTCCATCTCTTTATGATGCCTGTAGCCATTATACCTTCTTTCTTAAGAGAAAAAAATTCAAAGTGTAGCTGTTTTTTTCACACTTTTGTGAGGAATTTCCTTCCTTGCTTACCACCAAAGTCATTTCACTCAAGTACACCAGAAATACAGTAGTCATTCCTTGAGTTCCGAGGTGAAAAGAACGATTAAACTGGAATTGTATGCTCACCTTGTTGCTGAGAGTGATTCTTCTTGTATGGGACAATGGCTATTAGGAAAACAGTTCCTAATGTGCAGTCACTGGGACTTGACGTTTGACTTGGTGGCAATAAGAGTGAAAGGAAAAAATTACAAGACAGAAACTGATGCAACACATTTGCAACTTCCCCCTCATCTAGAATTCACACAAGTGTTCCTGTAATTTATCTTCATTACTCTAACTTACTTACAACGTGCTTCATATATATTGACTTTTAGTCCAGATGACACTTTTTTACAATCTGTTTATCAAGCTTGCATTGAGGTTTAACAGCTGAGGACTCAAAAATCTAAAATATGTATTGTGTACAAGGACAAGAGAAAGGAAACTACTGAAACTGCCTATGCACATGCCTGCATATAGGTACTACTTACTGCAGAAAGAACTGCAACACAGGAGAAAAACAAGAAAACTAATATGCTATTTGTGGTGGATTTTTTGTTTTCACTCAAGGATAAGAACTGAATTCTATTGTTTCATTGAAGGGCACTTTAACAGCCAAAATGATGTTTAACTTCTAGAATGAGACTTGAATGTGATACGTGTTTTATTTTTAGTCTCTGCAGACCAAACATCAATCACTCTACCTGTGTTTGAGAGAAGATGAAAGAGAAAACAATAGAGCAGAAGGATACTGAGGCTAAAACCTCTCAGATGTTTCTGAATATACAAGTCTGTAAATATTGATGATTCTTGGCAATAAAAAACATTCCTATCAATTTAGCTCCTGGGAGCAGGGAAATTAAGCCAGATTTCAAAAGCCTTTCAGCATTAATTGAATAATGAGATCAATTAGAAATTACACTAAATTATTAAGTGAGTCTCTTACATACCACATTATCTCATATGTTCCTCCTTGTAGGCAACAAAGTTTGCCAGGGTAATCAAGCCCACAGTACTAGCAGAGACAGAAGTGACAATTCTTAACATGTGAGAAAGCACAGAAATCGGATTTTGAGGGTAGGAAATTTATGGAACTCGAATGAGTTTCCTCCATTAAAAGTTCATTATTTGCCTTACAAGTCCTAGAGCCACTAGAAGAATAGAGAGAAAGCTTTGCTGTGCTCTCTGCATGACTGGCTATATTAGTCCAAATAAAGCAGCTTTACTCATTCAAAGTTTGTGTTAGCAAGACTGGTGCTTTTGTCTGGATATGTTTTATGGATACAGATTTAGAATTTGGATTTATGTGCTGCCCTGAGACACGTATGTCTTTCAAAGGATGTTGGTTCCCCCCTCAGTTACATGAGTACACTTCACTGAGAACAGTGGGAGGTGCAGAACTGCCAGCACTATGGGACTCTCACTTTGGCTGGAGGCTTTCAGGTCTCTCCCAAGGAAAATGGTCCAATCTGTGTTGTCTGCCTGTCTTTTATTTCTTCCTGTGAAGGACAATCAAGCAGAATTTTTTCATACAGAAGTACCCCTTGGCTCACTGCCTGGCATGGACCAAGCTTCCCCTGCGGTCTTCCCTTTTCCTCAGGCAATGAGTTCTTCTGCTCTGTGTTTGGGATTGCAGCTTTTATACTTTGTTTTTCCTGGCCATGGGGAAAGGAGAAAATGAGAAGAGAATATTCTGTGTGCTTGGACTCAGGAATCCAGTTGGTAGCATGCTGAGGGAGGGAAAAACAGCTGAAGTCTATGTATAAAGAAGGAAAAACAGCTAAGGCAGGTAGAAATAGCACTAGCAAAATCTTTGTGGGGATTTTGGATCATGACATCATAATTCATGCTGAAATGTAGGAGATTTTAAATAGTGAGGGGCATTTCAAGGAGTACAGGACAATGAACACAGCGGGGCAAGAGGCCCTGGAGGGAAGCTGGGGTTAAATTACAACAGAGATTTTAGGCATATACAGAAGTTTTAGCCTGTTCAGCAGAAGCTCTACTTTGTCTAGGAAGGAATTTGGCCCCAGCCGTAGCTAGTAGCCAACACAAATTCTCCTGTGCAAACAGTGTTCTCTGCAGTTTGTTCTCTAGGTTGCACCAGGTAACTGTGAAATCAGAGCCAATTTCCAACCTAGGAAAGGATCACATTTGTCCAAATCACAAATTATATGTTTTAGTCCAAAGATCTTGCTAGATGGACAATCATGACAAAGTGCTGAGAACAGAGTTAGCCTCCAAGAACAGAATTAATCAAATGTCTCAGTAAATAAATTTTCTGGACTGCTACTCTTGTAGATAATATAGCAAGAGCTCTTTGCATTCACATTAAAAGCACACTAATTCTTTAAACTAGTCAAATTTAATTGCATAGTGTATTTTATCATGCAAGTAACTGTGTTTTCTTAATATGTACTGGGGGGGGGAGAAAATTACTTCGGAACTTTCAATAAGGCATAACAGATGAGAATCAATGACATCTTGGAAATTATTTCAGTGCATGCAGATAAGACTGGGAACTTAATGTGTTCCGTAACCCGTAACCAAAACAAGCCATTAGAAGTGCAAGCCTTGTTACATGCCTCAGGAATCTGTAAGAAATGTATTGACAGAAAAATATTATCATTGAAGTTCTTGTTATTGATTTCCATGTTTCATTAAATGCATTAAAATTCTACTGCCAGTGAGCGCTTTCACTACTGCTGTAATGGGCACTCCATAAACTGTGATAGAGAACCACAGGTTTGGAGTAACTCCACACCTGCACTTGTGTAACACGTTGAACCTGGCCCTGCACTTCATTTGCACGGAATGAAAACTGGTAGCAGTGGAATAGCACAAAGCTCGTAGTGGCCACATACTCAATACAAACATTCAGTCTACAGATGTCACAGCCTGCAGCTCTGCTTTTTAATTTTTATCTCCAGCATGTGCTGGACAGAAAGAATTTTTTATTTATGTCTTCATTGAAGAGGAAAAATACTGGAATTATGACCTCTTTTGATTCAATTCACTAACAGTATTGATTTTCTAATGGAATCTGAAGTGAGCCTGTTGATTGACGTCAAGGGGGAACAAAAGCTGTCACAGTGCTGAAGAAGGAAGCAGAGAAAATTGTAACCTTATTCTGAAAGAGGTATTGATATATTGCAGCAGAGGTAAGAGCTCTGGGGTACATTCAGATTTCTAAAGAAATTGCCATACTTTTAAAAATTTTTTTAATTTATGGATCATCCTTCCTTTCTTGGTGCTGGTTATCTTGAAGAGGCAGCAGAGCTCCAATTGTATAGAAGGTGCTTTTCAGGATGAATTTCCCTACATTTTCTTAGCTGGAAATGTAAGTATTTACATTTTTTAGACAATATATAAATTACTTTATGTGATAATGATCATAATAAGTAAAATTTGCTAATTTTTGTACATGACTAGAAAGAGGGGACATTGTAAAAATATAATCTTACAGTCAAGTTTTCTGTTCTTTTAATTAATTGTAGATATTAAAACTGGGTTGAATAGAACTCTTACCTAATTTTTCATAGCAATTCACAAAAAAAGGAAGTTTTGTTATTCCTTCTGTTTCCATTTCCTGAAAAAAATTTCTGAATTCAAAAACATCACTTTTACCAAACCAGTTTCATTAAAAATAAAAAGAAAGAAATGAAAGAACTTATCTGCCAAAGAAAGAGATTTTTAAAATCAAAAGAAATTTGTTTGTACTCCAAACTTTAAAGAACCTGCTAAAAAGCAATAAGTTGAGAACCACCACTCAAATATCCATCAGAAAATAATTTTATGAGAATCCAACTGGTCTAATGAGTTTTTTTCAGTGAAAATTGTTTCAGTGGCAATATTGTGTTATCACTGCTCAGTGCAGCATCACTGAGGGAGCTGCACGCCTGGGACTGTGCACAGAAAGAGAAATTATACACATTAAGGACCTGCACACTGAGCAGGCAGACACAGTATGTGTTGACTTCAGCTTCTCAATAAAACTTTCAGGACTTTCATTTTAGGCGAAAGCAAACCATTTGAATCAAAATACACATTGCACATAGCATTGTTTGCTATGGCCTGTTCCCTACCTGAAGGTCTCTTCTCTGCTCACAGAAGCTTTCAGGACTCATCCTCTCAGTTCAGAACTGGAGAAGTGGTCTGGAAAGGCTCTGAGGAGCTGTATGTGCTGCTGTTTATTTGTGTAGTGCATATATGACTGGAATCACAGGCATCCATCAGGAACAAGTTCAAATGCTTTGATTTAAAGAATTTGTGCTGAATTAAATTGCTGTATTTAATTGACACAATTAGATTATTGTATGACAAAAAGGAGACAAAGGGAAAGTGTTAAGAGTAAGACTTATCTTTCTCAACTTTCATGATTTATAAGTCAGTCTAAGCTATTTGTGCAACATTTACATCTTAGTCTATTTATTTATGCTCCCTCTACAGTCAGTAAAGAGATGGAGACATCAACACAGAATATTCATCCTCTCTCTTTTCCTCTCAAGTGACTCAAGGTGGGATGACCCACATGGATGTGCGCTGCATGAAGGTATGCTGCAGAAGCAGGGCTAGATTCCTAAGGAAAACGCAGCAGAAGTCTCATACTACGCAAATCAAACTTTTTCCCAGGCTTATTGTTTACTAACAGAACTGTGGTTTTGTCTATGTTCTCTCTTCTATGTAACCAAAACGCCCTCAAGTAGCAATGTCTACCTCAGTCTCTTTGCACAACTGAGGAACATAATTGGGTCATCAAAATCTCTGATTCTGGCAACTCACCCATTAGTTTTTTGCAATGTCTTGGAAGCAGCATGGCGATTCTTAAAGGGCTCAGAGAAAAAGCAAGCTTCTATGCACTTGATTGCCTCAGGGAATTGTTCAAACTGTTTTATTTAGTGGCAAAACTAGTCTGAGGCATTTTCACTTCCACCTAGTCTGGCTAACTATTCCTATTCTTGTGCAGATTCTTCTTCCTCCTTTAGATGATGATGCTGTTGTTTGTGCTGCATCAGAGAAAAAATAGAGGTTTTCGCTGTATTTCAGTGAACATGGATACAGTCCTACATTTAGGTGCTTGCACTGACATAATAGAGTGGCTTGGGAGAAGTGTTCAGAAATCAAGGAACTAAAGGAGGAAATGCTTCCGTTGGCTTTGCTGCTGGTGAAAGACTAATGTTATCAGATCTCCTGAGATGCAGTTACAATCCTTATGAGCTGTTACGCTGCACAGTAGGGCTTTCTAGGTGGGAAGGGATCTTTTATATAAGGTGCCATCAGTCAGCTCTGATTATACTGACTCAGTGGTTCCTAGAGATGCTCTGCCTAGTTGTAGGGTGCCTAGAGACACAGAGTACACACAGTCACCTTAGTGAAAGAGACGAAGTCACCTTCTCCCGCTAAAAATTATCTCATTTTTCAAAAGATAGTTTTAACACGGAGATTTGTGGTGAGCAAGTATCTTTTATCCAAATATATCTCATTTCATGCCATATCAGCTATCATCCATCTTTATGCAACCAGCTGACATAAACACCATGATGTGTTATGGTTAATTTGACACAAATACGATCAGAGGCTCACACTTGATCTGAATCCAGTCTGTCCTGCCAGAAGACCTGAGAGCACTAATAAACCCAGGACTTCAGAACTGCTGTTTGACCCCAGAGTGCTTTCAGAGAAATGAAAAATGAACTCCCAAGTGACTCTACAAAGAGTAAAATTACCAAGCCTGTCCTGACCCCCTCCACAAGGCCAGCTGCAGCCAAACTCACTTTGATAGAAACCTCTGTATTAGCTAGCAGTAGATTCATTAATTTTTCTGAATGATTGGCTGGATAACAGCCATAGCAGAAACAAAAATGAGCCTGACTTTTATATAGTGAAGAATCTCTGCAGGGTTCCAAGTTGTTGGTTTTTAACAGCCATAAACCTCTATTATTTAACCCTTAAAATTTCTGGCAATGCTCCTCCTCCTGCAGCAAACCCTTAAACTACTTCTCCCCAGCAAGCTGCAGGGACCATTTTGGAAGCTGAGGTATTTCTTAAAGAGGAGAAATATAGGTAAGGAGAGAACTTCCATCATAACACCCGTCTGTGCTTTTTTAGT
Source organism: Oreocharis arfaki (assembly GCA_013398015.1). Taxonomy (NCBI): domain Eukaryota; kingdom Metazoa; phylum Chordata; class Aves; order Passeriformes; family Paramythiidae; genus Oreocharis; species Oreocharis arfaki. Next base: position 318,869 of record VZRR01013707.1, read on the forward strand.
GCCTGGTATCCAAAATTCCCATTAGGCTGGCAGTGTACAATATATTCTGGCTGCTCTCCCTTTTGTCCTCGACATGCCTCTTATATGTTGTGGGCCAGAGGGACTGATGAAGAGATAGCAACATCAGTTTTATGCCAGCTGCAGATTTCTCCATTCTAGGGCAATCCTCTGCCGCACATTAAAGGCTGCTTCAAGGTCCCTTTATGTTCCTCAGGTGGGTGGACTTCAGCACAGGCTTGAATCTGACCCTCAGAGACCACTGCATTATTTGAGTTCTGTGATTTGTGTCGGCTTTAACAGATGTTGTTTGGCTAAAATCCTGCCTGCAGTTTGAAAGTTCAGTTTGAATTTTGCCTTCATCTCCCTGTTTGATCATGACTGTGTCCAAAGTCTAATTCAACAAATCTTATTTGTCCTCTTTCTCTGACACTTGTTTAACTCCAGTGGTTTAACTCTGAAGCTTAGACCACAGTGTTCTAGCTAAGGAGGGAAAGAAGATGATTAAATGCCTGTGGTAGGTTGAATACAAGGCGATTATACAACAAATTAGCTCTGAAACATTTTATGTGTTGTTGCTGCAACTGGTAAAGTTGACTAACATTAGCAGGCAGCAGTTGGGGGATCTGTTCTTTTAATTGTAAATAGTCTGACACTTTATTAAAAATCACTCCATAAATCTCTTTATTTGCAGTAATTAATGGTTTTCTCCTATCTCACTTATCTGATATGCTGTCTGCAATACACACAAGGAAAATATAAAAGTCTTTTATCTGTCAGCAAAAGGAATGTGTATCCTTGCAGCACAGTGCAATCAAAAGAGTAAATAAAATTTTCATGGGGTAGAGGAAATTCTAGTGTTTTCATACGTTTTCAATTATGTTATAATTTTTTGTTTTAACAATGACTGTAGTATATTGCATCAGAAATGTATCTGCTGCTTCCTAAAGCAGCTGGACACATGTAATAGATTATTAACTTTCCAGCTGAAGGAGATAATCCTGAAAAATCCTTTTTGCAGAGTATTTTTTCTAGTGTAAGACACTAAACTACTTACTAGAGCGAGGCATTTCTGGAAGAAGTTCTAAGAGATAGACTGGTAAAAACAGAGATGTAGAGACTCTGAGGACCTTGAATCTACTAGAAAAAAAACCAAACCACAATGTAAGAACAGTCCTTGATCTTGATCTTGACATTAAGGGCTTGCATTTGGGAACAGCTATCACTGTAATGCTTGCAATAAATGTGAAAGGGCCCAAAAAAAGCGGTTGAAAATACAAAAGAGGAAAACAGATTTCCCTAAAAACAAATACAGAATATGTTGTGTTTTCACAGCCAAAATTTCAATATCCCTTCCTTCATAGTGCCTGCAGCCTTTCTAGGTACCATTAATTCCTGAGGTCATTTCATCCTATAAGAATTTTGAAGTTTAGGTCATTTGGATAGTGAAGTATTCAAAATTTTCCACAAATCATGTACTTTATCTGCGCATTTTTGTGGACACAGAGAGCTCCAGCTACAACGAGGCTGATTGGGTACCTATCATTACCAGGAAAAAAATGTTTTGTTTTTAAATGGAAAAAAAAGCTTCATAAAATTGAGAGTATAATTCAAGCTTCACTAAGAATGAGATCTTGAAAAGAGATACCAGAAGACCACAGAATTAAAAGCCCCTGTCTCTGGCACAACCAGGCCAGCTCACTTAATTTTCTATGCCTTTCTTCATTTTTAAGTGAGTTTCTGTAAGAATGGTTAAAATTATTAAAATCAATTAAATATAGAGGCAGAAGAGGGATTGTTAGCCCCATCAGTTGTATTATTAGTATTTCACATGTTGTTCTCAAAGAACTAATGGCCAGCTATTAGCTCTAGTTTTGATAAAGTGTCCATACGGTGAATTTTTCTTATTTGGAACATACCCTGTTACAGTGTCCTAGAAGACGCTGTCATGTGCTCCCACTGAACAACCCTGAATGTCTGAAATACAAATAAAGATTTGTACTTCATCACTTCTACAGTCTGACAGAAGAGGCTTTGTTTATTTAAACATAAAGGCTGAAGAAAGAAATCCAACTCCAAAGAGCAAAAGAATGAAAGATCTTGTAAGCTACTCTAGCCATAAGTAATGAAGGACTGTAAGAAAACACAGCATTATCAAAGATAAATTCTTAGGGAATAAAATAATTTTAAAAAGTAAAGTTTGAGGAGTTTTAGTTTCAGAAAATTGAGGAGGGTAAGCCAATATGTCAGGAGAGAGAGAAAAGGAATACATTACAGCTGTTCGTTTGCCAGTGCTACAGAGCAACTGAAAAAGGAATGCATCACAAAGTCTGAAATTGATTTTGGTCATTGTTATGAGTTTGTGGGGTTTTTTCCTATTCTGTTTTGTTGGATTTTGTGGTGTTCTTGGTGGGGGGGGAAGGGTCTTTACGGGTCAAACTTCTAGGACTATATAACCAGTCTTAACTTTTTGCCTTTGGTCAAGAAAATCGGGTTTTCTTCTTACGTATAAACTTTTCTGCTCTTTGACTGAGCAGAAGAATATATAAAACATAATGTATAATATATAATAGATAGTATAATGTATAAATTATGAAGTAAAAAATACTATATAATATATTGTATTGTATTATATTATTATTATATAGTTATAATATATTATGCTATGCTATAATATTATGTATCATATTATGTAATGCCGNTTCTGTTTTGTTGGATTTTGTGGTGTTCTTGGTGGGGGGGAAGGGTCTTTACGGGTCAAACTTCTAGGACTATATAATCAGTCTTAACTTTTTGCCTTTGGTCAAGAAAATCGGGTTTTCTTCTTACGTATAAACTTTTCTGCTCTTTGACTGAGCAGAAGAATATATAAAACATAATGTATAATATATAATAGATAGTATAATGTATAAATTATGAAGTAAAAAATACTATATAATATATTGTATTGTATTATATTATTATTATATAGTTATAATATATTATGCTATGCTATAATATTATGTATCGTGTTATGTAATGCCACTTTTTTTGTTGTTGTTGTTGTTATATATGTTGGTTTTCACAAATTAAAGTTCATGAGACAGCAGGGAGTAGAAGCCACCCTTTGCAGACCTTGGCAGCTAAGCTGAATATCAGTGTCTTCTGGAACAGTGTATGTCCCACGTGGCTGCAAGAGGCACTGTGAAGGTTTGCATTGCCAGTTCTAAACTACAAAGAGAAGCTTTTGCTTCTTGGTCCAAACCACCTCCCTTCTGGGAAACGTAAGGCCTTGAAGGACAGTTCACTGGAAGAGTCTAAAGGTCCATCAGTCCTGTCTGGGACAGTGGCCAGGAGTGACTGGCAGTGTAAGAGCAGAAGTGCTCTCAGGTTCCAGTGACCTGCAGAGGACTTCAAAATCAGGTGTGCTTTCTGGTTTCTTAATAGCTGTTGAAGGAAGTTTCTTCCATTCATTTGTAAAGTCCATTCTGTGTTACCACATCTCGGGGCAGGGAGAACACAGTTTAAACAGAAGCAGTGTGAGAAGAATGCCCCCTGTTGATTATTTTGAACGTATCATCTCTCAATTTCATCTGATTCTGATGGTTTTTTTCCAAATAACAAGAAACAAAAAACAGCTGCTACAGCTGCTCCTTCTTCACTTACCCTTGTAATCTGAATTGTTGTGGATTCCCATCACAGCTACCTGATTAGTTTCATTGCTCATAAAGAAATGCTCCAAAACTTTGACCTTCTTTCTCCTCTCTGAAATTTTTGTAGTACCACTAAGTCCTGTTCAAGATGAAGATGACCAGTTCTACACCACATTTCAAGATGTATTCACAATATGGAGTCATGGCTTAAGAATTTTTTTTTTCTGCTTTGTTTTCTATTTTTTTTCCCAGGAATTGCTAAAATACACAGTAGGCTTTTTATCCACTATTGAGAATTGTACTAATGTTTGAAAAGACCTATTATTATAACCACAAGTTCTCTTTCCTGAATGGAAATAGGTAGTTTAGGATCCATTGTCTCAGACTGTTTTTCCCCTTGTGCGTTACTTCGTATTTATTATATTGAATTTAATGTCATCCTATCGCCTGCTTAGTATAACGAAATTTTTCCCCAGATCTTTGCAATCAGCTTTAATTTTTATTATCCTGAATAATTTTGCACCACCATTATTCTCCTTGTTCTCTATCCTCTTCCATTCCTGTATACTCTAACAGACACTGCCAAGATCCCAGTGATCTGTGGCTTTCCTCCATTGTGAAGCCCAAACGTGAATTCCTTCTCTTTGTTTCTTACCTGTTAACCTATTGTTAATCCATAATATGACTTACTCCTCTCCCACAGGCAACTTAATTTCTTTAAGAGCTCATGATGCCCGCTCCCCCAGATTTATCACAGAGTAAAGGAGGATGATACTTATCTACTTTATAAATTGCCTTCACATCTACAGATGAGAAATGTTAGATATTAATATTTGCTAGGAAATCTGTATTGCTTTGCCGTAGACAAAAGATATAATGAGAAATAGAGCTGAAGGAGCAGGAATTTGAGGAGTGCATGGCATCATGAGAAGAGGGCTGGCTGCTATACAAAAATCAGAGTCGTACCCATCTTAGCCCGAGGCTTTTTGAGTTTTAGCAGAATTATTGCTTGACTAATTTCTCCGTGTGTAAAATGGGCTTCCAAATGTGATTGTGTCAGGGTTAAATAAATGTGGGTCTGGTAGCTTATCAAAAAGGTGCCAAAGAAAGATGAGTCTGCTAGGCTGTGAGTACAGGTCCTGACAGATTTCTGTATTAAGTCCCAAGAATCTTCAGTAGCTCAGTCATCTGACATTTCACTGAGGGATTTGATGTCTGTTGCTTTTTTATTTTGCTAGGAAGTAACCCTCTAACAGCCTGTAGATAGAACAGCCAGGAAAAAAAAAAAGAAAAAAAAAAGAAATAGCACATTTCTCATGTGAATTTATCTCCACTTTATTTCCAAATAAATTTGAGCATTTCCTCCTCAAAATTTTCCCATCTACTCTGTTTTTAATAAATGTTCACACTGCTTTCCCCAAAGTAACATGTTTAGCTACATAGCGTATCACCATAATATGAATTAAAAGTGGGTTAAAATGTCACTATTAGAATTTTTGCCTAACCCCATAATTAAGGTTTTGCTTTGACCAAAGTTAGGATCCATACATACATCTGCTCTTCATGTCAGCCAGTAGCGCGACACTGATTCTCAGAGGACTCTTTTCAGGACCTTAAAGGGCAGAAATACTTTTTATGATTTGCTTCTGAAATGTTACACAAATGACAGAGTGTGAGATGCAGTGACCACATAATCAAAAGACAATATGACTGCAGTAGCTTGCAGGACCTGAAATAAGATGTAAGTAATAATTGAGTAGTGTATGGGAGATTTGGGAAAATCAAATTTCGCAGTTATTTAAATTATCCTTTATTATATTAGCTGTACTCAAGGAAATTCGTAAAATTGTGAATTGTATTTGGATAATTCCCTCGAGAAGAAAATCAAAATATTCATTATGAATGAGCAAAAGAGTGTTAATACCTTGCTTTGGAATCCAAACCATTCAAATCACTTTTGCAGCTTTTTAAGCTCGTGGGGTTTGGTTCCTTCTGGTGTTGTACACAGCTAAGGGCAGGGACACATCATTGCTGTCACAATGGCAATCTGCAACCCCTCTGAAAAACTTCTGCTTTTGTGCCATTGTCTCAGCAAGCAAGGGTTATAAATACAACTGGCCTGGATCATGTATCAGGTCGAAAATGAAACCTCTGAGTGCAAAGAAATAAAAAACTCTGAACAGTGTTTGAAACAAAATTCAGAAGACCTTCAGAAGCAGAGCGATTGAGAACAAAATTGATGCTCAAAGCCATAAGGTAACAGGGCCAACCCATGTAGTTCCTGGCTGCCATAATAAATCTCCCTCTGATGCACATGGACAGTGGAGCCAAGCACAGAGGCAGGTGTTAACATCCCAGTCCAGCTCGGATGTTGTTTACATCCCTTTGCAGTTTAGAAGAGATTTGTCATTAATACATAATGTCAACCTTTGTAAATACGTGGAGGTACTGTCACCTTTTCTGCTCCTGACTGCATGCTTGTCATTCACAGTCACCACACAGGTCCCCATAGATCTTTTCTTGGTCTACATTGTTGAGGAATAGAGATCATATTAGTAATTTAAACCAGTCCTGGTTTCTTATTCTACTTATTTATTATATTTTACCTGGTTTATTTATGAATACAAATGTTTATGGCTGTGTAAAATGTGTCTAAAAGCTGAGCATGTTTTGCATCTTCTAAACACTGCTTTAAAAATACATTTTTTCAGGTTGAATCCTGACAAAGAGTATCTGGGGGAAAAATATCGTAAGGTGGCTACATTTATTTGAATACAACACAACTGCCCAGATAAGTTCATCTTGTCTGGAAGGAGATGTAATTAAGCACAGTGGATTGAATGTTAAATTCAATAAAATGCCTCAGTAAGTTAATGAAAAATCATTTTTATCAAGGGGGACAGAAGTCTGTAGATTTGAAATACATTCATTCCTTCCCATAAACTCGATCTACAAGGAGAATCCTCTCTTCAATTATTGAAAAAGACTGAAAACAGATAAGCTGGTTAATAAAAACTGGGAAATCCTGTGAAATTACATTATATATTTTCCTAATCTATATAATAGATTTGTCCTTGTGATAATTTTTTTATCATTGGCAATTTCTTTGTAAGTAACTAGTATTCATGGAAAGCTATTTCTATGGATAAGTCACAGAAAAGGTCTGAGCCAAGACCAGATCATTCATTAGATATTTCCTCAATGAGAAAAGAGAAATTACAATAACAGCTTTGCAAGTGGTTACAATTCTAAGATAGAAATTTGTGCAACCAGGTTACCATAAAGCATGAATCACGGAGATCTCATTGTGTGATTATGCAAATATACATTAATTACACAATTACAAGCATCTATGGTGATGAAATACGATTAATTATATTACTTGGTTCACTTGCTGAATGTAATGCCATTAGCTACTAGAGGTCCATGGATGTGTTTCTCTTTTTGATTCACCGATGTTTTAATGTTATGGGGGAATTATAAATTAGTGGAACAACAGATGATAAAAGCAGATGGAATAAACTTAACTGAAGCCAATATGGTTTACACACCTTTAAACTGAACGGTTTGTGTATTTATCCAGTTATAAATGTTTTGCTCCCTGATGATGAGTTCTGTTTGGAATGAAAGTTTTAAAAAAAAGTGACATATCTGGAAAAGACCCTCTATGTGTCTTAAAATGTTAGTCTGTACTGACCCAAAACTAATCAGTGGAAGGTAATTTAGGGCTGACAAACACACAGCTGTACTGGCCCACTTGGGAAGTAAGGGACATGCATTGCTGGCTGGAGACTTGGAGAGTACAATCTAGTTTATTTGCCTTAAATGTCCAATACAGTAGTCACTACCAGAGACCCAAATATATCCTACCTGCTGCAAACAACACTGTGGGGATAGATCAAGGGCTTTTTGGGGGAGTTTATCGCTTTCTGTTGATTGCAGGAGGAGCCTTGATGTCTAACTCAAAGGTGGTACACTCTGTAGAGGTGTTTAAGAAAGATGAATCCTTCCTGTGCATGTGATGCAGGACTAGGCCTCATGCTGGCAGGAGCACTGGGTAGGTATGAGAGCTTTGACAAGTAAAAAGGGGTGGCTTGTTCTCTTCGCTATAATACCTCTTATGTGTTTGGGGTGCAGGTCCCAAGCTGTGACACAGCTGCTTTCAAATACCCTGCTTGGTCAGTCTGCCCTGAGTGCTGGGACTAATTGCTACCTGTGTAGGACGACTGAGGTTTTCCACAGCCACTTCCCGACTTCTTATGCCCAGTGCATGGCTGACATGTCTTGTGTGAAATCCTTCACCATCATCTCCATAAAAATCACAGAGTGGTTGAACTTGGAAGGGACCTCTGGGCATCACCTGGTCCAATTCCCTCAGCTCATGCAAGGGCACATAAAGCCGTTTGCCCAGGACTGTATCCAGATGGCTCTTGAATATCTCTAAGGCTGGAGAGTCCACAACCTCCCTGGGTAACCTGTGCCAGTGCTCAGTCAGCCCACAGTGAAGATTTGTTTCCTAATGTTCAGAGATGTTCACAGACCTTCTGTGTTTCTGGTCTCTGGTTTTGTGTCTCTGGTCCAGGCACTGGGAACTGAAAAGAGCCTCTCTCCATCATTTTTGCTCCCTTCAGCTGTTTCCCTGAGCCTTCTCTTCTCCAGGCTAAACAGCTCCAGGTCTCAGCCTTTTCTCATAGGAGATGCTCCAGTCCCTTTGTCCGTTTGTTGGACTCTCTCCTACACGTCCATGTCTCTCTCGTACCGAGCCCAGAGCTGGACACAGCAGGTATGGCCTCACCAGTGCTGAGTGGAAAGGAATGATCAACTCCCTTGACCTGCTGGCAGTGCTTTGTCTAATTGCAGCCTGGCTCACCATTCACCTTCTGCTGCAAGGCCACACTGCTGCTTTGGCTTCAGTTTGGTTTCCACCAAGCCCTCCTGGTGTCTTCATATCAAGCTGTTTCTACCTTTGTGGCCCCCAGCACACATGGATGCCTGGGTTTTTTCCTCCTCAGATGCAGGACTTTGCTTGTAGAGGTCCCTCCGGATAGAAGCACAACCTCCTGGTGAATCAGCCACTCCCCCCACACAGTCTCTATTCCTTTTCACCAATACACAGACTTTCTCTCTGAGACTGAATATTCTTCTGACTGATGAGGAGAACAAAGTATGACACTAAAGTAACCATATCATTGCTCTTGAGCTCAGGCTTGCTGTATGCAAACCAGGAAAGTCTAATGAATTCTGCTAATTGACCCCTGGCCTCTGCATTTGTAATGAAACAGCTACTGCAAAATGTGGAGGGCACCTCCTCCACCTCCCCACTTTCAACAATCACATCATAAGGATGAAGTGTAACTTTTCCTTGTAACCATAACTGAATGTGTCACAGCAGAGAATCAGCAGTTTTTAAGACAGCAACTATTTATAAAATGCAGGGAAGTTCACTTGTAGGTCTAGCAAACTTTGGATGAAAGCAGATGGAGAAAAGGTTGCCATAACCTCATCTGTCTGTTCTCTATTTTTGTACTTCAAATTTAATATCTGACTATCTTTTCATAGATATAAAAATAAGTTCCTTTCTAAGTACTTGGAGAACTTCAAATACTGATTACAGCACTAAACCTGAGATTTACTTTTATATCAAAAATATGAACATGTCAGTCCTAAAATTAATTTGATTTTCTTGTTCAGAATACAGATAATTGAAGACATTTTAAAAAATACAGGTGCTAAAAAGTAAATTACTCCTTATAATTGATTATTTTTTAAAAAAGGAATAGTTTTCTAAAACAATACACTTGTTAGAAGTCAGCTTGTGCAGAGGTGTTTGAATCCCTATTTCTTGTTTGAAAATAATATATTTCAGAAAAATCGCTTATAATTGGGTTTTTTTAACATTTGCTATTGGCTGTAATCTTTTTCTACTGAAATCGTTGGTAAAAAACCAATAAGACTCATAATAGACTCATAATAGACTAATGCTAAGGGCTTTCGAATATGTCAATTAAGAGTGTTTATCTTTCTTGGTGGCAAACTTCTGGAGCTTTCTCTGAGGCCACTACTAATTAGAAGCTTGTATCACTGAAAATTCATGGAAGGTCTCCTCCACACTGCTGACAACTTACAAATTATTGTACATTACTGTACATTAACACAATCTATTCTCATTAACACCATCAGTAACAGATCTCTGTGCCATTACTCAACATAGATATATATCCTCTTCTTTTGTGGCAGTAGATGTGACTTTACACCAGCTTCATTATTGCTCTAGAGGGATTGACAAATGCATGTTTTCCACTGAAACACACACCGAGTCTCTTGGGGAAGTCTCCTCTTCGTTTCATAATAATGGATGTATTTTCATGGAGAAGTGGTAGCTTATTAAACGTACTTGCTACAGAGATCAAAGGCTTTCACTTACTGAAAGACGGCTGTAAAAAAACTTGCAGAGGCTCTGGGATAATGCTAGGGACTGCCCAAATCCAGGGCTCAGCTGCTAAATACTTTCCTAAGCATCACACAGCAGATCAGGCTTTCTTCTGTGCTATCTTAGGGACTGGGATCCAGGAAAATGATGGAGGGGTGTTTTTCACATAGCTGTATCCTGTAGTTAAATCTTTTATAGCCATTGATTTGTACAGCCAAACATGAGAGTAGAGCAACTCCAATTAACTAAAACCAGAGGACAGGTAACATAAACATACTCCAAGTCATTATTGCACAACAGACATCACTGAGTACCTTACCAGTGTATTTCTAGAATATAATTGCAGTTAAACAGTAACAGGAGAATAGCATTAGTGTTTGATAAACCTTAACCATGTGTTGGTGCTGTATCATATAAAAATGTTCTTTGCCTCAAATGAATTTCTGGATAAAAGGAAGATAAGGAGCCTGGTGTTCTGCCAAAGCCAGTCATCAAAGTCCTGCTGGGTGCCAGCCAGTCTCCAGCTGCAGCTGGGGCCAGCGAGCACGGTAAAGACCTGGCTATATATCTCTATAAGAGTTGTGCAGGTGCAGCTGGCCCACCTGCTCAAAGTCCCCACAGAGCTGTCAGACGCGTGGAGCCGGGGGCTCCGAGGGCTCCTCTGCCCGATGGCACCCGAGCACGGCAGTGCCGGGGGATCCAGCAGGTGGCGGCGGCGCTACACGGGGCCGGGAGGCAGCAGCGAGCGGACCCGCGGCGCTGGGTCGGACCCGCGGCGCTGGGTCGGACCCGCGGCGCTGGGTCGGACCCGCGGCGCTGGGTCGGACCCGCGGCGCTGGGTCGGACCCGCGCTCCCGAGCTTCATTCGCCGGAAGCCTGGAGACAGCATGGCGCTACCTCACCTGAAAAGGCTTTTTCAGCAACACCTCACTCCTTCAACTCTGACTGAACCAGCTGTAGGAGTCAAGTGAGGAATGGGGCTGTAGAAGGAGCAACCAGAGGAGCTGCCAGCGTTTGGGGCACAATCTAGCATGTGGGTTTAAGATTTCTTTCTAGAAAGCATAGGGGAAATTAGAAGCTCATATTTATCATAAGAAAACCTCTAGATCTCTGATGCTACTGAACTTATAAACACCATGTAAGAGTAGAAAATCGGCCCAGAAGAGGTTAAAACTTTATTTTCTACCTGATTTTCTCAGAGAAGGCATAAACACTGCAATTCTCCTGCCTGCTGTCCTCTGACCCAGAAAAATTGGTTAGCTTCACACAGCCCAGTCATAAACCCCTAGTTTCCCAAGTGGAAGACTGAAATGTCGTGTTCTGACATTGAATTTGAAAGCCAGATAAACCAGTTTTCTTTATTCACATCATAAAGTGTTTTCTTCATTAATAAAAACAGAGAAAAGAAGCTCTGAGGAAGAAACAAGCATTTTTAATATGATCGTGTAATGTGATGTGTGTATATAAATACACACATGTGTATCTATATGTGTGTATATAAATACATAAATAAGTATATATTTATTTACAAGCTAAACAGAAGTCGACATTTCTCATGCAAACTCAACTGTCAGTTCAAGAAGTAAATGAAAGTTCAGCTCTCCTCTTCATTTGAAGTAACTGCTGTGAGCCAGGTTTGGTTCACATTTTCAAAATTTATAACACTGTGATGCTTGCCAAAAATTCTTAATTAGATCAGAGGAGCAGCAAAACTGTCAGATGCAATAGCAGAGTACAACGAAGGAATAAAATATTCTGGGGTTAATTGGATAAGTTCATCCAGCCAGTTTTGCCAGGCTACTTTTCTACAATGATCCACAGACACATAATGAGGATAGGGTTTTTCTCAGTAATAATAAAACTGATTCCTCAAATACATTTCATTTACAAGAACTCAGAAATTGTTTATAACTAACATAAACCAACAATGATATTCCCCTTCCCACAGTACACATAAATTGTGAACTTCACGTGAACTCAATTGCTTAGAGAGTACTTTGGGAATCTCACTGTATGAGAATTTCATGAGAAGTGCTGCTGGCTGAGTGGTGCAGTGAGGCTGAGACCCACTGACATCTCTAGTTGCATAAACTATTTGAGCTTTCATGTATTCAGAAGAAGGCTGGAACGACAGAGTAAGAGATGATGGTATTAAACTCAAAAACTAGGCTGTAAACCATTTTTCAACCCATTCCTGCATTTATTTAGAGAGTTCACATAAAATATGACATTCAGGATGTTTCACCTGGCATAGTGTATTAACACAAGAACGTTTCTAAGAAAGTAAAACCCAGTATTTTTAATAGAGACTATATTTTTATGGTGACAATTTCTGGTAATAATCGTAGTGTTTTTCAGTTTATCCACCTCGTAATGGGTTCAGTGCTCTAGGGACATGTCTTGAGAGAGCAGGATGTTTGATCCCCAGGCTATTTGACCATAGGGAAGAAATAAACCTTGCAGCTTTATGATGCAGGAGGCAAAGGCCAGTCTGTGCATTATTTTTAAGAGGCCCTTCCAAACCAGAGCTGAGTGCCAAAAATGCAGCACAGCTATTCTGTAAATGAGCTGCCTTTTGTTAAGCTCCAGCACAGCTGGTCAGGATAAGGTCACTAATGTGATGCTTCACCAAATCATCTCCCAGCCACAGGAGAATGCTATTTCTTTACAGAAGAATGAGCACTGAGATATTCCCTTTTGAAAGGAAAGAACAGAGGAGTCTTGCCGTTTTATCTAAGTTTTATCTGCTGATACAATGGCTCATACTCCAACCACTACCAGGAAGTTAACAAGTAATTTAAAGTACACCCTATGTAGTTCACCTACTAATGTGAGTATTTTATCAAAAAAATTTAGAGCCAAAATATGTTTTGAACACCTCTGTGTGATTTCCCCAGTTATTTGGGAAAGGCATTATTTGAAATAAAGAACAGTGATCTTCCAGAGGTCCAAACAGACTTTCATCACTCAAAATACTTTCCTGTCAATTAGGGAAGAGCACAAAGGAGACCCATGTCGCATCTGGTTCCACTAAATTCTCCGCAGTGAAAAGCAAACTTGGAGAACTAGGGCTATGAGCAGCTGCTTCAGTGGGGGTTGACGTGCAGCTGGAAAGGAGCAGAAGGAAACCTCCTTACCATGTTTCTGTGTTCAAAAGGAGCTCTGGACTTACCTGAACACTGTTGGCAGCACTGCAGCTGCACACTGACCCAGTTTATTTCTTTGTGGTGTGTCAGATACCCCGAAGCCGTCCTCTTCATTGGAGACACAACAGAGGGCCTTGTACAGCCGTGGTAGAAGCAACATGTGGCTTTTCTACCTGTAGACTCTTTGAGCAATGAGCTGCTTCTAGAAAACAGCTAGAATAATAAATAGCTATTTAATTAAGCTAAGCCAGCACTCTCAGTGAAAATGGAAAACTAAATAACAAAGGCATACAGGTAATTCCTATATTACATACTAATACTCATGAGCCTCCTGTTCTTCTGAGCTGACGAAGAGAAAAACTGTGAGAGGGTGGTCCCACAGAGAAAATACAGAATAGGGCTGTTCTTTTATTTGACAGGACACACAATGCCCATTACACACTTTGGCCAGCCTTGATACTCTGACGTGCTATTGCAGACATAACAGTCTCAATCCTGATATGTGGAAAGACTCCCGAACTCATAAGTTCGTACTTCTTACATAAGAAGTAGGTATGTCTTTTATTTTGGCACCAGGCACATGGGGGATCACTCCTCCTAAAGCGTGCGTGCTGTCTGCGGCACTCAGCTTGGTATATATGGAGTTACAAGTTACATATTCATTATATTGCTCAATATGCGTATATGTATTTATCACCTAGCCCTGCCTCGCCCCACTTCATATCATAATGAGTTCCAAAGTAATTTCCGTATGCTCTGTGCTTGCATAGTGCGTCCTGGTGGTCTTGGGCAGGAGGCTCAAGATGAAGTAAATGAGTCTTCCTCAGGGCTGAACTTTTCACCCTGCCTCCTTGCGCGTGCTCCCTGGTCCCTTGGTCTTAGTCCAAGCCCCAAGTCCGGTTTCAGCCGCTTTAGGGGTCCAGAGAGCAGGAACCAAGTCACAGTTGCTTCCTTTTATCAATAGACCTGCATCCTCCCATCCTGCTTTAGCAAGCACAACAAATGTTAAGCAAACAGCACACAGTGTTTAGCAAGCGGCCCCCAATAAATCATTCCTTAACCCCTGATCCCTGTGCATTAATCCAGGGATTTTTGGATAATTTGTTGTAAATTAACATGATCTTTTCCTTATTGATTCAGGTGTTGAGGAACAAAAAAAGACACAGACAAACAAAAAACAAAGGCAATCACCTTTCATTCCCCTTCCATAGGTTCAACTTCAGTTCAACACCACTCCTCCCCTTGCCTTGTATCTGCCGGTCTTATTTCCATCACACTTATCTCCGTCCTTCCCAATCTCACTGATGGGGCGATGGGCAGCACAGGAGGTTGATGTCAGTGCATAATAGTTTCTTAAACCAGTCCCTGTTTCTCACCCTTTTCCTCCCCTCCTCCTTGCTTGTTACTGCTCTCAACGCCAGTGTGGGTCACCCATTGATCACAGTCCCTCAGAGGTGCCCGTGTCCCAGCATGGGTTGCCCACAGACTCAGTCTTCTCCTCCTTCTATGGATGCTCTGCAGGCATGACCCCAACAATGTCCCTTTCCTTTTGTCTTTTCTATTTTGTCGCTCCAAAAGTGTCTCCTCACACTCCTCCTCACATGTCCCTGTTTTGTGTATCATCCTGTGTCTCTTCTCACATCTCCTTCTTATGCCTTCTCACAGCTGCCCTCACATGAGTCCTTTTGCATCTTCTTCTGTGCCTCTGCAGAGGTGTCCTTTGGTGTCTCCTGCCCAGATGACAAACACCCTTTCCTAAGCATGTCCACACAGAGCTGCCACAGGCTTCCTGCCTGCCTTTAGACTTAGGGGGCACTGGGTTTTCCCACCATTCTGAAGACATCTGAAGACGTCAGAAAACATCTGCAATGGGCCCAGAGCAGTCCATGACCTCTTCCCACACATGGCACCCCACCAAGTACCGGGATCAGAACAAAACCCAGGACAAAGGGAGGGGCACTCAGCATTCCAGAAAAGGGTGTGGGAAACATCTTGTGCATGAGCTGTCCTTTATAGGAGGATTGCAAATGTAGTATTAAAACCACTTATTTCTCACTCTCTCTCCCCTAGAAAGCGACAAGGGCTATGTGACCCACAAGTTTTCACATCTTTGTGCCTCTGAGCATAAACCACAATCAGTGCAGAATCACTGATTCTCCTTAAAAAGATATTTGTTCTTGTTTGTAATAAACTCTCAGAGCTCAGAAAACCCAACAAAGGGTATTCAGGCTGCTCAGCAGAGCTGCTGTGGCCTGCGTGTATCAGGCTGGGAATAAGCTCATGCTGTGCAAATTGCTGAAGCCAGCTTGTACCCAAGTCATGCAAACTGGAGGAGGAAAAAAGGCTGTTTGCTTAGGACACCTCCACCCAAAGCCTCTGACAGATTCACTGCAAGAGACAGGAGTATTCCCTACAGTGTTTTGTGCATATGGTCAGGTTTTTGAAGTGGAGTTTCAGAGGTGGCTTTTGTGAGAAGTCACCAGAAGCTGCCCCTGTATTGAACAGAGCCAGGTCCAGCTGTCCCCAAAATAAACTCACTGCTGCCCAGAGCTAAGCCCATCAGTGACACTGGTGGCACCTTGTTAATAGCATACTTAACAAAGGGTAAAATACACTCTTCAGCATCTGTGGGAGATAGGAACAAGACAAAAAGTAAGAGAAACATCTCTGCAGACACCAAGGTCACTAAAAAAAAGGGGGAGGAGATGCTGCAGGCACTGGAGCAGATACTCCTCTGCAGCCTGTGGTGCAGGCCATGGTGAGACAGGATGTCCTCCCCACAGCCCATGGAGGTCCATGGGGATGCAGACTGAAGTGCCCTGAAGGAAGCTGCAGCCCGTGGAGACCCTACACTGAAACAGGCTCTTGGCAGGAGCTGTGACCTCTGGAGAAGAGCCCATATGGGATCAGTATTTCTGACAACACATGTAGCCCATGAGGGACTTAGAGAGTAGCTTTTGAAGAACTGCAGTCTCCAAGAAGGAGCCACACTGCAGAAGTTCATGAAGGATTGTGTACCATGGGTGGGAGCTCATATTGGAATGGGAAAGAGAGTGAGAGTGAAGGGAGTGGCAGACTTTTTGACATGAACTGACAACTCCGCCCGTTCCCATCCTCCTGCAGTGTTCTGTGAGGATTTGAGAGTGAAACTGAGCCTGGGAAGAAGGGGACTGGGGAGAAGGTGTTTTCATTTTTGTCTCCATTTCTCACTGTCTCTATTTTTAACTGGCAATAAATTAAACTAATCTTCCCCAAACTGAGTCTGTTTTGCCCATGATGATAATTGGTGAGCAATTTCCCTGTCCTTATCTCAACCAAGAAGATTGCTCATCTTATTATTTTCCCCCCTGTCTTGCTGAGGAGGCAGAGACAACAGCTTGGGGGGCACCTGACAGCCAGCCAAGGCCAGCCCACCACACCCACCCAGCTGTTGCTGTAGAGCACATTCGCACAAGAAGACAAGAAAACTCGAAATTACTCAGCTGTTTTGCAAGCAGATGCCAGGCTTCAGTCACCTGCCATCTCATCCACAACCTTGTGTCTCAAATATGAGCACACCTTCAGGACCGGAATATGTGGAATGAGGTGGAATACATGTAGTGAGGTGGAATTCAACAGCACACCATGACCCAAAATTTCTGAAATAAAGGATAAGCTTATTCTACAGCAATAACAGAGGAGATGAAAGACCTGCACCAGGCAGAGCCAGGGTCACAGTGAGCCTTCACTACAGAGGGGCCATGAAATGAAAACAATGATCCCAAGAAGCATTAAGTGATGCCTTTCTACCGGGAGAGAGACTTACTACTGCCATTGCACAAGAACCAGATCAGTCTCATCAGGAATGGGGAACTCAGCCTTCATTGCCTGTACTCAAGGGAAATTGAATTCGT
This sequence comes from Oreocharis arfaki, assembly GCA_013398015.1. Classification (NCBI taxonomy): domain Eukaryota; kingdom Metazoa; phylum Chordata; class Aves; order Passeriformes; family Paramythiidae; genus Oreocharis; species Oreocharis arfaki. The sequence goes on from VZRR01013707.1 coordinate 335,967, forward strand.
TGCAATACACACAAAGGAGGGTTGCTAGGATGACCAAGTGAATTGGCAGACCAGTTTGCAATAAAAGCCTGAAAGGCCTTAGCAAAAGTGGCATTTAAAACCATGGCACAGGTTTTTTTCTATATGTGTATGTGGGAGATAAACAGGAGGGGATTTGGAGGGGATGGATGGATGGATGGATGGATGGATGGATGGATGGATGGATGGATGGATGGATGGATGGATGGATGGATGGATGGATGGAGGAGAATAAGGGGAAGGAAAAAGATATTTAAAATAAAGGGTAATGGTGGCAGGAGAACAAAAAAAAAAAATGAAGGAGGAAGGAGAGGAAATTTTAAAAGCTTTTCTGTTTCAGAAATAATGAAGCAGCTTTTCAGTAGGAGGGAAAAGTGCCAGAAATATATGACAGTTTAAGATGGTTCTTCTAAATTTATGAATGGAATTACTTGTCCCATACAGGACTAAGGAATTGTCTTGTTTGATGACTCCCAGGAGTGTCTCCAATCATCTTCACTGACCTGCTTTTATTAAATATAACCTATATATGACTAAATGATTTGTGATGTGTTACTGAATTCCATAGTATTACAGACTCCTTTGGAGTTCTTCAGTTTTAATTTAATTTTAAAAGCCCACTAAATAGGTAGGGATTAAAAGGGTGTACAAATGCATATGAGAAAAGATGGATAGTCAGATATGTGAGACAGATTTAAAGAAACGATCATGCAAAACTAAGAAGAAGTAAGTTGAAAAGAAACAAAGAATGTGCAAATACTTAACAGAACACTATAAAGAGGATAAGGATCAATTACTGTCATTAGTCAATAAGGTTGATCAATAAATGCTAATAACTAGATAAAAATGCAGCAGGGAAAATTTATAACCAGAGGAACAGTTACATAATGAAACAACTTGCCAGTGAAGGTTACAGCATTTCCATCACCGAAGATATTCAAATCTATTTTAAGAATAATGAAATCCATCCACCAATGATTCAGGCTGATGGACTGAGATGACCCAAGAGGCATCTCTTCTACTGCAAATGATTTTATTCTTCTGCAAGCACGCCGATGCTTAGTAAGAGCTGCACTTCAATGAAGTGTTTCATCTCATTTCTACAAAGAAATTATGTTACAATAAATATCAAATGGAAAGATAGCTAACTGTTTTTGCCAATTAGTGGAAAATTAATGGTATTTCAGTTATCTACATTCTGGAATGTTTCTATTAATTTTCCAACTAAATCTATTCATGCTGTATTTCCTCCAAGAAACAATTATTTTCAAAAGCAAATCCAGTCTTCTCTCACATCCACCTTTAGAACAACTTACTGTACATATCTATCCAATATATCATACATGTGTTTCAGAAACAGTAAAAAATCCCACTGGCTTCATGTAAGCTTGCATTCATGTGTTCCATTATTTGTTTTTATGTCAAGTGTGTTGAAATGGACCTTGCATGTTGTTTTTATTTATTGGAAATGACACAGCACATACTACTTCTGAATACATAGGCAGTATTTCATCACTAGCACCCCAAAGTCCAATTAAGATTATTCTCTCTTGTGCTCCTCCTCGTTGCTCTTCGGTAACAGTCATGGCTCATCAATACCTCAGCACTGTGTCTATGTGGACCATGCACACGAAATTCATGTAACCACTAAGGGAGATACTAGAAAGGAATGTATCCACTGAAATATTCATCAAATGTCAGAGTTAAAGGGTAACATTCAAGAAATCACTGTAAGAATTAGGCTGTGTTTTTCTGCCCATTTAACCAAAAATGCACTGGTATCGATAAAAAAAAAATAATCAGAAAATACAAATAAATCATGTACTTTGTTTATTTTCTATGGACAGAAGGTTTTGTAAAATTAACACCGAATTATCACAGAGAAACCTTCTGAAGATGATGCCGTGGTGTCCTAAAAAGGAGATCAGATCTTTTAGTCCCAGTCCTGTGCTGGGAAATTAGAAGAAAAATAACCCTCTTCTAGAGGTAAAGAAGCTGCTTAAATAGAACCTTTTTGCTGAAAGAAAAATTTGGGAAAGGAGTAGGATGCTAAAAGCAGGTTCAGCTGAAGATGCACATTGTGGCTGTGTTATCAGTTACATTGTGTAAGTTTGTGTGCATGTCTCTCTGTTATTCATGGGATTTTTCTAGCATGGGTAGAGCAACATAGAGGGTGCAGTAAACTTGCCTACGAAAAATATGATCTCTCTCCTTGCAACACAGCAAGTCCAACTACCCTGCTCTCTGTAGGTCAGCGTAAGAGCATCAGTACAAGTCAGCATTTCCTTCCTTGTTTTCCTAGCTGACCTTTATGTAAATCCTGCACACTAGAGTTCAACCAAGATTATAAATAACCAAGACTCAACATTTAAAAATATTGTTTATGTGTATTTTTGTCTGTAGAGTTATAGACCTCCACGGAACACAGCTGCTAGAGGTTGCTGTCATACTTTACGTTACTTTCCTCATTACCCAGTCAGGAAAAAAGGAGTCTTCACATTGTCCAGGACAAGTGAAGAGGAGACTTTAATGGATCAAGGAAGATGGCAACAAGTGCCACAAGTCCGTGTCATAAAACGCTTTTCTTGGAAGTACATGTTCTCACACATCCATCTTGTGGCTCCTTGTGTCTGAAAAGTCATCCACTCTCAGCTGGCTGATTGTAATGTACCTGGGAAACTGTTTATGGTGTTAACAGGCTTTATACAACAGGTGAATGAGACAGCTGCAGAAACAACAACAGCACAAAAAAATCAGTGCAAATCTCTTAACCTTTTCGGTTTCTTGGAAACACAAAAATACAGGAAGTGAAAATGTGGCCTCTAAATGACTTTCAAAAGGATTCTTCAGAGATATCTGGAGCATTATCTAAAAGATATCATATCATTGCAGAATTTTTAAAAAATGGGTTTCATACAGTGGTACATGTTAGTTATCACATATTTGATTTCAGCAAATGTCTTAGCTTGATTTTGCCACTCTGCCTAGAAAACGCCATCAGGAAACTATAAGCAGTATTAAAGAGTTGTAGTTTAAGAAAAGATTGGAGATGTTTCTTTTAGTAAAGGATACTGTATGCTGAATGTGTAACTTGTATGTTAGTGCTTTATAAATCCCATGTTATAAAAAGAAGATGAGGATCTACCTTTCTGCTTTCAAATCTTGGATGTCTTGATGTCTTTCAAAATTCGCAGAGTATGTTTTACCTATTCGTGTGTCAAGTGTGCAGCCGAAATAATTTGGTTTTCTGTGTAAACAGAGTGGCAGACTGCAAGAAATTGGGAGTTTCAAAATCGTTATCTTTCATTATCCATGCAAAAAGTTTTATAAATTATTTTTAAAGTTGCATTAGTATTTAGCAAAACTGCTTCTAAGTACCATTTGAAATAGTGCATTTAAGCTAATAATAGTTGAATTGCATACTGGAGAGCTGTTGCAAGGTCCACCTAAGGAAAAATGCACCATGTACGTAACAAAAGGATGTTCTCCTTCTCTGTGTCTTAATATAAACTGTATTTGTTATTTGTCTGTTCCTTTCTTCCATCCAAGAAGTACTGTCTCGCTACTCAAGGGGAAATTTTGAAGCAGGTCTGTAATTTGATCTTCTGTCTCTTTCTTCTCAGGAAAGGATTAAGGTATGTTCATCAACTTGTCCACTGTGAGAACCTGCATTCTAACTCTCTTCTAAATTTGCTCTGTTTTTTCCAAATTAGCAGAGGAAGGCCAGATTTTGGGAAGGCTGAATAAGGCAGAAGGGAGTAACACTGCATCGGTTCCTGCTTGACTCGGCCATGAGAAGGTGTGAATGCAGGTACATGAGTGCATATGGATGCACACAGCTCTAAAACTTGTAATGGAAAGTGACAGAGAAAAAAGGGTCCTGTAGTTTAGAACATAGCTTTTGATTTTGGACATTTCTTGTGATTCTGTGGGAGGTCCTTCTTCAGCACTGCATGTCAGAGGGGATGATCTTGGACCTGAGAGGAGAGTGTGAGATGTGGAGAGAACAGATTCTCCATCCTGGGTGTCTCAGCACTGCACAAGTCAGGTGAAGCTGCAAGATCTAGAAGAGGCCCTGAGATGTCAACAAGATTGATCAGGTTATCAGTGAGGAATGAAAACAGTCTCATGGGACTGTGTATGTGTCTTACAGACAGTTCAGACAAGATGATGTGAGCAATGAGAAACCCTAGGAAGCAGCAAAGAGGTCGCAAAGGTGGTGTTACTGGTGGGTAACCTGCCTCAAGGCTGACATGCTTTTCGGTTTNGAATGCAGGTACATGAGTGCATATGGATGCACACAGCTCTAAAACTTGTAATGGAAAGTGACAGAGAAAAAAGGGTCCTGTAGTTTAGAACATAGCTTTTGATTTTGGACATTTCTTGTGATTCTGTGGGAGGTCCTTCTTCAGCACTGCATGTCAGAGGGGATGGTTTTGGACCTGGGAGGAGAGTGTGAGATGTGGAGAGAACAGATTCTCCATCCTGGGTGTCTCAGCACTGCACAAGTCAGGTGAAGCTGCAAGATCTAGAAGAGGCCCTGAGATGTCAACAAGATTGATCAGGTTATCAGTGAGGAATGAAAACAGTCTCATGGGACTGTGTATGTGTCTTACAGACAGTTCAGACAAGATGATGTGAGCAATGAGAAACCCTAGGAAGCAGCAAAGAGGTCGCAAAGGTGGTGTTACTGGTGGGTAACCTGCCTCAAGGCTGACATGCTTTTCGGTTTGAAGTGAAGAGGGATGTCATCTCTCATCTCTTCTAAACTTCCTCCATTACCAACCAAAAAACTCGGTGATATTGTTTAAATCAATATCCCAGGTTTTTTATCTCTTAGTGGTTATCAGCCATTAAATGATGTGTAGAAATAAGCCAAAGCAACTTCCAGCACCTTAGGTACTTATGCTGATACAGCCTTTTGCATATTTCAAAACCTCCAGTGTTAGAAAAATATACTCAGCAGTTACAAGCCTCTGTATTGAGTGATGAGACATAAAGAAAACTTTTTTACTTTTTTTTTCCTTTGCAGACAGCATAAGGGAAAGATACTGCTAACATTAAGATCGTCTTCAAAAACAAAAAAGTATTTAAAAAATTATTTTGAGTACTTCATTTGAGATTCACATACTCAGTTTTCAAGGAATTAAGTATGTGGAATCCCCTTTTTGTCCATTTTGGGCCACAGGTGTTTTAAATCTTTCCAGGTAAAGAGCAACAAAAACCTTGCTGATCCATGGAGAAACAACTATATAACTGGTGTTCACCTGGGTAAGGCAAAAATAAATTACAATGGCAGTATCTGTATTAGTTACACTTAACTGGAAGAGGTCTGAGGCAAAACAGCCACTTCACTTTGCTCATGAGCTCAGCTGCTAATAGAGTGAGGTTTTTCTGTCTTAAATGAAAGACCTCTCCAGGAAAGGAACTGACAGGCTGCTGTTCCTTGGAATTAGTGTAAAAAATAATAAGCTCTTTGAGGCAAAAGCTCCTTCCAATAAGCATTTTATTCTTGATTTCCTATTAAAAGGACAGTGATTAACCTCCTTAGATATACAACACAGTTTAAACCTCTAGCAATAATGAAAAATTATTACAAACAACATGTCTTCAGACCCTTCAGCTTGATTTTAAAAAATCCCCTTGACATAAAAAAAAATACATTGAGAAAATTTTAAAAAATAAGCCTTCAATTAGAATACCTAAACTTCAAGTTAGAAACAAGAATATTCTACCCTCTTGACAGACATTTATAATTATTGTTTGCTTTATGAATGCAAATTTATTTTATGCCTGGGCTAGTGGAATACTGCAATCAGTAAATAATAACATATAATATTATGCCCCAAAAACACGTGACCTAACAGCACAAGGCAATGCTTTCCAGACTTATACCACTTTCCAGGTGTATCCAGACTTACCCAAGCATTGGCCTAGGGAGTGTTTCCAAGGGCAACACCCTTATAACCTCCTTCCCAGGGGAGTCAGCTTGGCAGAAGGGAAAACAAGGCGAGGAGAGCGCTGCATCAGCAGCACTGTCCCTCTTCTGGTACCCATGGTGGCTCAGTTACATCTTCCTCAGGCATCCTTCTGCTGCACCACTCTGTACAGATAATCCATCAGCATAAGGCCAGACACGGGAAAGGAGTAAAAACTGCTGGAATAGCACCAGAAATGAGGAGTCAATCAGCACTGGTCAGCAAGTCAGCAAGAACCAAAAGGTGACTAGCCCATCTATGAGCAAATTGTAGGGCACAAGAAAAACTTTATTCTTTCACTGAAGAACTGAATGAAGCAATGAGGCAGCTTTGCAGATGAATTCTTCTGACAAAAACACGAGGGGGCAGAATGGGAGAAAGCATATATCTAAGGAGGGAGACAGCAGGGGCTGTCTTGGAACAGACAACAAAAGGTCTTGGAACAACAACAAAAAATGAGCATGTGCTTGTTGTAGGAGAGAGAAGCATGAAACAAGATACAAAGAGGGGTACACAGACCAAGGAAGAGGCAAAGAAAATGCTTTTCAACAGCATTTTGAAGAAAACAGGGCAGGATCAGGAGTCTTTGTCTCCTGTTTTTTCCCATTTGTGAGCTTGGGAGAGTCTATTGCAATGAGGAAAAATCACAAGAGAAAGAAAATGTAAAGAAAAAATCAAAACACAAGGAAAGGAATAGCTCACTGGAGAAAGTGCAGCAGTTAGGGACATGAGTGAAAAACTGCCTCTGTAGAAAAGAGAGAGAGTGAGAGTGGTAGTAAAGGAAGGAGTAAGCAGAGATGAGTTGATGGGAAAAACAAGGTAACAACACACCTTGTAGATTGCATCTTTTGATAAATCAGCGTGAACCTAAACTAAGAACAAGGCAATGAAGTGAGTAACTGAAATTCTATCACAAAAGTGAGTTCTTTTTTCAGATCATTACTACATACAATAATGGTAGCTCTCAAAATGTAATCTGTAGTGGTATATATGATGTAAAACAACTAGCAGAAAACAATTTTACCTATCAAGGAAGGTAATAGAGAAAAGGACTTTTTTACAACAGGTGTTTAAAGTACACAAAAGAAAAATAGTACAGCAGCAGTCAACTTGATAAGGTGCTGACTGAGATAATACTCTCTTCAAAAATAAACTGAAGAACCTCTCAGCATCAGGAAAATCCAAGTGAAGGCCATTTTGCTGACAAGGTTAATAGGAGAGAAAAAAAGGACTGCTATATAAAAAAGAAAATACAAAAAATACAAAATCCCAAGAATAATAGAACATTGTGGACACTGGCCAGCACACATGGACTTCTCCTTCTTTTGGCTTTGAGAGACACTTTAACTTCTTTTCCTCAGTACTGGAAAAATACAGATTCCTCAGTCAGGGGGTTTTGCAGCGGAATCGGCAGCAGAGACACCTGCCATCCTTCTGAAGGCGTTGCTAGAACATTCAGCAAATAGGAGGAATAAGAGCAGGGCAGCTGCAGGAGGTGTCAGGTTTTAACTGGGAGTCCTTCATCTGACTTCTGTAGCAGACAACTCTGTCATTCTTGCAAACCCTCCCTTTCCCTCAACAGCATAAGGAAAAAAAAGAAAACGAAAGGAAAAAACACCAATGGAATGTTATAAACCTCTTTCATTATTCCTTTTAAATAAATAATTTACATCCAGCACATCTGTATATTCTGTGCTATTTTTTGCTCTCTCCTACACACAACCCTTCTTATTTTGCACCACAAGGGTCCAGTGCAGGGGCTGCCTACAGTGGTCTAGTGTAAATAGTTGAGTTGCAGAGAGGAATGGTTACCGTGGTGCATTGTTGCATATCCAATATGCATTCAGGACTGCAGCTGGCTCATGACCTTATTGAATAGAGATGTAATCCTTTAGTTAGGTTTGTTTCAGTCTCTAGCAGAATTACGAAGAGGGACTTGACTGAGGAACAGCAAGACCTGTTGATACCACTGATAAAATGGGCAAGTGCTCTCTCTTCACCCACTTTATCAGAGCAGGCACTTCATAACACAACAGGAGCATCTGAAGTCTTTTCTTCTAAGACACATACTGTTTCCCTGACCTAAGGGAAGAATAATCTATTGCATGATTCAGAAATAAGTTTAAAGTGATTTTCCCTTTCATGTCTCGCAGAAAACCAAGAACATGATGACACTTTCAGTCTAATTATGAAACATTTCATTTTTGTCTTATGCAACTTTACAGAATCCTTAACAAGTATTCCCAGTAATATTTTCCCACGTATGTTCTGTGCCCTCAAATTAGGCATTTGTCCTTTAACTTTTCTAACTTTGTTCCCTTTCAGCTTGTTGAAAAATGAATCTACTTGTTCTCCTAGACTTTAAATGACTAAAAGAAAGACTATCTGTGGAGTAATTTTGAAACATAATGTTGTTTTACTTTGGCCCTGCAGTCAATGCATTTACAGAGCATACATTTAAGACTGACACTACCTAATGAAAGCTTTTGGGAGTAAGGATTGCTAATGTTGTTTGGTCATAGGGCTCTTCACTGGCAACACTCAATGGCACCAGAGTGCATCTGCTGGAATCCATCTCATTGTGTCAAACAGCCTCACAACCCACCCAAGACAAGGATGACTACAGGACAGGCTGAGGTGTCATTAGAGAAATCCTCCTCTGCATGCGTCAGTTCTACTTAAAGGGCTTATACCAACTGTAAATAATAACAGTAATAATGCATTCCCCTGGGGTACAGTTCCCTTTTCAAATACAGGAAAAAATATAAGTGCTTAAAAAATTATGGACTGCTTTGAATTTAAGTTCCTTTGAGTTGTTGTTAAGGCCCCATGTACCCCCATTAAGGAGTGCTCTGGCTATCAGAGATCACACAGGAATTTCAGGAAGCGAGAACTGGGAGCTGTGTTTTCAGGGTGGGCCCCAGCAGCCCCTACCTCATGTGGAGACAGGGAGGATGTTCCTCTCCATCCACACAGCTTCACCTGCTGCCATCTAACATTTAGCTTTATTTACAAGTACTTCTGGATCCTAGTTTATAGCAGCTGTAGCTTGTTTAGCCGGTTTTTAGCACCAAAAAAGCCTAAGCCACTGCCCAATCTGAAAACAAGGATGAACTATAGTCTTTATTAAGCCTAAGTTTATTTTCAGTTGTCAGAACTGATTTGCTACATGCTTTTCTAGGGCTATTGTATCACTTATGGAAGGGTTACTGTAGGAATCCCCAAACACTGAGAAAATGAAATAAATGGCAGTGTAATTTGTCAGCCTACCTTTGCACACTGCAGGTCACATTCTGATCAGTGAGGTGAATTTGAAGCTAAATTCTTTTCACTGGCACAACTACCCACAGGTAAAAACAGATGCAGAGATAATAAGGAATGTGACTAGTTTGTCAGCAAGAGCCTCTAAAAATACTAAATACACCCACGAATAAACTTGTGTTTATGAGAGCCTGTTCTGCATCAGGAGTTACACTGGCTTCTTTGGCTCAGGGACATCTCTGACTACTCAGTGCTGCAGCTCACAAGCCCCAGACAGTTGACATCCAGCATTCAAAATTAGAGGTCACCTTGAAACTGTCATTCATCACATGCTTCATCTGACTTGGTTTTATCCAAAGCTTTATTCTTACTCTTACCCTTCTTAGTCTTAAATCAAGATGTATGACCGAGGATCATCTTATGCACTTGCTGGGTAGGATCATGCGCAAGCATAAGGAAAAGCCCAGGAAGCCTTTATCCATGCTCAAATGTGCTTATAAGTGCCTGGATATTTAGAGCAAGTTCAGTCAGTGAATTGTGACTTCCAGCAATTTTTTAATCTGTATTACAAGTGTGGAAACAGTTTTCATCTGCTGTGTGTAGTTACTGTTCTCCATTTAAATGGACTGAAAGTGGGATCACCAATTATTCTAATTGCTCCTTAAGAATTACCATCTACTATTTTTGACTAATAGAGAAATTATGTATGTATCAAAACAAAAGAAACTATGTAAGATATGGAAGATTTTCAAGTACTTTTTTTTTTAAACAATTCAACTTTGGTTGCTATGCTAACCTGAATATTTCAGTGGGATTAGCTGAGCTTTTTGGATGAACTTTGAAAAATCTGTATGATCTGGGGTTTTGTTTGTTTCTAAATACTCCCTGACCTCCAGATTTCTTATTCTCCTGATCTATGATTTAAAAAGTGAGCTTTTATAACCTTACACTATCTGAAAGTCTGACATTCTGACATACGAAGCCTGAAATGCGAAATCTCTACCAAAAGTTAAATTTTACCTTAAAAAGCCAAAGAAATTAATACTAATTTAAAAATTTCTCAGAGATCTAGATGTATTTTTAGCATAACAATATTCAAATAAAGGTACGACTATATTCCAAGAAGTGTTGCCATACTTTTGGAATAACAGATCACAGACACATGGGTTACTCAGGTCCTGAGTAATGACACTCCCTTGGTTATGAGCAATATAGCTGATGAAGATACCTTCCGTTTTAAACTATGTCTTCAATGCCCATAGTCTTCTCCACGGTGTATGTTTTTAAAAACATGGCTGTTTTTGAAAATGTCTCTGATTTCTTAGCTGGACCTGAGTGCAAACTTTCAAACTATGAGTCACATAAGGAATTCTTATCTGTGTGGAGACATTGCTTGTAGGGTCATAGGGCTATGAAGGCCCTCAGGACATGAACTTCTCTGTTCCTGGGCTATCCTATGTGATCTGCTACACACACAGGTTGTTCCCAACATATATATGTTGAGCCTGTGCTTGGGGGTTTTTGTCGAGAGAGAGACACCACAGTGCCCATGGGAAGGGCTGTTCTGCTGCACCACCTTTCTTACTCCAAGAAAATTTTCTGAAAATGCTTTACCTGAATGCCACATGGTGTGATATAAACCTTCTTAATCATAGAGAAGGTTTTAGGCTGGTGACAATTAGGTTTAGAAGAGCGAACCTGTTCGGAAAAGAGGTACTGCTTATGTACTGCAACCTCATAAAACCATTGTGGAATGTTTCAGGCCACCATTTAGTGCATAGCAAGTGACAGGTTACCTACAGCTAAGTACATATATGTTTTATGATTGTTGAGTTCTGTTAGGTGATCTGATTATACACTAATCTAAATAAATTCAAATGCCAGTAAGAAACAGAGGAACAGTGACAGGTGAAGAAACCTCAGTAGCCTAATTGGTGAAAACAGAGCACTTCAAATTAGTTGCTCCAAAGTCATCTGGGGAGATTGAAGAGCCCACTCTTCATGGAGTGAAATCCTCTGAGATGGATGAAGGGGAATATCTCTCTCCAAAGCCAAGCAAGCAAGCTAAGGGGTGGCTGCCCACAGGAATGCAGAATTTATTGTGGCTTGTGGGGGAAGAGAATTTGGAGTTTGCTCAAAACTAAATATAGGATCATTTAAGGGGATTGTGGAAATGCACATGACTTCCTATGGGATGTTTAGAGGAAGGACTAAAGGTGGAGAAAGGGAAGGATCTGGTTTAATAAGGCAGAAACAGAAGTGGACAGTGAGCATTAAACTAGTCAATCATGTAAACAGGCCTCTGGTCCATTTATTTGTTTGCCTGAGCTCTGTTCTTGGTCACAGCAGTCTATCCTATTTCCTCATTTAGTCCTATTTTTACCTTCTGTGTGTGTGCCCACCTTGCTCTTTGCCTGCAGGCATTCCTGAATGCCAGTGGTTTTTTGAGCCAGAGCAGCCAATGAGTATGATGAGAAGTTACTACTCATCAAGACCAGTGTAGATGTGCCATACATGCTTTTCAATGCACAGATTTACACATATGCACCCCAAAAAACTGTGTGTATTAAGCCAGCCATTGTCTGGATACAAAAATTTTAAAATTTTTCAATATTTTTCAGTGGTTTTAGCTTACATGAAAATATTGAGAATCAGAAAATAACATAGAAACTTTACTAACACTAATCCAAAAATTTAATTTAATAGCCATATGTCACGATGTGTAAGTCCAGGAAATTAATTCTGCCAGAGGCAGATAGATATCAAAAAGTATATGCAGTTATCCTCCAGCTGTCTGTCATCCAGTAAGTCCCAGGTTTATTTATCCTTATTAGTTATGTGCCTAGATTTGTCATTGATGGATGCCTTGCACTAGTCATTTGAAAGAGCTGATAGCCTTTAAAATGTGCACACTGAGAGTTTCCAGAGCAGAGGAATAACTAAATTATTCTAATGGATGTAAGTCCTGAGAGAAAAACACATAAAACTTCAGGAACAGATTAAAAAACTAAGAAAATCAAGTAGGGTACAAATAATTTTAGAATTCTTGTGAGTTTTCTTTTTAACTTTGTATCAGAATTTGTTCCCCTCTTGTGTCCAGAGGTATACATTTGTGAACAAGTTTAGACAGAAGACTACCAAGAAGTGTAGGTAAATATAATGTATTTGTCAAAGCAAGACAATCACTTCACAAGAACTATCAGAGTATCTCAGCCTCAGGAGACCAGAGGCTTTAAAAAGTACAGAGGAGGCTGCTAACTGTAAAACAAACCACTGAGCTCCAGCTCTTACCTGAGATGTGTGTGGGTGCACAGGCACAGGCGTGGGGGTGTCTCACAAAAGCTGCTAATAACCCTTAGGCTTCTAAGTACTCTCAAATCAACAAAGCACGGAGAACTACAATCACTTTGTTTTGTGAAAATTATAGCCACAAAAAGAGAAATTAATGTATGCATGAAAACAAATCCCCAGCAGCCGAAGCAAAGTAATCCTGTTAATAAGTTTCTAGCATAGAACTTCGAAACAGAAGAGCATCTGAATCAGGATCATATTCTTAAAACACACCTTCATTAACTACCAGCTGAGAAAGTGTAGCACAGCTCCTGTGTCCTGGCTGAAGTGACAGGTTCTTTTTTTAGTCCTTTCGGGTTATATTCTTGGTCTAATACACCTGGACATCAAGAGAGTCACCCTCCTGAGGAGCATCCTGACTAATAGTCTTTCTGATTTGAAGACAGTGGCAATTTTGCAATTGCCTTTAGTGGTGCTAGGAGTACACCAAACAGGATTCAGCTAAAGCATGGGATTTGTTAATGGATGGGATCAGAATCTGAAAACTCTTTTCTCCATATGCCTTAGAAAGGACAAAGACCAGACAACAATATTTTGACTTTCAGGAGGCTTGCATTGTCTTCACAGGCTGCTGTAGTGTGTTTGCAGCAAACTGCAAGGGAAAATGTCTTTATGCACAGAAATGACCAAAATTCTTCCTGTCTTGTCCCAGTGTGAAAAAAGCCGGCATACAGTGAGACGTAACTAATATAAAATACTGTACCTGTGGATATGAAATTGCATTGATAGTTACTGCATTTCTGCTATTTTATCTTAATTTTTTAGACATTAAACTGGCAATTGCCTACCAAAACATACTGCACTCTGCAAGTATTTGTAGATCTTACCATTAAAAGGCTATATTAACCAAAGAATCAATTAATTTTTTTCTCTAGAAATAAGGCTACATGATGATATCTGAGACTTTACTACAGAGTAACCTAGCAACCATTTTGTTATCCATGTGTTGATCAAAGTATATACTTTGAAAAAATGGAAAATTCTGTATTATAGATTGAGCCAGTATAAAAGTTGCCACAAACCTGACACTTCTTATGCAAATGGGACAGAAAAATGCAGTAGCTAATGAGGTAAAGCTTTGTTAGAAGGACATCCATATGACTTTTCCCACATTTGTTTGCCTTCTGGCAACTGGTATTGTGCAAATATTTTTTAGCTTTGCACATTCTCCTACATAGGCACACGTACTTGTTATCTAGCTATCTCTTCTTCTGTTAGACCTATAGGGCCGGAACCCAATGATTTACACAAACTTTTAATTATTCTATTATTGATATAAACACATAGAGATACCCAAAATTCTATATTCCCAGTAAGCACAATACTATCTTCAGTGTTGTCTCTATGCCCTGGTGTCCTTCAACAAAGAGTGAAAAGCAATTTATGCCAAACTTTATATTACCTCATAATTACCTACTCCCTATAGGGAGTCCAGAAAATGTAGCATTTGCCATGATGTTTAATGTAAACAGTGATTTTCAGAGCATGTGTTTGTACACAGCAAGTTTTCCAGCATGTAGACAGGGCCAATCACACCCTGACAGAATGGAGGTAACACTGCCTCCACAGTGGGCAGACAATGGTTTACAGTGAGATTAAGTACTTGGGCAATCTTCATTTCAATTCCTTTAATATAATCATCACCAGATTTTTCTACTTTGCAGAGTCAAAGGTCTAAGCAGTCTGAAAAGAGTCAGTAATGTTCTGGGAGCAGTATTAAAATCTGACATATTGATTAACTACCGGATTACAAGATCTAAATGCCAGAGCTACCAAATCTCAAAGGGCATTTAGTCTGAATTTGAGTAGATCCTCAAGGAGAAAGTGAGCATATAGTGCTGAACTTGTCAAAAATTCCAGTTCTTCCCAGTGAAAGCAGTGCCAGCAATGGAGATCTGGTCTAACAGCTGGATCTCAGATAGAATATCTGCTCAAGACCTTTTTAGCTCCTTACCTGAGAGAAAGAGCAACTTTTGATGGCTAACCTGCAGTGCTGGATTTTCTGCTAGGTATGATCCTGCTTCATTTGTATGCAATTGAATATACAGAAGTAAGCTGTACTGTTAGTATTTGGGTTGTTGTAAAAGAGTTTTCAAAGGTCTTTTACCTTTGAAATTTTTGATGTGAAAGTCACAACACACTGGCACACTATTCACTGGAGAACAGAGATCTGTTAAGAGAAATCTGGTGTATTGCCACATGACCAACAATTTAGTATAAGATCAAGTAACCCTATGTGTTAGCAGGCTACACCATTAAACTGCACTTGAAAAACAGGTTATTGATTTGAATGTGATGTCTTTTAGTGCTAAGCATTAGCCAGAATACCCTGACATAGACATGAAGTGGGAAAAATTACTTGAATCTGGAAGGTTTCCTGTAATACTATAGTACAATAGAAAAGTCTGCAAATTATGTAAAAGTATAATGAGTTGCTGAAGCCAAAACCTTTCACCCACAAGCAGTCTGTTAAACACCTACACTTATCCTATAGAGTATTAGTGGACCCCTGTAGCTTTTGATTGAAGAGAAAAATGTGTAGCAATTTTTCGACAGAAAGCTTTCAACATTCATAATTGTGAAATGTTGCTGTCCAACTCTGTAAGAGTTTGGCTTTGCTTGGGCTGCCAAATGCTGCAAATATCTACCTGCCTGAAAAGCAAAGGGGCAGAAATAAAAGAAATACGCCTTCAAGATCTCAATCCTCCCTGTGTTGCCACTTAGCCTACCTGATACAATCTGATGGGAAGCTTTTAAAGTATGATAAAGGAAAGTCCTGATTTAATTCAGAAACTAAGATCCCTCTAGGTGCCATTCCTGGATTGACAAATGTGTCTTTCTATCACTCCTGTGATTGTTTCTAATGTAAACCTCCTGCTGCAGTCCCCCAATGTAAGTGCTGGCTGGTTCATTTTCATCTGATTCCTCAGAAGAATGAGTAGGTCAGGCAGTGGAAAAGGTTGCTAGATGAGGAGATAAATGGTTTTTGGATACTAAGCAAAAAATATCTATACAAATCTTTTACCTAATGTACTGTTTTTGTTGTCAATAAAATCGTTAAACTCAGGGACTTCAAGACCTGTTCTGATCTGTCCCAATACTTACCTTTATAATATAAAATTAAAATACAACTTGCATTAACCCAGTAAAGTAAAAGTAAATTGAATTAAAACACAGGAAAATGAGAGCACTCAGTGTGCAACAGAGACTCCCAGCAGACTGGCAAAAATGGTATTTCATACTCTTGAAAAAAAGCATATCACCTACCAGAAGGGACCAATAATTTATCAAGATACAGGTCAGTTTTCTCTAGGGACTGTTCCAAAGACTTTGTGTGAGCCACAGGAGTAGGAAAATTTAATTCTTCACCATCAAAAACTCTGGGGTTCATCAACGGTAAACTTGCTTCCTTCCATTGGCAGAGTTCAAATTGCTGACCACTTTTGGTTTTGGAAATTGGGGGGTGGGGATTTGGTGGGATTTTTTTGGTTTTTTACAGGTATGCCAGTCATACTCAGTTCAGATAAATCAAGCTGTTTTCACTGAAGTTGAAGTTGGGGGATCCCCTCGAGAAACAACACAAATTTCTGAAACATCAGTGAAACCTAAACATCTGTGACAGGATTTATATATGGGAGTTATGTTCTTGATTCTGATCATCTCTGTCCAGCCAAGGTCACAGAAGCTTGCCACATTGGTGGACATGCTGAACTCCACTCAGCCTTGCAAAGATACTGCAACCATTTAAATGTGATGCTCTTTAACAGGGAAAAGAAAAAAGATTCAAAGTAAGGAAAATCTGGGCTTTGCAGATTATTCCAGTTAAAGAAATGAGAGTTTGGCTTAAAATCTCCATGAGGTAAAATAATGATGAATAGACAAATGAATGTGAACAAATATGCTACTAGCGTGCAAAAGTAATGACAGCCAGTCTGTATTTTATTTTGTTGCTGAAAAGAAACACATATCATATTTATCTCTTTCACTGAAGCAATCCACATTTCAAACAGACATTTAAGCAGCTAGATGTTTTCTTAGCAAAAATCAAATCTGGTTAACAGAACAAATGTTCATGTGACAACCTGTCACAGTGTTACTTTTTACTAATGAATTTACTTAGTTATCTCTTCAACACAAACAATTTAAGAACCATAATTGGTAACCATGGTCTTGATAGTCCTTCAGCAACTTCTTACAGCAACACTGTACAACGAAATTATATCTGTAATGTAACATATATACTCCTAAGTACAATAATGGACATTAAAAGCATGTTCCACAACATATCTGTTAAATCTATTATATAAACTGCTAAAATAAAGTACCACATAGGCTCACTTTCAGCTATTTGAAAAGCATTAAAAACTCATGTTATATGAACAGGAACATCCCATACTCAGCTTTTCTAAGTGAATATTTAAGATGCACCATAAATTACAGTGCTTTAAAGCACTTGGTATGTTAATAAAATCACCGTAGTATAACGGACAGACAAAATAAGTTCCATCAGCCTACTGATGCTTACTATTATAATGTATCTGTAAAACTCAGGACTTCTGTGAGGCAATGGGTTCCAGTCCCATAACATGAGTTATGCAATATTATACTCTTTCATATGGAAGTGTGTTGTGGTTTAACCCCTGCTGGCAGCTGAGCATCACACAGCCACTCACTCACCCTCTCCACCTGCCCCACAAAGTGATGTGGGAGACAATCAGAACAAAAGAGAGAAAACTCATGGGTTGAGATAAAGGTAGTTTAATGAAACAGAAAACGAAGAAAATTATGATGATGATAATAATAATAATGATAATAATGATAATAATGATAATGATAATAATAATAATAATAATAATAATAATAATAATAATAATAAAATAATTAGAGTATATAAAACAAGTAATGTACAAGGGAATTGCTCACCCCTCACTGACTGATGCCCAGCCCGTTCCTGAGCAGTGGACTCTGGCCAGCCTTCCTCCTAGTTTATTGCTCAGCAGATGCCATATGTTATGGAAATCCTTTTGGTTTGGGTTTAGCTGTCCTGGCTGTGTCCCCTCGCAGCTTCTTGTGCCCCTCCAGCCTTCTTACTGGCAGGGCACAAGAACCTGGAAAGTTCTTAGCTCAGTATAAACACTGAATAGCAGCAGCTAAAACATCAGCATGTTGTCAACATTATTCTCATACTAAATCCAAACAGCACTATACCAGCTATTAGGAAGAAAATTATCTATCCCAGCTGCAACTAGGACAAAGAGTCAATTTATAATTTTTCTATTTGATGTTACAGCCACAGATGTTGTCTCTCCATCAATACTCAAAAAAATCATTATCCTAGAAGCTTTTACTTTAAAAAATTATAATCACTTGATGAAAGGAAAACCCAACACTTTTGCAGCTATTTTTCTACCCTGAAAATCTCATTACTTTATTTGTATGAATGTCTCATGGAACCTCTTTTTTTTTCCTACAAATCTGTGCTGACAAGACTTGCTGACCTAAATTGTTCAATAATGCATCAATTCGTTATTTTGTATTTATGATGTAGCTCTTCCCTATCCCCCCAAAGTGCTGTGCTGAAGTTTGGAGCCAAGCATGAGTTACAAGCCTGCAAAGCACCATGTGTGCTAATTGAGCTGTATATATTATTAATATGCAATGCATCCTGATACCAAGCTTCCAGAGCCCCAAGGCCTTCTGAGAGATTCAAAGAAAGAAGAGAGGAGATCCCACTTGCCCTCCGCATTTTCTGCCTCCTTTTGTTGGCTTTTGGCTAAGGCTCATTATCAGAGCAGGAGGGAGGCAGAGCCGTCACTCTCCATGGCGGTCACGCCGCCCTGCCCGTCGCAGCGATGCGCACACGGGCACTGCAGCGCTATCTCGCCTGAGTCCTGGCAGACGGTGCCGAGCGGTTTGTGCTTTGCTGACACAGATGCTTTCTTCAGTGCTTTCTCTAGGAAGAGCCTTTCCAAGAAAACCTTGTTAAGCACCTGACAGAACCAATCTCCTTTTAATTTCAAGGCACTTGGACCTTTAGATGTAATTACATGTATAAATAGAATGGCTCACCCAATTTTCCTGCTGTTTGTAACTTTCATTTCATTATTTTCATTTAGCTGACAGAGAGCTGACAATTGTAGCCGTCTCTGGAGATGGTGTAGTGAATCCAATTTACAGACATTCCTTGTAATTGTTCAGCAACAGACTGTCTGGCCATGCATTTAAGAACAGAGGTGAAGTTATATATATTAGGATGAACCCAAATCAAACTAACACATCTTATTTTATTTTTAATTTAAACAGCAGAAATTTAAGAGAATGTAGCAAACTGTACAGGCATGAGAGCCCATCTGGACATTTTTGACAGGGCTCCTGTCACGCTGACAACTTTCTACAGCTCGGTGGTGTCTGACAAATTCAAAAACTATTTTCTGGGCTTATTAAGAGAAAATTGAAAGGGTCCAACCATGAAGCAGCCTCTGATTGCTGCTCAGCACTGCATCTTCTCTGCTGCTGCCCTGAATGCAGGCAGTCCTGTGGGATGCTACACCTGGCACATGGGGACAGCTCCAGAAATGAGCACATTACCTGCTCCTGGTAAGGAAGACAGGAGAACCATAAAAGAGTGTGTATTCCTATACACCCCTAACACTTAACATCTCCCTTTGCTTCCCTTAAATTCTTTACATTCCTTAAACGTATTGCTTCCTTTAAATTCATTATACAAATACAAAATTAAAAGCTTTGAAAGGACTAACATATTCCTATCAAATAGAAGCTTCAGGTTTGTGCTTTTCCATGGCTTCATTGAAGTTTACCCAAGTGAATACTCCCTGCTTAGACGTACAGTCCCAAATCTCACATGGAGAGTCATGTGCCTTTGGTACTCGGTATGGCAAAGATAGTATAGAAAATACCATCAAAAACTGCAGCCTGGGAGCTCTGAAAAGGAAAAACATAAAAGTACGAACAGCTGCTAACAGCTTCATATTATGTTCCCTCTGGAAAGTAAATACAGCCTATGGGGAATTTTCCAGTTGATACAAATGGCTCAAACTACAGGGGAAAGAAGAGAGAGAGAGGGAGAAAGAGAAGTTTTGGGAACCTAGAAAAACTACAGAAATTACAGTCTCAAAGCCTCCAGTTCATTTTGAAGTCAATCTGTTCCACTTCTATTAAGATGACTGGCAATCAGAAGATATTTAAGACCATTGTCTTTCTTTACTGGACTTTTGCTTCTAAGTACTGTCATCTTTTTTTAAGCAGAGGTTATAAAAGTACTGATATCAAGTTCTAGAAAGTAAAAGAAAATCTTACTGAAGATAAAGGGATTCTTACAAAGAAAATGTTATTTCCCTGTTACATTACTTTTTTTGTAGACATTCCTGCACTAGAAATGAATGGCATTGCAAATGGGGTAAAAAATAATAATACAAAAGACATGACATAATGTAACAGGAATTGCTGTATCGATTGTGCGTTCCCTGTTCCTTCAGTCCATTTGGTCCATTGCTTCTTAATTAGTATTGTGTGTGTCTACATTAATGTGATAGCCTGAAGCAGGAGTGCACTTCTCAATCAAATGTCCTGCCATTTCCAATTACCCTGTTTTGTTTCAGATCTCAGAGTAAACTGAGAGCACACAAGCTCCATTTCACTGTATAGGCCTAAATGAAGAGCTGAACTTCACAAGTTCACCTGAGGTACTCCAATCACTGACAGTCTGCAGCATGAAAGAGAGTCAGTCCCAGTGCATGTGACAGAGCTGCTGGGTCCTTGGCACCATCTTTCCCCCAACAAAACATGCTGCACTGAACTGCCTGCTATGGTGGATGTAGTTTTCTTCCATTCATGCCAAACACCTTGCTATATTTGCAGCCTGATTAAAAATGTAGCAAATCCAAAATATAAAAAACTTATTAAGGCTTTTAAAGTTCTTCTTTGCCATCAGAAACTATCAAATATTTGCTCTATTTCTTCACTGTTATCCAGGTTTTGGCTGGGATAGAGTTACTTTCATCTCAGTAGCTGGAACAGTGCTGTCATTATCTCAATCCTCTGGGCCCATATTGCAGGCCAAAAAGGACTGCTGTGGTTTAAGCCCAGCTGGCAACTAAGCACTGAGAAACTGCTGGTTCAACCTCCCACAGCACAGTGGAATGGGGAGGAGAATCAAAAGTAAAACTTGTACATTTAGATAAGAACATGTTAATAATTTAAACAAAGTAAAAGAAGATGGAGAAGACAAAGGAGAAGACGGAGGAGAAGACGGAGGAGGAAGAGGAGGAGGAGTACGAGGAGAAGGAGGAGAAGGAGAAAAAGGAGAAGAAGGAGAAGAAGGAGAAGAAGGAGAAGAAGGAGAAGAAAGAGACGATGACGACAATGACGACAATGACGACGATGACGATGATGATGAAGATAAAACCAAGGCAAAACAAGTGATGCACAGTACAATGGCTCACCACCTACTGATTAATGCCAGACCCTGCTCTCCTTTTGGGTAACTCCCCCAGTTTATACACTGGGCATGACGTTCTCTATTGTGGAATATCCCTTTGGCCAGTTTGCTCAGATGTCCTGGATGTGCTTCCCACAAGCTTCTCATGCCCCTCCTCACTGGTAGAGAAAGAGACACTAGAAAGTCCTTGACTCAGGGTAGGCACTATATAACAACAACCAAAACATCAGCGTGTTATCAATATTATTCTAATACTGAATCTCAAAAACACAGCACTGTACCGGACACTGAGAAGAAGTTAACTCTATCCCAGCCAAAACCAGGACAACTGTGAATATGTAGTGAACTCCGTTTTCTCTGATTGAGGATAGAGCTGTGGAAGACACAGATCAAACCAAGCAATTCTTAGAAAACCTTATGTTAACTGAGTTGATATGAAGTTGTTGTTAATAGAAGTTATTATTTTGATATTAAATTCTCTCACTGTGATTCTCTCACAGTTTCCACAGGTGCTCTCTCACAATCATAGGGTGAGAAGAACAGCTGTAAGGACAAGGCCAGATGTTCACTTAGAATTAGGCAACTGCACTGGCACACTGGTGGCTTCCAGGTAAGAGCTTGAACAGTCCCTCATGGGGTCCCTGACATCTGACGTATATGACTCCACAGTTCCTGTCAGCAGGTAGCAGCTCTTGCCCTCTTATACATGCCCAGGTTACCCAATGCTTGGCTGATGTTGGTGGGCCGCAGCCTCTTGAGTTGCTGGCTGACTTGGGGAGTTTAATCACTTGGTGGATTTAATGGGACCATTTACAGCTTCTTGGGAGACTTTCACAGGTTGCCTCTCAGCACATACTTTCCACTCTTCAGCTGTTGTTAGCTGGTACAATTTCTCCATCCACACACAGAGTTACCTACAGTACATGATCACACACACAGAGAAGGGGCTTTCATATTAAATCTTGTATCTGCTTTGTGTCCTGTACTAAAATCTGGAAACAAAAACTATTTTCCAGCTATATTCTCAACCAGAAAAGACTTCGATTCTTCTAATCTAGAAAAATCTCCTGGTTCATTTTCTCATTCCATTCCACCATCACACAGATAGTATTGTCCAACAGAATAACAAATTAGAATAGTTGCAATTCATATGTTTAATGACATATTTTTAAATTAAAATAATGAACATGGAGTTTTAGCATAAATTTGAATATTGTACTTACCTTGTTTTACTCCCAAATTACAACTTGTCTGCATACTTCTCTTGTTTTGTTCCCAAGTTCAAGCAACACAACAAACATTACTTTTGAGAAACTACAGTATTCTTGTCTGGACTGACTCGAAGAGGATTTTCAGCCTTTTTTAGTTTGTGGTCTTCAAATACCCTTCACAAGTCTTTGTCTAAGCACTAGGAATTAAAACTAACCTGGAAAAAACTGTATTTTCCCTATTTAATACACAAGAAATTCATAGTTAGATAAATGCCATCAGAGAACAGGACGAAAGTTTACAGCACATCTAGAAACAACAGCCAGAATTTCAGGCTCATGGGCCACTATCTCAACAAAAGCTGCTTGCTCTCTTCGCCGTGGCTGAGAATTAGAACCACAGCTGCTGACATCCAGAAGTGGAGAAGGCTTTCAGCTCTCTTACAGAGGAGTAATCATTTCTTCGCTACAGCCATTCCACCACACTGTCCTTTCACAAATTCTCAGTAGTTGCTGTCCTTCCTGCTTTGCTGTGTTAGCTCTAAATCATCATTCATGTTTCTCCTTATCAAATAATCTCAAATTACTTTTGAGAGTTTCATTTATTTAAATTTACTTAGAAGATGCACAATTTAGACTTTCATGTAAAACCAGTTAATCAGTGCAAGCTTGGAGGAGATATGGATAATGAGAAGAAACCTGTTGTTATTTATGCCACCATCCCTTTCAGGTTTTATCTCTTACAGCTCTAACATGAGTCTGGCTATACCCAGCCAGACTGCTCTGCATCTGAATAGATGGGTGATTCAGCAACATTTCAGCTGGAGGTCCATCAATTTATTCATATAGTTCGGGAGGCTGAAGCAGAGAGACTATTCACCATGGCTGAAAAAAAATGCAAACATCATATGTGTCTTCAGAAAGGGAAAGGAGGAAGATTGGGAAGCTACAGGCCAATCACGTGGCCTGGGCTTGGAGTCAGAGTCAAAACTTTGAAGAAACGGCAGAACATGCAGTAATGCACTTTTTAAAATTCTGTCTATATGGAGCTAAAATAGCAACATCCAAAAAAGAAAGGGGGTAAAAAGAGACTGAAGGGAAGAAATCCTGAAAACAAATAACATGGCAGAATGAAGCTACAGAAAAAGTAAGCTAAGGGGAAATTAATGCTAGAAAAACAGAAAATAGTTATATGTGAGGGAAGAGAAATATATAGATCATAAAGAAAGCAAAAGAGGAAAATGGTTATATAGAAAAACAGAGGACATAACATCAACTCACTTGGCTTAAGTCACCCTTGGCACCCAAGGCTGCACTTGACCCATCTTCGTTCTGTAAAATGTGTTTGCCAAAGTCCATAATGAAGTCTGGAACAGAGAGAATCTGTTGTGAACTCTCTGGGCCTTTGCATATTTTTAAATCATTCAAAATATCACAGAAAAGAAACCAATAAAGTAACACTTTTCCGTTTCTCATTCCAATGCAGTGAGAATTTATAACAGCAGTTGGAAAAAAAAAAGGGGTTTTTTTCCATATCATAATCCTCATATGTAGTACTAATTTTTAAATTGTGCATTATAATCATTGTGACACCCTAAGTTCCCTGAAGACCAAAAAACCTAAATTATGCTTTAATCAAAAGGTGATAAAATAAAGCATTTTATAACAGATTTCAAAACTTCAAATTCCCAGTAGAGTAAAAAGAGTTGTCTTCATATCATGTAGGAAAACCAGCTTGCACCACTGCCGTGCTTCTGCATCTTTCAAGACATCGTCACCAATATTATCATTGTTAAAATAACACTACTTGCATGTTACATATTTAACTGTAAGCATACCACAAGTCTTCATTAACAGTGCTGTATTCCTAACCAGAACATGCTAGCTGGAGATG
The DNA here is from genome assembly GCA_013398015.1 of Oreocharis arfaki. NCBI lineage: Eukaryota > Metazoa > Chordata > Aves > Passeriformes > Paramythiidae > Oreocharis > Oreocharis arfaki. The sequence goes on from VZRR01013707.1 coordinate 360,135, forward strand.
GATGAGAGCTATTCCCAGTCACAGGAAGTCCAAGGTACCAGCTGAAAGGCTGGTATGCAATGTTCTGTACTACAGCTACCTTGTGTGTGGCAGACGAACGCCCAGGTGTGAAAGGCAGCTGTGCAATGCAGTGCACTGCTCCGGAGTTGATGCTGCCTGGTACAACCCATATCCATGTATAGCTGGGTAACTATCAACCAGGGAGAACAGAAGAGAGAAAAAAAAATAGCAAAGGTCAGCTTAGTGGGCTGCCATTCATCCTGTGTGTGAGATACCCTAGTGGTCCCACCAGAGAACAGAGACTCAAGTGGGAATTCAAATAATCCAGAAAGTCTCTTCAAATTCTTAGTCACAACTTTACATAAGACACTAACTGTATTTATACTGCAAAAGGAAAATAAAATAAAATGAAAATATTGAAATTTAATTGGTTTTTAATAATAAACAATAATTTTTAGAAATGAGACCACCAAGTGATGACACTGGTGCACAGGGCAGTGCTGACACCAGCCAACCTTGTCTGCTGTCTCTTTTTTTTTTGTTCTCACCTGTCCACAGCACCTCTGTCCCTTTGCTTTGAGTGTTATGAAATGCCAAAACAACTGCTGAAGTTAGACTTTTTACTTTTCTCTAGTTATTAATGGAGCTCTCTGTCTAAATGAAACCTCACTCCTTGAAACTTACTGGAACCTAATCTTGAAATCTCTCCTGTTCAGTGAAAAAGTTCCGCAGCACTAGTTAAAGCAATAGCTACGAGAGCTGTGGGAACAGAGGTGGCAACATGAATATTGAGGAATTGTTTTTCCAAATAGGAATGGCTGTTTAGAGACCAGAGTAACACACCAGCCCATCAGCCCATGAGACTCCTCTCTGCCTCCTTTCTTCTTGTTTGATAAGAGGAGAGTGACAGATTTTACCAGAGATCAGAGGAAACTGTCTGATCCCAGTGGGCTTTGGGGACCTGAGAGGTCTTGCTGAGGGACCTACCACTAGTTAAAAGCAAACAGCTCATCACACAGCAGGAAGGGATCTGAAAAGATGGAAATGAGGCACATAAATGGGAAGGAGGGATTTGGATGACAGAAAGGTGGTAAAAGAAAGAATAAAAAAAAAAGGGAGGGAAAAGGGAAAAAAAAATACAGACTGAGGGACGAAACAACCACAAACCCGACCTGTGCAAGAAAACATCATAAACTTCCTGGGGCTGCAGTTCTCTTTTAAAATTCCCCAAGGATCAGCAGGTAGTTTGAGCTGACAGTAAGATGCAGAGCATCCCCTGACATTTATGGGAAGGGTTCTCAGCTGAGGAGCAGCAGTTTTCCTCATGGATACATCGGAATCATTAATTTGCTGGCCCTCATGCTTCAGCACGTTAAGCACGGAAAGATCCTACTTTCTCCCTCTGCTCACAGAGATGTTTTTTCCTGAATCTTCTCTTCAGGTGAGTGGTTTTCCACTGCTGACATTTAATATTGTTCAAGGCAAAGCGGCTGTGTGACCAGACCTCTTTATCAGCAAAACAGTAAACACATTTGTAGTGTTACTAAATTTTGTTTGGCTGCCTGAAATGAAAACTAGACTGAGTGATAACAGGCTGGAATACCCTGAGACTCAAGCAAATCAAAGAATACTTTAATGGGGACCATGAAAAGTCTTTTGAAAAAATTCAGAGAGCAAAATACTACAGAGTGACAAAAAGAAAAAGACTATCTAGAGGGAGGGAGTGAGTTAGTGGCTTTTCCTCTACAAAGAAATTTAGTACAAAAAGACACCTGGATCTTCTGATACAAAAAAAAAGAAAAAGTAGACAAAAAAATATCCCTGACCACAACTCTCCTCAGTCCCACCAGTTCATACAGAATTTTTCTGAGTCTCATCAACTGATGAGAGACCATCTGGAAGAGCTGTAGTGAAGGTTCTAGAAACACTGTCTCCATGGCATTGGCTCTTGAATGTGGCTATAGCTTTCTACCTGTGGGCTGAATAGAAGAACAGATCTAGAAAGCAGAATTCCTTCTTGGGTAATGAATCCCACATGAGACAGCTTCTGTCACTGAATTAAATACCCTCGAGAGGAGTTTTCAAGAGAGCTTCTAGAAAAGTTGAGTGAATATGTATATTCTCTCTTAGAGAAAACACTTCAGGATAGGAAGACTAACTGGTACTAGTTCTGAGCACGAGACAGTGCTGTCTGCTGGTCCCTTTCTCTTGGTGACACACCTACACCCACGAACATCCATCTTTGCTGCAAGCTCCCTCATGAGGGCCTCTTCTCTCAATATTACAAAAAATAGCAGCTGAGGTTCACTCCGTGCTACGCTGAACACCACCCTTACAAAACACTGCAGATGTGTAAATGTCAGCCTTGCATTGTGCCATATCCACTTTTACAGAGAGACCAGAAACAGATCACCCATCCTCACCACCCATCACCACGGCTTGCTGAGCTTCTGCTCAGTGCCCTCCCAAAGCCTGTTCTGGTTCTGCTCATGACTGCTTGCGCAGCAGCTGTCTCTGGATTGCAGGCCTTCTATTGCTCCTGTTGCTGAGGTGAATATGTGATTTCTGATTCTGAATAGGGTCAGCTTGGATCCAGAAACGGGCACTACGTATGGTACTCCATCACCATGGGAATTTCCCAGGGCAGCACTGAGCAGCACCGAATATCCCAGTGCTTCCTGCACGTAGTCCCCACCACCAAGACCTTACTTCAATCCACCTGGGGTGTGACACTGTCATCCCTTATATCTGACGTGTCTCTGGTCACAGTGCAGGCATTACGAGATGCAAAGGTCCGAATTTCCCAGATCAGGACAATCCATGTCCACTGCTATGGTTGCAGGTGCCAGGTGGTGCCTACCACCTCCTTGTCCCACAGCTGCTGTCACTGCAAAGGACACATCACTGACTTCATGAGAGAAGGCAGGTCCTCACCAAGTGAGGAAGGTTTAATGAATCTGCCTGAGCCAGTGATGAATGATAGATGTTGCCCAGTATTAGCAAGGAAAGACAAGTGCTGCTTGGAGTATTTTGACATGTCAGAGATGAGTCATGGGAATTCCTTATTTTGCATTACCCAGAGTCCATTCCAAATAGAGAAAATAACTAATATAAGAATAGCTATATTCAGCTTTCAAGCTACCATCTGCTGCATTCTTGTCACCACGCAGAGAAGCTGGTAAGCATCTAGCAACCTCGTGTTACAAGAAGGTAAAGCTGAAGAGCATGAATTTGCTTGTGTGACAAAGCTGGCACTAAGACTCAGCTCCCAACCCCCACCTGGTCATTCATATTACACTTCTCTCCTCTAAAATCTTAGAGTGGTCAAATAAGAAGTTCAAGGCATTCAAAAAGAACCTGATCCAGTCAGGTTATCAACAGGAGTACTACTGTGAACAATTCATTGTGAAGTAAATGAAGCTGCTCATAGAATTGTGGGTGTCCACAGCTTCTCTTTGGGAGTAGATGGAAGGCTAAAGCAAATTATGTTTTCTTTTAAATGGGAAAGAGAAACTGTCGGATGATTCTCCAACTTCAGTATTGTTAGCTGTTGTTAAATTAATAAAACATCCAGTACGTGAGCAAATTATCAAATGGCTTAAGTACAATTCTAGTGCATTTCAAATATCAGTTCTAATTATATTTTCCTTTGACAAAGTAATTACACTTCAAGAAACCGCAATCAGAACAATTTTTCACTGCCAAATCTGAGAACAGAAGGTGAAAAAGGTGCATTTAGATGATTTTATAAATGACTAACTTAACTTTTATATAATAAAAAAAAATAATAGTAGAACAGCTTAAAAATAGACTAGAGAACTCACATTTTAATCCTATTTCAAGTCGTTCAATGATTTGTAATTTAATGAGCCTTAATATGAAGCTTATGTTTAGCTTTCTTTCCCTCCATTAACTTGATTTCTTGATACTGAAAGTTGTTTGGCTGCTATACAGACAATATATATTTTTAGTCAAAAATTCACGAGAGCAAAATTAAGCACAGCCATTTCCTGTCCCACTCCAGCTCCACAAGATACTCTGAACATCTGTTAAAGAAGACTGCAAGATATTCTTGTGAGGACTGAGAGTCTGTTTATTTTGTGAGGATACTGGGTTCAGGGCTGTTGAGCATACAAGACTGGGACAAGAGACAGGAAGAGAAGGAATACATTAAAAACCCAGTGATGGAATCCAAAATGAGCAGGAGAAAATTGATACTTATACCAAAGACCGGGGCTCTCACATTGATTATTGGTGGGACATTGCTGGAACAGAGCTTTGACAAACTCCACGAAAACTCTTTAACTGATAAGGAGGGGGAAGCAAGATTACCTGGGATGTTAAGGCCATAAGCAAACCTACTATGGGATATTTGAGGAAACTGTGGGAATGTGATAAACTTACTATGAAATATTCAAGGTAAGGGAAAATATAGGCATCAGTGTAAATAGGGGAGGACCAATAATGGGAAAAAGGAGAGAAGAGGAGGGTAGATAAATGCCACCAAGTCCTGTGCCTGACCACTGCAGTCTGTCATTGTTACACTCCATTCTTCAATATTACCCTGGGTGAGAGTGCTCTCCAGCCCATACAAATCTACTCTAGCAGAAGTCTCAGAGCTGACTAAGGAAGGGACCATAGGTCTGAGCCAGCTATTGGGCAATCCCGGGGCCTGAGAGATGGGGGACACCATAGGGCTGGACCTGCTACTAGAGAGATTCATCTCTGTGTGTGTGTGTGTGTGTGTGCATGTGTTTGTGTCTGTGATCCATCTGCTAGCATGGCTGGATCCCAACTAAATGACAAGTAAGGACCAATTGTATTTCTCATGTTTACTTTAGGCAGCCACTGCAGCCCAGAAAATGATGCTGTGCCCCAGAGCCTCCTGGATTCACCTTTCCCCCATCAATGCTCCCTCTGTAATCCCACTGTTTTCAAGTGCACACACACACCTCTCCGGATGTGCTGTGTATGATCAGAACCACTCTGTCAAGGTAGCACTGAAAGAGAAAACATCAGCTCCATCCTTGCCATGTGGACCTGATGTTCTTCCAACCTGAGGCAGCAACGGATGCACAAAAAAACTCCCAGATTTCCTCCAGGCAGATTTTGATGAATTGCTCCTTCTGGACTGACAACAGAGCGATAACATGACTTGAGCAAGAAATGCTTGTCTTCAACTGTTTTCTCCTCTCTTCTTCACAATATAAAGCATGACAGGTTTCTGATAGCGCACAGAAGATTACAGACTTACTGAGGCCCATAGGGTCTTCTGTGAGAGAAGGCATGGATTGCCTCTCCAGGGCAGCATGGTGATCTGGATGCAGTATCTTTTTAAGCCCTACCTCAGTCTCAAAATGCATTTAATAAGGTCTGGAAAAGTTTCAAGTAGCATTTGACATGCTGCCTCAGCTACTTAGCTCCCCACGGTGCCCACGAGAAAACCACACACCCAAGATAGCTCACAGAAAATCTTGCCGGAGATGCGGGTAAATAGTGGGTTTATCTGCACAGCCAGACTAGTAGCAGATTGAGAGAGAGAAGATAATTAGCAATTTTGGGATGTTGGCAATATGTAATTTCAGACAAAAATATTTGCTTTGATGCTCTGACTTAGAGTTTTGGCACAATTTCTGTTCCAGTCTTCCTTTCAGATGCTAGAGACTGTCCACTGTTGGCTGTTTTATGCCCCTTTCTTTTCCTCACATAATTAACATATGCTACATGCTTTTGGAATCAGATAATTTTGTTCAAAGTTTTCCTTTTTTCCCCCATATTCAGTTTATGAGCACCAGAGCTATTAAATTTGAAATTTTTAGTTGTTTTCAATTCCACCCACCGTCAACTGCAAGGTTCAGGGCCACTGCAGGCTCTTAGCAGCCTCTTGTATGCATCCAAACAGCTCATACTGTTTTTGTTGAGGAAATTATTCTTAAAGCAATACTGTATAGAACTAGTAATTGCTGCCCTGACTCTTTCTGCTGTATTCCCCTCACCATTTTGTGAGGCAAATCTATTTCTCATTCTGTTTCACTGTTACACATCTCTTTGGTGTCCTCCTGCAGTGATGCCAGAAGCTGGGTCAGTTGTGTTGTGTACACAAAGTGATTTGGAGGTTTGGGACACGGGAGGCTGTGGAAGCTGCCCAGCTGGACCACAGGAATGCAGCACCAATGTGCCACTCTCACAAAGGACCTGAGACTGACAATCTGCCCATTACAGAGAAGCTTTTGGGGTGGAACTCTGTTTCTGTCGTGCGTCTGGAGAAAAAGTTCTGTCTTGCAACAGCACTATGGAGAACAGTAATGACACCTGAGACCAGGCAGGCTAACTGCACCACTAGGCCTGTTTTGAGTCACTTCTCACTGGATTTAAATCCTGCTTCTCATGTGAGTACTGGAATGTACCAGAGTATTCCACTCATCTGGTGTCTGGTTGTAATCCACAATCAGGTTCTGAATGTGAACAATATCTAAAAAGAGTTTCTTAAAGGCCATTTTGTAGTAGTGATTGTGAGTAGAACGTAGAAGAAACCAAATTCAGGCACATTGGTATTCAGATCCAAGCAAAAAGCATTAGTGCAGTCCTAGAAGTCATTGACCTGATTTATAGCCTGAATTTCTATATTCCTCCAGGGTTTCAGTGATGACATGCTTGCCACATGCTGTCTGTTCAACACAGTTCTTCGTCTTTCTCAGAATGATTCTGTAAAAGTCAGCATTTGTGCAAAAGAAAACTAAGGGAAGATTAGAAAGGCCAGGACCATGCTAGACCCAGCATACAAATCATTCAGCCGACATGCCTTATGTGTCGTCACCACTGGCATATCTGTGTCTTCTGCCTTCCACCCTCACTCACAAAACCTCTTCGTTTTCCCCTGGAAATCAGGATGCTTCACAAAAATGCACATGAGCATAGGCTTGAGCCTGAGGTTCGCAGCAGCAGGGCTTCAGTGTTGATTATGAGCAATTCTGATGTTTTCTGCTGATTACCATGCATGTTTCTCTCCTACACAACATCTAAAATGATTCCTCATGTTTCTCTTGTCCTTTCTCCTAATGCAAGAGAAAAGGGCATTTCCTAATACTGAAAGGCAGATGAGGAACACACTCCCCAGGCAAAGCACGAATAGCCTGTAGCCAACTTATTTCACAATATTCTTCAATGTCAACATCTTTCCTAGATCCCCCAAATGATTATGCATCTGTACTGATCAGGAAAATACCCAGAGGTATCATAATGCCAACAGCTTTGGTGGGATATGTCTCCTCATTCTTCCTTCAAGGTACAAAACTGCTTCTCACTCGAGGAGACAAAAAAGAAACTTTCTGTATACTCAGAATATTAAATAACTGGAAACTTTGTATTTCTGTAACACATCTAGTACTCCTGTTACTGGAGGCAAAATACTGAGCTAGATAGGTGAGTGTTTGAATAACAAGGTTATTGTTTATTAATATCATAAAAAATTACCACTGGTGTGCAAGATGGAACAGTATTCGACAGCAGATTACTCAGTTCTTTTATAAATGCATGTCAACTGCTATGGCAGTCAGGAATAAGATAGACAACTGTAATACCAGTAATTTTTGACACATTTTTCCCTGTTTTCTATTGTTTCTCTCTAAGTCCCATTAGTAATCAACAATTCAATAGTCTTACAGGCTCCCTTACTCAGAGCAAGAACATATTTTAAACTTGATTTACCTGTTCCTTCTCAAACCCTCTACCAGAAGCAGAAATTTTACAGCTTTAAAAATACATTAATATGAAGCTGGGGGCAAGAGTTAATGACAGTTGTTTCTACCTTTCTCTAAGTACTGACTGAAGATGCAAGGATTCAGAGAAATTCTTGCTTCTAACAGTATGCATCCTTCCTTAAAACATGAGGAATGAGGTGTGTTCCCTTTCTTTTTCAGAAAGAGAGGCTTTAAAGGACTTGACATTGCAAAGGAGTCATAGGGTAAAATAACAATACTACCCTGCTTTCCTTTACTATTTCACCCCAGGTTGCCAGCACACCAAATACGCAGCTGCATTATCATAAAATCAACCAAAAAGAAATATAGAGGATATTGAGGCCCTTCAGCCATTACTGCCACACAAGTGAATCAATGCCAGGGGGACTCAGTGTGTGTGTCCAGTTTCAGCACTTCCCTTGTGAAAAGCCGCAGATTTTAACTCTTGACTGCTTCTGAAATCTTGAGCATAAATATTCCTTTTAAAATAAATGTGTAAGTTCTTAATTACGACTCATTAGGGATATTATTATTCTATTTTATTAACTTCTTGACAAGTAAAGTTGCAGACATACGAAAAGCTATTCTATGAATGACAACATATGATAAATGAAGAGATATGTTCTATATTAAATGGCTTTTCCTTTTTAAGGATTTGTGAAAAATAAATAAATGTTTATCCTGTTTTTAAGATCTGACTGTGTGGTCTGATATGTCTATCCCCCTCTCCACCACGGATGGCTGGTACATATACAAGCGATAACTCATGTGGGTCACAGGCCCAGCATGAGGTCTCTCTGGCACCAAAGGGCTCAGGCCAGCAGCTAAGAGTCAACATCTTAGTCTGGAAAGCAAACGTGGGTAGAGATGAAAGAAATACTCTTGGCCAGAAGACACCATTTTTTACATCTGTAAAAGACCACACAAATTAACACACAGCAGAAGTCTCTTACCCACTCCTTGGGAACGTACGAGATTTCTCCCCTTAAGTCCAGACGCGGCCTTTTGAGGTTACTTCCCCAGGGATTGAGAGAAAGGAATTTTGACGTCTACCCCTTCACGGACTGGTGGTAAGAAACATTGAATCCTAAGTCATACTATTTCTTAGCTAGCTGTAATTTTAATGGTACCTTTAATTCTGCGTGTATATTAATATTCCCTTTTGTCTTTTTTCCTGTGTAAGATTTCTGTTTCAAGTCTTGTGTTTGTTAGTTTTGTGTCTATTAAATAAATAATTCATTTTATAATAGACTGGATCAGCCATTATTAAAGACCCTACAAATCAAAGTGGATTTTGGAGTGCTGGCCACTCCGATACAGTGACTGCCTACTGCCAGAGGCCTGGGCTACAGACAGGAGCTGATTCAAACTTACATTGTCTATTCATAACAAACTGGAAGTTCCAAAACTGCAGGTTTCTTTCCTGGTGAAACAGTGAAGTTCACAGAACTGGACAGCAACTACCCCTACACCATGTATTTAAACAATTTAAGTATTTAAATGAACTATCATGTAAGTTTGATCCTTTGAATCCATAGAAATTGTAATCTACCCTGCACAGTGGCTGAACTAAATGTTCATTACTAAATGCAGTTGAAGAAGCAAGGAAAGGTGATAAATCACCACCACAGCAAGGAAAACAGCCCCTTCAACTGGAGGCACCAGCTTTCCAAGCCTTCTGCAAAAGGATTGCACAGTCTGGTGTCCCCAAAGTACTTTGACGTGTATATCCTCTAAAACTGCAAGTCACTTGAGACAGGCTTGACAAAGAACTGAAGCAGACATCACTGTGGCAGGCAGGCACTGACACCGTCAGAGAATACAGGGACATTTTAGACACTGTCAGAGTGTTTCATGTCTAAATCCCACCTTTCTCATCTTGCACTGGGAAGTTCAAAGATACCCAATAAACTAGTCCTATCTCATGTTGTTCCCTCCCTAAAAGAGTCATTCCAGTAAAGTAAACAGCAGGATTATTAAAAATTACATATGTTTATTTTCAGATCATACTTTACAACATACTTGCAATCACTAGAAGAGTCCAACCAAAATGGAATCTGTCCTACTTCTGCAGAGGCTTCACAGCTGCCCAGAGCAGCTCCTTGGATACACAGGAGACATCTGACACCTCAGAGCCCACCAGACATACTGTCCAGCTGCAGGCTGACCTCCCGCAATGTGGGCATGTAGTTCCAGACACATCCAACCCATGATGCAGCTGAGATGCACTGAAGCTTATTGCTTTAAACTGCTGTACATGAGGCAGCCCCACCAAAGCAAGCAGCCTGGGAAAAGCTGCAGTTTGTACTAAGACAAAGGCACTTTTCATGGCTTTACCAGCTGTGTTCTTCTCAGCCTCTGTTCCTTGCATTTCCTCAAGCTTGTGAGCAAGTGTGGATCCAGCTCACGGCTACAATTTGTAGGCTGAGAGAGGAATTTCCCAATAGCTCAAATCCTGGAGCTGACAAACCTGCTCTATAAATAAGAGAAATGGCAGTTTTTCATCACTAGTTTAAATTAGGTTTGAGCACTCTGAAAAACCTCCTGTGAACCTGCAATACTGATAGGAAGCGCACACATTTACTCCTTGTCTAACCTATCCAAAATTAACCTCCTCCTGCCTATCTAATTTTCCATCTGGAGGAAATTTTGGCACATTCTGATTCAGACCCAGAAAAAAGGCTGTGGTACTTCATCCATATTTTTGTCTCTGGCTTGAATGTTTAGCTAATTGTGGAGGCATCTATGCCCCCTTGCTGATGTGCATGCTGCCAGCATGTGCACCACACTACCCTCACACAGCTCCCTTTCCCACCCCTTCCACCTGCTGGTCCAATGGAAATGAGCCCATCAGACTCTCAGAAAGCATCAACCACCTTGGGCTTCATTAAAAAATAATAATAATATGAAGGAGTAAATTTTCCCTCATGCCAGGCAGGTTGGTGCTTTTTCACCATTGATGTAAAAGTGCCAGATCCAAATCCCTCCTCCTCCTCCTCCACCTTGCAAGAAATCTCAGCATAAACACAGACTTCCAGCAAGGATATCCCAATTTTTAAATTACGTTTTCATTTCTCTTGTTGGAATTTCTCCACTTTTTTGTTTTTATACAATTATCCAATATATTTTGGAGCAGAATTTTAATGTCTGCTCTCTGCACTTCTGACACCTTCTTGTGGTGCATCTTGGGTAACACACACCTAAAAAGCACTGCCTGCAGAAAATGTGCCCCCACAAAAAAATATTGACAGTACGTTAAAATACATTTGATTGCTCTAATGGAAACTGTCAGAGGCCACCTGGTTCTTCAATGTAGAAAAAGCAAAAAAAAAAAAAAAAGCTTTTTCTTCTATCAATAAATCTCTGAGCATATGCAGCCTAATTTTTTTTCCCTTTTTTTATATGGAGGTTTACACGCAAGTGGAGGGCTCAGCTATTGCTAATACAGAGATCAATGAGAGCATCACCATATCTTTTTTTTCCTTCCTCTGGCTCTATGATTTCCAGAGAAAGCAACTTACTAAGCTTTTTCTGTCTTAACCTTAAGGTGAATTCTCTAAAAACATCAGAAAGGGATAATATTTTCTGTGTATTCTTCCATATTCTGTTAAGAGTTTTTGCATTCAAGAAACGTATTTTAAAATTTTTCTCATCTCCTATTTAGATACCTTTCTAGTCAATACACCCTCAAATGACAGGAAGGATTTTCTATATTCTTAAACTAATAACGGGCCTTTTATTTCCTGTTAGTATTAAAAATTGCATCTCCTTGAGCTTATTTACTGGTAAATTTAGTTCATATATTCCTTTATAGAGGTTGGGTCACCTCAGCAAACATGAATTTTACCTCTTCACCCTCTACTGTTTGTGGATTTTCTTTCAGAAGTAATATCTCAGCTGCTAGCACTATATCCTTATCCAGCTTGAAATTAATAAATATCACATTTCCTTTCATGCTGGTCTCTAAACATCTGCTGCAACATTGACAATGATTCTTATGATACATTTTATGAGGTAATATTGTTGCTACTATCCTCAGAGCAGACCGGGCATGAAAACCCTACCAAAGCAAATCAACACAATTTAGTTCTCGCATGTCGCTGCCTGGGGTTGAGTGGTTCGATAGATGTGCTGAATACTTACAGCCTCAATCTCAGAACCGAGTCTGCCTTCCTGTCCTGGGTCTGCTCTATGATTTTGATTCTCTGTCACATTTGTAGCACCAAAAGAGTCTTCAGCCTCCATATGGTTCAAACTGTGGTGTGTTATTCACTTTTCTGAGTAACTTGTTTTCATTTATTTCACATTTACATTGACTCAGACATGGAGTTTGGGTCAAAATTTACTAATCTTAGTATTTATTAGTTGATTTATAGGCAAATGTTTGCAGAAAATGAACTTTTCTCATGATCCCTCTCATGATCATTCTCACGATCAAAGACATAATCTTGCAGTTATTAATGAAAGCATAGTAAATCTCCATCTTTGAAGCTATTTGAAAGTCAGTTGTACAGATCCAGCAGCAGCCTGATCTCACTTAACTTGGACTAGATAGCCTCCAGAGACCCCTTCCAACCTAGTTATTCTATGAATACATAGCATTAGCATCTTATCCTTACAATACTGATTTTATTATTGTAATTTGCTCTATCTTGAGAAGTTTGGCTCCAGAATCAACTAATAATCTGATGCTTATGAAACCACCAGACAACAGGAATTGCCTACCCTTCATAGCAAAAGCATAGATTCAGTAAGTTTCCCAGCAGTTTTTACAACTGCAGATTGTAAATATCGTATTCTTCTTTTTTCCTGCCTAGGGAAGGACTGCTGTACTGTGTGGTGGGTGAATGCTCTGAACATATGGTCCCTACTCCCTACGTTTTGTTTGCAATCATTGCTCTTTAGGTGGCAAATCACTTAACAAAATCCAAGTGTGTAAAGAAAATACATGAGCCAGCAAGGAATATTTTCTCTTGAGGCTTGTGTGTTTCTCTGTAGCCACCCCTGGAGCAGGAGCTCCACATCCACACACTCTCGAGTCCATAGAGTCCTGCTGAGCCAAACCAAGCATGACCTTCCCTTCAGCAGCTCTTCTCCCATCCCCTTCTCACTGAAGCTTTCTGACTCTGCTTGCCAGTGTTTTGGGATGCTCATGACTTTCTTAGCAGAAGGCTTTTTCAAAAGGAAAGGAAGTATGAGGACTTCTCTGAGTGACACAGACCAACACATTGCTCGCTCATGGATGGAAAGCGCTACAGCAAAGTCTAATTAGAAAACAATTGCCAAATTGTTTTGGCAACCACAGCAGCTTCTGTCAGATACCAACACATCACACACAATTCACCACCGTCTTCTAGTCCTTGTGCAGCATGATTTAATCCTTCTCCACATGGAGGAATCCGGGGTTCTGTGAGTTCCTGCTGTAGACAGACAGAAGAGCTTGCTACTGCTTAGGACACAGAGCAGGCACTGAGTCTGAACTGACTGGAGCAGTATAAGAGAGAGATAGACTGCAGCCCTCATTCCTACTCTCCTCTGTCACCTAAATACATAAGGTTAGTCAATATGATTTTATGGGGTGATGAGTTTGATCCTATTAGTAGATTTCAGCTATTGGAAGTACCACTCCTTTACCTGTCTAGCTTTGAAAAGGGTGATATTAGGTAAGGAAGAATGAATGTAGCAGAAAAAAGCAGAAAGAAACACAGGAAGGGAACCCACACAGCTGCAGAAAAGGCAACACTGCTTCACATACATTCCAGGGAAAGGACAATGAAAGTGTGACCAGTATATTTGAGGAGAGTCTTTATGCAGCTAGGAAATCACCCATGTGAAATATAAAACAAAGCCTGAAAAACCAAAGACATAAAAGTAGAGTAAATTTTGCATAATGTGTCAGTCTTAGGGCTTGGTGAGTAGAAATCTACTGAAAGTGATTTAAAATAAAGAGCTTACTTTGAACTGCGGATCAAGTCAGAAAGGTAGAACACAAAGTGCTAACACTGCTCAGGATGGACCATTTTCTACAGCCAGCTGGCGTGGGCAAAGGGATATAGAATTATTTAAATGAGGATCAAAATTTAATCCATGAGGCTCACCATTCTGTACTTCTATGGTTTAAAGTCATAGCATTCATTAATTTTATTGTGTTTGAAGACCTTAATTCAATCCTTATCGTCTACTGGAGCTCACTGTACAGTAAATAAACTTTCTAATTGGAGAAAGAAAATCAGATCTATTTTTGTATGTTACTTGAGCATATAGATCCTCAGATTAGCAAAAACAAAATAGCTGAAACAAGTAGTCATGAAAAGCTTATGAACTGATACATTCTGTTCAGACTACCTGGTAAATAAATGGTCAGAAATAATGGCTGTAGATGTAAAAATCAAGATTTGTTTAAGAAGGACCTGTAAAGAAATACAGGGCTGAATCTGCAGTGACCCAATCAACTTCACAACCTTAGTACATCCCACAATTCCAGAAAGATGACTGTACAATATGGCTAGGTGACAACCTAGAAATACAATGAAACATTTTTTTTTATGTGATCTACAATGGGGAAGTGATGCACAATAGTTGGTTACTGCAGGACTTATGACAGGCTCATGATTTCAGCTCTATGGGGAATCAAATGTTACATCAGATATTACAGGACTATGATGCTGTAAATCTTCTGCAGAACTGGAGCACAAGCTCAATATGTTATGCAGGATCTGAAGCTACATATGAAACTTTTAAAATGGCACATCAGCTTCTTCCCTTGCTATTCCCAGTGCTGCATATACAGTCAAATTTTAAGTGATATATTTTAGAAAAGACTGGGCAAATCAATACATATGTTGAGTTGATGAGTACATTGCTTACATGGCATAAGCCAGCTGACAAAGCCCTTTCATGCTGCATTGACCTTTTATCACTGTTTTGTACAATCTTTGGGTTTTTTCCCAAAGGTCTTTTGTTTTTGCAACTGTGTACAATTGCCAAATTGCTTAAATGTGTGGCTACTTATTTTGTGGTCAATTAAGGATAAATAGCACTTCAGAGTGCATGATAGTTGAGTTAAACTGTTAAGTTACTCAATCCACCTGCTGAAAATCGGTCAGTTGAACCTGTTGCTAACTCTACTTTTTCTCCCATTTCAGGTTCCTTTGCATCCTACACATAGTTTATGTTTTACTTTCCTTCCTAAGTAAAAGGAAAGGGAAGGGAAGGAGGGAGTAACAGAAGGAGAATTGCAGAAATATATTGTGGAAAGTCTCCCGGGATTACTTCAATCAAAAATAATTTCTTCAATCATTTTTATCAAGCAACAAGAGCTCACATTGTGATAATTCTCCACAATTTTTTAGTAATTGTCCATCCTGAACTGATGTTAGTCTCCAGATCACTTCTCTCTTAGGAAAGAGCCTTGTAACCTCTTATTTCTCCCTGTCAAACAGTGTGAAATATGTTAATTTATGTAGATTAAATTTTTTAATAAATGTAAAACTAATGACGTCACAGTGTGCATGTAGTTGCTGCAGGAAATTCCAGTCTCTCTGAAAACCAAAGGTCCAGCTTGATCCGTTGACGCGCTGTCCAGGTGGCGAAGGGAGCGGAGCCTGTGGCTGGCCGGTGCCTCCAGAGGATCCGTGCCTCAGAGCCCAGACCCGGTCCATGGCTACCAGCTCCGGGACAAACTGCTCGCCTGGACAGCAGGGCTTTGCCGCACCACTGAGACAAAAAGGAGAGGGAGAAGTCTTTGGTGTGGATTCTAAGATTTATCCAACGGTGAAGGGACCAGAGACCAAAGACCACGTAAATGGAGGGTCCAAGGGTTTTATACCATGGGAGGGAACAAACACAGGACCAATGGGGGTACCACAGAGGAGGATTTAGGGCAGATTGACACAACGTATACACAACCAGGGAAGAGCAGGGAGTGGAGTAATTTACACAAACCAATGGGAGATCAAGGAACAGGGAAGATTCCAGAGACATGGGCAGGACTAAGCTAAGGGGAGGGGATCCAGCAGGCTGAATGACAAGGGAGGGGCGGGGTACAACACTTACGAATGAGCCAAGTGTGGGGAAAGCTTACAAATTAACATATTATGCTAAAATCAAATTTATGCACTACAGCAATCCATCCATATGTTCAGTGTTCTAACACAAAACTTTTACTCCAATACAAAATTCCTGAAAGCCTCAGCTTTCTCCTCACCAGCTTCCACTAGTTTTCCATCCAGATGACGTTTTATAATTTACAGCTATCCAATCTTCAGCACATTATTTGAGGTCCTTTACTATCCTGCCATCCATGAGCTCACTGACATAAAGAATTCTGTAATTAATAGGCGGGGGCAGAAAATTAAAAATATGAAAACTCTGAGATCTGCTATCCTGTGACAAAGATGCAATTTTGTCCCAACTAATTAACGCTGACACTGAGGGTGCTACACAGTAGCTAAATTGCAAGTTGGTTTGTTTGTGTTAATTGCTCTGTTAGCATTATTTATCTGCCCCAAATTAATTTAAGCAAGAACAGTTTTTGTTCTTTGGATTTCAATGAAGACTGTATTAAATATAGTTATTTTCATTTCCTTTGCCACTTTTCCTTGATGTTGCAAAAAGACCAATTTGAAAAGAGAGAAGAACACAGTAAATTTTGACTCAGTGGGAGATGCACTCACAGTTGGATCTCTTCTTTTAATATTTCTCATAAGTGCACAAGTATGTTGTCTCCTGCATTTTCCTGATGACAGAAATTTAAAGTCCTAGACAACAATTAACACTACAGGGGCAGGAGCAGTGCAATTTTATTACCACAGAAAAAAAAATCAAAAGCTGGTTTTAAAGCTGTACATTTTTCAACTTTTCTTAATTTCAGTTTTTACCACTTTTGCTTATCATTCATCAAAAAAACCCTCAGAGTTCTCAAGTTATTACTGAGTACATCAGATCATTTTTTTATTAAGTATGAATAATAAATAGTGAGAGTGGTGATTTTCTTTGTGAACATCATATTGATATGAGTAGCATGTTGACAGAGGATGCTGAACCCTAGGCAGGTTAAATAATTTACTCAACCCCCCACATGGAAAAAGTGGCAAAAAAGGGTCTGGCTGACATAAACCAGGCTGTTCTGCAGAACAGCAGTCAGTTTGGAGGAAAATTGTGAGGACTAGAGAAATCTGCACGGACAGAATGCAAACAGACTTCGCAACTCCCATCGGCTGCAGTAAATATTCTGACGTTTTATGAGCTGATATTGTGGAGTGTCCGGTTAATGCCTTAACTGCCAGTGGGGCAAAATTAAAATAAAACATAAAATCCACATCCAAATGAACAAGTTCCTAGTCTGTTCAGGCATTTCTAGCTGAAGGGGAGGAAGAGACAGCACTAAGAATATGATTTTTGTGATGGCTTGTTTGAAAGATCAGGACAGGGTGGTGCTGTCCAAATAGGATGAAATAGCTGCCTTAGAGATTTAATGAGTGAATTAGTGAAGAAAAATATCATGTTTGTTTTGCCCCTTTTGGTTTTGCCCTGCTTTTGTTTTGCCCCTTTTGTGTTGTAAATGTTTTTAAATGCGCCCTGGCAGCGGCGTGGCAGGTCGCGTCTTTCCCGGGCGCGTCCAAGGCGCTCGGAGCGTTCGCGCCCCGGCAAAG
>VZRR01013707.1:377802-512680 GCA_013398015.1 Oreocharis arfaki
TTATATGGGGAAAGGGAGGGCGGAGAGAGCATGAGAACCAATGGTCTCAGGGCACAGGGGTGGTACAGGGGCGGGCTGAGGTGCAGGGGCGAACAGGGGAAAGCCGAAGGAGCGGCCAGGAACAGGGGCCAAGGGGAGAGCGGGGAGGGGAGAGCAACTCGGAAAGGGAGACACAGGGAAGAAAGGGAAGGGGGGGGTACAAATCCATAGCAATAACAAAAAGGGAATGCACAATAATGAAAAACAAGGGACCTTGGGAGGAGCCGATCCATTCACCTTGTCTTTAAGCTACTAATTTATTTACCAACCACCACACTTTTGTTTCTCCTTTTTGTAATGAAAATAAGTAATGTGAGATGAAAATTTTATGGAGAAAAGAGGTTTATGTTTGCCATACTAATGACCTTAGTAATAAATATGGATGAGGATATAGGATTTTTTGAGGAATTAAGGAGGTGGTGGATGCACTCAAAGCACATTCTCCACTCAAACTCCCCTTGATTTAAACATTGCTACAAGAATCACTAATGCACTGAGGAGATAACAGATGTCTCTCAACTAAAGAAAATTACAGGGAGATCATCACAAAAAACAGGCTCAGCACTGAGAGATATCATTATTTTCAGGCTCTGGCGATCTGCAGACTCTGCTCAAAAGAAATATAGCTAGAGTCAGACCTAATTCACACTAGTGGAAATCCATGTTGAAGCAAATAATTTATTTTAACTAATTATTGTGAATGGGGGTTGGAATCCATTCCAGAACCTATAATTTTTCCTCATGCCTGAAAAAATGTAGTCTAGTGGTATTAGATATCACAAGACTAGCACCTTGTAATTCTCTAGGAGACTGGATAATGCAGAAAAGTCTGTAGAAAAATAAATTCTCAACTTCCAGCCTGGAGTGTAATTGGCAGATGGACAGCCACCCCCAGCTCCACACTGTCTCTGGTGCACTAAGCTTCTCCTCTGGAACCTGTACAAATCCATGCATTCATAAGACAGCAGTAGTTGCAAACCCATCTTATTAACTATGAAAGATATCAAGTGGTGTGAGACTTTAAGAGAAACCAAGATTTTTAAAATACAATTTAGGTAAAAATACATACAGCAGTGTTTTTTAGGCATCAGTTTGCAGCTATTTTAGAAAGCTAATCCAACTTGCATATTCCCAGATATGTAAAGGGAATCCCATTTTATTCCCTTATAAATAAGGGAGAAGGAAACAACAGTCACATTCCTCCTCCACGCTTTTCTGCCCTTCCTAATACTAGTGCTGACTCTGCTTAGAGTACCACACAGGCCAGTATATTACTATTGACAACATGCTACAGTTTGACTCCCTGAACAAGAAAATCACCACTTCAATCTATGTTATTCTTAGTAAGAAACACTGCGTTGTTAATGTTTTGTCTGCTTTTGTAACTTTTTACATTCCCAGCAGCAGCAGAACAGGATGTATTAGTTAAACAGTATGAATGATTTGCCATTTCTTAGGCGCTATTGCAAAACCTGAATTTTGACATCCTTGACTGAGCTTTGCCTAGGCTCAGGGACCTATAGTGCTTTCAAGTTGCAACAAACTCTATTCATACACAAACCTTCATAGAGAGCACTATAAAAATCTCTATCACCATTGCAGCTCTGCTGAGCAGCTTTTCACTGCTCACACCAGCACTACATGGTAGCTGTAAGCACCAAACACTGAACAATATATCCAGTGAAGCTGCACGGGGAGGATAGGGATGCAAAATAACAGCTGAATGGTGAGCAATGCCTGCAGTCAAGGTCTTTTATCAGACTCCAGATTCAGTTGCTTGTAATTTTGCCATTGATTCTGAGGTTTTCTGTTCCAGATGCCTGTCTTAAGTTAAAATTTCAGATCAAATGTTTGTCTCCATTCCCAGAACAAGGATATTACCAGTGAGCGGAACTGGCTTCAGGGTGGTCTGAGAAATCACCTCTCCAACAAGTTTCCACTACCACTGCATCAACCAAAGTTTGCACCATCAGCTACTACTGAGTAACAGGCATGATTAGGCATGATAAGGCAGTTAAACCCTCAAGTTCACAGATCTGACCACAGGAGTATTCCCACCAGCACCATGAGCATAAGGAAAATATGCAACACTTGGGCCATACATTATTCTCATCTGTTTTGTTGTTAAGCTCTGAATGAAATTTTTGAAAATTAGCATGAGAGGGGCTACTGAGGTGGTTGAAATTACATTGTTCCTGTGAAAACACAAAGGTCAACCAAAACTATAAGGCTTCAAAGCAAATCTTATTTGACATAAAATTATGAAGGTCCTGGGTAAAGAGTGGAGACAATCTCAGGAGGGATCCATCTGGGGAAAGAAGCACCGAGGACTCAGGGTATTAAGGGCTGCTCTCTGTGGTCCCTCAGACACCTTCCATGCACTTCAGAGAAAAGGTAACCAAGACCTCATAGCACAGACAAATTTTTTTGGGAATAGGGAAGAACAGGAAATGTATCTTTGGAAAGAAAATAAAAAGTAATCTATTAGCAGAGTGGAAGAGAGAGCAAACCAAAAGAGAAGGACTGGAAGCAGGGGACTGGAGGCCAGGTGGTATGGCAGTGAATGGGTCGGAGGCAGAGTGGTGATGGGGACCAGGGTAGGATCCTGCAGTGATGGGAGGAGGGGGCAGAGCAGGACACACAGCACAGAATGCTCCTCCAAAACCCCGAACTAGACACACTTGTTCTGAATTTCTTTATTCCTCTTCTGTAGTGTTTTTCTCAGCCAGGCTGGAAAAAACAGAAAGCGTGTCGTACCACACCATATGGGCCTATCCTGAGGGCCAGTCATCTGAAATCCATCACGTAAGTGTGAGCTGAGCAAGTGACTGGAAGCTGCATCGCATGATTATGCCTTGTGAGGGTCTGCCATCACCAAGGCACTCAGAATATTAATGGATTTTACGATGGCTAGAAGACAAATGAGGACGCATTTATGTTGGCAGACCATAGGAATAAGTCCATACATATTGTATGACTGAATTTCCATGTATTCAGTTTGGTGGGGGTTTTTAGTTTTGTTTGTTAGTTGGTTAGGCATTAAAACTCCAATACTAAAAAGCTAAAAGACTTATTCAGTAGTTATCTGTACACGGAATGAACAAAGGCTCCTGTTGGAGAAAGGAGCATGTGGTTCTAGGCAGTAACATCCTGCATAAATCCAAAGTAGCTGAATTTATTTTTCAAAGTAAATCTTCAATCTAGAATTTCACAACTTTCCCAGATTTGATTTGCACTTTAGTATTTGCTTACCAGGTAATGGAGTAAGGGAATTATGCAAACTGTGGTGCACAAGCCACAGGGACCATCTCATCACCTTTCTTACAAAGCAGACTGAGATTTTTAACTACTGCAGGAGGAAGTTACAGGCTCATTTTCAGAGTCAGTGCACCACAGTTTGAAGCATTTCTGCGAATTGCTTCTCTTCTTCAAAGTCATCTTACGGTGTAAGGAGCAGTGGCTCCAGAGAGACAGGAACTGAGTGGTCTGCAAAACCAGGCATCTCATCTCCAGCCTGGCAGATCTGGTTTTAAAAGTGACAATCTAAATGTTGAAGTGGATGTAGAGTGGCTTCTGCAAAACATGACAGGACCCAAAGAGGCTGTCTAGTGTCACAGGGAACTGCAGAGCAGAAAGTTATTTTTGGAACTATTTCTTTTTCTGCAGTATATAATTACTTTTCATTTCTTCAACTGCTTCCATAAGCAATTTCTCACTAGCACGGGGTTTGCTCTGTCAAATAATATATTTTTATCTACCTATCTCAGGCCTGGTTTTGTTGGTTTTTAGAGCAGAGAACTGCAGGGGATCTCCTGAGCTAGTGTGAATTCTTATCTTATTGTGGAACTCATTTCATTGATGGTTCAAAAGTGAAGACTACTTGAGATTTGGCACTTGGGGCATTCTTTGACAACTACAAACTGATGAGCTCAGAGAAAGCACCATCCAGAAAATTAACCCAAAAACAAAACCACAAAACACAAAACCAGGGATTTTTTTTCTCTTTAAAATCATAATTTGGACTTCTTTCATGCCCACAAGCAAAATTTAGGAATGCAGTCAAATGCATGTGCACAGCTCCCACTGAAGTTTGTAAGGAGTTTCATATGCTTAGTGATGTGTAAATAATTTTATGTGAGCCTCTTAATGTTTATTTGCAGACATGCTAGAATCTATATGACCAGTATGCACAGATATTATTGAATCTCATTTTTCTTCAAATAAAAGTTGATCTAGAGAATGAAAATGTTGACGGAAGTTAGCAAAAACCACCTTATTTTGCATTCTTGCAACACAAACATGACTGTTACAAAAACTGAATCATGGACTGATGCTTTCATAAATTATAAGAATGTTCCCTCTCAGCACTTGAAAAGTGAGTGAATAAGTACTATTTGAAAAAGTGCCTATGCTGCATTTCCAGTTATTTTCTTTTGGCTCTCTAAATCCATATTGAGTATTAGCATCATGACCACTCCAGGCATGCTAGGAATCAGTATCATTCAATACGGGTCCTGGCAGTCGGTCTTTGGAATACGTCCTTACCATGGCAATAGTTTAATGGTTGCTTAAAATATAAAAAATCTTGAACATTTTATAGTATCATCATGCCATCTAGAGGTGGCATATCACTGAGGCTCCCACTCATCCCTGTGCCCAGAACAAAGCAAAGTAGTTAGAGGAACAGTGGGATGGAAGCCTTTGAAGAGAGCATTTCACTAGGATGGAGATAGTGTCATATGGCATGGAACCCATGCTGGGGAGCGTATCTGGTGATTCAGGTCCCACGGAGGGTAGCAATGGCAAGAAACCCTCCCACAAGGTGTGCCTTTGGAGCTTCTGGTTCTGCATAACTTCTGATCCCCATTAACAATACTGATTTCTTTCTCACTCTTCACATGCCATGCAAAGCCACTCATCTGATCAGACATCAGCCTGTCCAGCTGGATCTGGTCAGGAGCAAGGAATACCAAGCAGCCAGCCCTGGGTTGCACATACACCCGGTGTAGAGTGAAGGGTCAAGTCTGTTCTGGGAACCTCAGTGCCACGACTCACAATGAAAAAAAATGGCAAATATGCTTGCAGTTATGGAGAAAGTCACTAATTTCAGTTAACTAACGCTCTTCACTTACAGCTCCCATTACAGAAAGAATACAGCAGGAATGGAAAGCTCAGCAACATGAAATATGCCATTTTCAAGGAACTGTCCATCTGGGACATAAAGCATGGACTTTCTACATCCAAATAGTCCACGTCACCAGCTGCAGAAGAACTGTGTGCCCACTTGCTATAATTTTGTGTCTGGTACTGAGAGATGCATGAACTCTGCCTGGGATTGCCTGTAGGGCTCTTATCTCCCTGTACTTACCTTTGATCTCCCGTGCACAGACCCATCCCAGTTAGTGCCTAAACTGATGACAGAAACACTAACAGATCCTTTCTCGCATCTGTAACTTCTTCTTCCCATTGAGCACATGGAAACATAATATTTAAGGCTGTTCCAACAGATTAGGTTGCAATTAGGCCATGGGGTTCAGCACTATTAGTAAAGGATAGGAAATGCTGATGCACGAGACTCATTAGGAAAAAACTTAAGCATTCAAAAACCCATTGCTTATTCACAAAAGGAAAATAAGCAATGGACAATCTGTTGCTTTTCTACACAGCTCCATGAAGAACTTTGCTGCATCTGGCACTCCATATTCACCTGCCTATGAAGTCCTAGAGAGGAATAAACACGTGAGGATCAATGCTGTTCAAAGCAGTAAGATGAGTCAAGTCCATTTCAAGGAGGAAATTTTAGAACAAACAGCCAGCCTTTCATTCACCACATGCTCCCCACCTGTCTTGACCCCTTGATTTCCCAGTACTTCTCCTACTTCCCTGAAATAACAGAGCTCTGAACAGGAATCAAGTATTTCTCTTAGATAATCCAGGCTGGAACCAAGCCCCAGAAAAGTCTCTGGCCCAACTTCCTGCTCAAGGAAGGAAAAAGGTGAGATCAGAACAGCTTTTTTAGAATACTGTCTAGTAAAGTTTTGAAAACCTGCAAGGACAGACAGCACGACTTATATTGCCAAACTCTTCCACAGCTCTGCTGTCACCATGGAGAACAAGCTTCTCACTGTGCCCAGTCTGGATCACAGTTGTTCAGTTTACACTGTCCCCTACCTCCCACCACACATCTCCATGATGGGGTGGCTCTGAGTTTTCGTAACCTCCTTGCCTGCTCTGGGGGAGTTTGGTCCCTCCTGAAGTCATCTTGTCTCCCGGCTGAATCAGTGCCAGTCCTTCGGTCTCTCCCTGCAGGACACGTACAGTGAATGTGTGCAAATTCTCTCGCTAATGAAGAGAGCAAAAGTAACGAAGACATGAAAGAACTACTGACGAGGATGCTGCAGCTGGAAACTGGAGAGAGATACACGGTTTTGTTTAGTTGTGATTCTCAACTTTTACCTTTAGGTGATTCTTGTCCCATTTTTAAGGATACAAGAAGAGTAAATTAAATAAGGGTATTGCATAGCAAAACTACTGGAAAAAACAGAAAAATCTTCTCCCTGTGGCAAAAATCTATTGCTTGGTTTACTTTGTGCCTCCTATTACATAGAAAACTTATGCCTGAATTTGCTTTACTGTCTGCTGTTATATTTCTACATCTAAAAGAACAGAACAAGCAAACGTCAGCATTGAAAAATAATATGAAAAATAAAATCTCAGCTCTGTGCCCTTGCAAAACAGCACCAAAGGCATTCTGGAAACAATCCTAATCACTAGAAATATATGTCAAAAGTAGTAATTAGTATTGTAATTATCCTACAGCCTTGGCATCTGTCTTATATAAGTATTTAGTTTCCAAGAAAGCAGGTCAGCATGACTTCAGTTGACACAAATACATGAGATGGGAAGAACCAATCAAAACTCAGAAAAATATCAAACTAACCACATCTGCCTTCACTTGGACACTGCTGTGCTACATGGGACACTGATGTTGTCACCAAGCTCCCAACAACATCTGTGTGCATTATCCAACAATTCCTCCGATGTAAAATTCATAAGCTCTTTTAGAAGCAGGAGTTACTCCATTGCCAGTCATGTCTCTAAACAAAAACCAGTCATTTCCACTGTGCTTTGTGCTGCATTCAGAGTTCTTGGAGCACTAAGCACTCCTCTCCTCTATCCTGGGAACTAGAGTGGTTGCAAGGCTACCATGGGCTGCACCAAGGAGGATCTCTGCCCTTGCCATAGTGGACCAATATGCTGACCAATATGCTGTGGCAGCTGGAAATTGAACTACTAACTGCAAGTGGCTCAACCTCTCTGAGACACATTTGTCTCTCCAGGCAGAGAAGTGTGTTAGGGGAATCAATGACTGTAGCATCACAGCTTGCAGCCCAGGGGAGCAGGGGTAGATGGACTCGGATTTGGGTTTACCTGAAGCTGCCCTTCCTCAGTTCATGATTGCCACAGTCTCAGAAGGTGGGGTAGACTTTGCCTTAGCATCCATATCCCATTTTGGATTTCCTCTGTGGTCATATGCACATGTGGTGCTGAGCCAGCACCCAGTTAACTTTAGCTAGTGTGGATAATTTAAAAACTCATTTTTGCTATTTACTTTCCCTAAAAAGAAAGAATAAGATAAAAGCTAAAAAAAGAACCAGATCTGATGCCACAATAGCTTTTCCTCTTTCCAGCCTCTGAAACTCCGAGTCTTTTAGAACTGCAAAACCAGATGCTTTAGAGAAGTAATAGCAATAATAATTTTATCTGAACTCATATCACTAAATATACAGTTCTTATTCATAAATGTTTCTAAAAACTCTGGAAATCTGCTGTAAAATATTGTAGGTTGAGGCTATCTGCTTTGAAAAGAAAAGTTTAGCCTTTAATCTCTCTATATTTTTATTTCAGGTTAATAATTTGCTTCCTTTAGAGATTATCAGATGCTCGGCAAAAGACTAGGCAAAAAGACAAAAACTAGGCAAAAGACTGCTCAGTTTGCCTTATTTTCTGAAAATCAGCTGCTTTTTCTGAGGAACATGGAGAAGTCACATGTCCTGAGACCTCAAAATTGTCAGTAAAATTTGAGAAGGTTTTGGTATATTTATATTTATGTTTATGTTTATATTTATATTTATATGAAAGAGATTATGCATATGCATATGAAACATGATATACTTATTAGAAAATGATAAATTTATTAAAACATGAATGTATACTTCTCAAGACTATTCATGGTCCTTATGCTCCCATAACAAAGGAAGCTCATTTAATTTCAGCTTTTACAAGATAGGCAGTTACAGTGTTTGGTTTCCTGTTCCCTGAGTTAATGCTAATCTTCTCAGCAAGTGCCTGCCTTGTGAGTTAATCTTCCACTCATTATCTGCACCAGCAAAAATACACCCTTGTGACTGAAAGAAATGGCACCTTACAGAAAACAGAAAAGAAAAGCAGCTGCCCACTGTGATGGGAGAAAACAACTTGAGCATGATGTTCCTTGAGGATCTCTTCGAATTGGTACATAATGACAACCATCACCAAAACAAAGATAATGTCATAAAAGACTAATAGTGAAAGGGAGTAGTATATTTGAAGTAATAAAACTGGGTTTCTGACAAAAGCCTAAATAAAGAATGTACTAACACAATCAGGGAAAGAATTAGTGGGACTGGATTTCCTTCTAAGCAATCCCATGCTTTTTTCTATAATGATAAGCAATCAGTTGAAGGGAAAAAAACAATTACCCTAGCCCTTATGTGGTGCAGCAAATGATTTAAAAAGAATAATTTGCATTCACAGAACAAGGAGGCTAGTGAGAAACCCAGACTGTTTCCATATGCACCACCAAACTCTCTTTCCAGCTAATGTGCAAGTCTTTTATTCTTTGTGATTCATCTTCCAGTGCGTGTCATTCACATTAACCGTCACCAAAGAGCTGTAAGCACAGAGGTCCAATGGAAAAACAGCCCAGAGACTCCCAGGCTTTTGACCTCTGCTCCCTGCTGCTTGTTCTGACCTGACCTGCTGCCTTGCACCAGAGAGCACCATTGTACAGTACTGATTAAAGGTAAGTTCTTCTGCGTCTCACAAAGCCAAAAAGAAGGTCATTAACAAGGCCATGGGTACCTATGAATTTTGCTAAAGTGGCTGCACTGAAGCTCTGCTCTGCACCACTGGCACCCACCTGCTGCAGGCAGGACAGCAGCAGCACCAAGAGGTGCCCAGCCCACCCCTGCCCCTGCCTGCCCTGCCTCACGTCCGACACCATGCTCACAAAGTTCACCTGTGCTTACGAGCTGAACTAAGACCCATGGGCTCATCACAACATCATCTGTGGAGACGTGAGCATTTTCTTTCATTCATTCCTCATCTTCTGCGTACCGCACTCCTCCTCCTCCTCCTCGTCCTCAACCTTTATCACAGGCTGTTATCAATAAGTAAAGCTTTGTGAAGGGAAGGCCTTGTAAAATAATGGCTCCGGCTCGTTACTTTGGCTAAGTAGAAAGCGGGAGAGTGACTCAGCTAGAATAGAGGAAGGGTGGCATACTGCATGATAGCTGCATGCCTGCACCATGGTTCATGGTGGTTGGTTGAATTGGGTTTGTTGCGCCTTACAACTATGTAAACTCATAACTGACTAATGTCTTAAAAAGGCCGGGTATTTGGCAATAAAGATCCTCCTTTGCACCTGCGTGGGGACTCTGCATCGCTCCGTACCCCAACAGCAAGCTCCACACTCCAGCAAAGAGAGAGCTGATAGAGTGTGTAAAGTTAACCCCCGGTAGCTCTCTCACCAGTTGTGAGGCAGGAATCAATACAAATACAGTCCTTGGCTTCTGCATTTATTGCTGATATGGTAGAATGTTAAAGTCCAACTTTTATTCACAGAGTGCTGATAGATACAAACTTATCTTTCTACTGTCTGCTGTTATGCATATAAGAAATATAATTTATCAGTTCAAGTAGAGTAGTCCCTGAAAATGTCTTGCACTGAACTATGGCATTTTTTTCGAAACACTCCTTTTACTCCTCTCTCCTGTCTCATCTACACTGTAATCCTTTAATCTTTGCCTGCAGAATGCTTTCCATGAGGGTTATACCCATACAAGTAACAAAACCTCTTTGCAGAGAGTGATACAAGTGAAAGAGTAAGACCCGGAAACAGAAAGTAGTGCAAAAGTGCTCCAGAAATGTTGCCATGTTCAAGCCAGGAGTACCTAAACTCATTAGCTATTCCCCCTGTAACATGTCAGGTCTAACACTCTGCAACACTGACCCATGACTGAGACTCAGGAGGAGAGAAAAGCTTTGTGTTATGGGTGTCAAATATGGGGTCTGAGTGTTTGCATACAAAGTCAAAAGACAGAACTTTCCAGAAAGAAACCCCTTATCTCTACAATTGTTTGGCTTTTCCAAAGACACTTTCATTTTGTCTATTCTGCCTTGGAAACCTGCCCATACCTGTTCCCCTGCAAAGTGCAGAGGCTGCCTCTAGTAAAGCAAGAACTTCTACAAACACCACACAAAGGGCATTGAGTTTCAGATGTGTCCTCTATCCCTTGCAGTCACCTGCTAGTTACCTCTCTCTAACTGCTCTCTTCTGAATTTCCTTTTCATACTGATCCGTATTGTTGTGACTTCTTCCTCTTTCAGTCTTTAAGCATAAGTCTGAGCACTGATCAAGGGTACATTAACATCTGAGGTTTTTATTTTCTCCACGATGGCTTATGGCTTTTCACTTAAAAGTCCTGCATCTCTTCAAGAACAATTTTTACCTTTTTTTCCTCTTATTTACCCCCACATAAATGCAAGTGGAGGATTTGGAGTAAGCCATTCATATCTGTGAGCTTAAGACCAGAATTTAAATATTTTTAGGAATTTAACATATTTCAATTACAATTTTGCACCCTGGTGCTGATGTTCCTCCCAGCCTTACAGTCAAAAGCACAAGAGGCCAAGCATTTCAAAGTGAGTGTATCAATTTTTTTCTCCACAGGAAGCTAGAGAACAGAGGTGGACTACCAAGATTCAGAGCAAGAGATGGCCATCACTAAGGACTGTGCACTACTTCCTGCTAAGAAAACTGATGGAGGTCCCAGAGTGATGGCTACATATTATACTGACAGAAAATGTGTCTCAGCCACTGAGAAGGTCTTCCAAGGTATATAATCAGTGCTGTTTCTGTCTCATATGCTTTTAGTGGAGACTGAAGGACTTCAGAAACACAGGGTCTGATGCTCCCAGGGCAGGTTTGGATTTACCAGGTGTGTTCAGAAAAATTCCCGCTTTCTATCAGACCTACACTGCCTGTCTTGCACACACCTGTGTAGCCCAAGCCAAGACTGTCCATGTCCCCACCTGTCCTCCAGGCTGGGTCACACCTGCTCCTGTAGCAGTCACACCCCCAGGGTCAACTGTTGTATAATAAAATCTGATCAGGATATCTATGCCACCTGCTGCCAAATCTCTGTGGTTTGGTACCCGTTATAGGAGTGTGCCCTTGCCACCAGCATGTATGCCATCCTACATGGTGATAAGGACCAGACGTCCTCTTGAAGATGGTTGCTGTAGGAAAATAACAAAAAAATAGATACTGTGTCAGTGTTTCACTGCCCCATGAGTGGAGAATGGGCATTTGTCTGTGGGGGGAAACCCTGCAGGGCTGACACTGCACTGGCCACATCCACAGTGCTGCAGCCATGCATCTCCTGGCTGAGATGGACAGGCACCAGCTCAGGCCCCACAGCACCACAGGAACCGCTTTGCCTCCAGCAGCTTCATCCAGGTCTTCCTTGGGGGTCCTGATTTTTAAGGGCTAATTTCCCAATTTTTATCCAGTACAAACCGTGTGCAAAGAACTACTGTGCAGTCAGAAAAGAGGCAGTTGGTAACATGGAAGGATGAAAATCCTGCATTTTAGTGTACTAGAATGCTGAAAGAGATATCACATGAGTAGGTGATTTGGCTGTTTTTTCCTTTGATGTCACATAAATAAAATTAAGAAGTAGATTCTTTGTTCATTCCAAAGACATCTTTTATTTCAGATTTACTACAGTGTCAGTACAGAGACAAATTTTGTTATGATGTTCCCCAGCACAAGGTTGAATAATTGAATTGTCAGGCAAGCAACTAGTTGAGATCTTTAAAAAATATTTATAACTGTCGAACATGGAAGCATTGTAGGGTTTTCAGTACTCATTTGTTCCCTCTTTAAGGCTTTCAGATCATTCAAATTGAGTCAGACACTATTATTTTAAAGGATGTTTCTAATATGTTATTATATGATCTCTATGGAAATTGAACCTTCATTTGTCAAGGCAAGGTTGTCAGCTTTTAGAACCACTGATATGTATGTATTATGCATTCATATCAATCACAGCAGAGGTATCCACATTTTTCTTCTCAAAAGAAAACAGATACACACATGTCCTTTATTATTCTCTCCTCTTTTGATACTTCTTCTCATATACAGGAGCTGCTACTTTTATATCTTAACAACTAAATACTGTTTTAAGTATTAGAAACCACTCCAGCCTGCCTAGGCTAGAAACAGGAGCCAAATCGCCCACACATTAGAAAATAAGGTACTGTACCATCTTCCTTAGAGACTTGCAAACACAAACCCAAAACCAGGTGGAGATGGAGATTGAAAAGTTTGCAAAGAGATTTGGCAAAGTACTGCTGAATGCAACAGCACAGAGCAGGACACGGAGATGCAGGAGACAGTTATACAGACAATTATACAGTCATTATCTGTATTGCTAAATATCCTGCTGGAATCTCTTTAAGGCTACCTTCACCCCCGAGGTTGTGCCTCCCCTGCACACTGCTCCTCTGTAAAGAAAGGATGCTGGTGTGGAGGTGCCTCTCTGCGTGCAGGCAGGCTCAGGGAGAAATCAAAGGCAGCCCGCGCCTTCAGGGCAGCCGCGGTGCTGCCGTGCCCTTGCGCTCATGCAGCCACCGCCCCGCATCCCTGCGCCCCGTCACGGCCTTGAGACCAGCCTTGCCCCTTGCTCCCGGGCAGCCCTGCTGGCTGTAAGGCACTCTTTGGAGCCGCTGGGTGTTCTCCACAAACTGCCCAATTATTGACAGCAGAGCTGATAATCAGTAATGAGAGCTCGTGTAATATCCAGCTATAACAGTGCAATAAACAGAAATCAAATCTTTCGTATTTGGTCAATTAAGCTGTAAGCAATAAGAGTCTCTTATGTCACCACAGCGGCATCTTAAATAGATTACCGAGGCTTTAAAATGTCTTTATTTGATGTGGACTTTATCTTCTGACATGGCATATTTTCAAATCTTTGCACCACTTGCAGAAGCACTGCCAAACCTGCCTCCTGTCAACACCACAGTGTTACCTCAGTCAGTAGAAAACAGAAAGCTCAACAGCAGCATCAAGTACAGCAGGCTGTGGGACCAGGCAAACAGGAGAATGAACACCAGGAGGGATAATGGAACAGCATAAAAAAATAAGAAATCATCTACAATTTAAAAAATGAGTGAACAATTGGCCCACCTCCTGAAATAAGTAAAAAGACTTTCTTCTAATGAATTAGTCATGAATCTTTCTATTGCATTTTTTCACACCAAATCGCTTGGTTACACCTAAACACACTATACAATAAAATATTTTCTAAATTGATCACTTTTTTTCCTAGAAGAGCAGTTTTTATTGCTCATGAGTAGGTAAGAGATGTGGTTTCACCCCTAGACAGTGAAACTAGAATATCAGCATAATCTCTCTTAATGCTTTTTTTCTACTTTAGTTGTGTAATTGTTTCCATATATATCTGTGTGACTAGGGATCCAAGCCATCTCAATAACAGCTCCAATTGATTTCAGTTGTTCACACAGCTGTATGACTTAAGACTATATCCTTTATCCTTATTTGGATTGCTAACATAGTCCCAGCAAAATCCAGCAGGATTTTATCTGTTGGTGTGAAACTGACTCCTGATTAATAATAACCTGCCGGTTTAAAGCTAGGATAATACAATTACCCAAAGCTAGATCTTGCAGCCCTACTTACACCCATGAACAGAAAAAAATTCAGGAACCTGTGAGTTACTCACAGAGAAAATAAATCCAACCAGTGTGATTAGCAGATACGTATATTAGTGTTTCCAAATTATACAGCTGCAGCCAACAGGAACTTTTATGGGAGCCTCTAGACAACCTGCAACCTTGGCCAAAATTAATAGGTAAGTAATCATCCAGTAGATTACTATTGTTAATACATCATATTCATATAATTTAAATTAAACACAATACTTACACAGTAGTTTTTAGAATATTAAAAGGCACAGATGAAGGGGAAAAGCAATTTTGA
Source organism: Oreocharis arfaki (assembly GCA_013398015.1). Taxonomy (NCBI): domain Eukaryota; kingdom Metazoa; phylum Chordata; class Aves; order Passeriformes; family Paramythiidae; genus Oreocharis; species Oreocharis arfaki. Next base: position 392,171 of record VZRR01013707.1, read on the forward strand.
CTGAGACATTACTGATTAATGTAATTTTAACAATACCAACATATACTAAATTTTTAAGTACTGGTGATAATATCAGTAAGTCATCAGAACTGACAGGTACAATTAAAACGCTGGGAGCCAAAAGGTTTAGCTTTCTATTTGTCATGGAAAATGGCAATTGTTTTTCATTTAGACTGTTTCTTGATTCTGAAGTGTACATTGTGTTGGATTGCACATTTGACATCTCACAAGGTCCCTTTTTAAGAAAATTAGCTCTTGCCACCTGTCATGCCAGTGGGAACCATTAGGCTGCCAGAGCAATATAAGGCCAGAGAGAAAGTATCTTGCTAAGTTATACTTAAAAACGGTGACTAAGCACTTCCTATAATAAATTGTATAAATGATGCAAAGAAAAGTTGGCTATTATGAATACTTTTCTTCAACTACAGAATAGCTATAAAATACTTATTTATCTCATATTTAGCTGCTGGTTTGATTGAGCTCAAGTGTTTGTCACACCCAGAGAATACTAGCACAAGTGGCTCTTGGTTTAGATATTTTCATTGCTCTGAGGTTGTCTGCCTTTGTTCCTGGGAAAAGAACAAGCTCTTACAACAGCGTGCTACACTACTTAGACCATAATAGGCTTCTACATTGCCTTCTTTCAACTGGTTTTTTCAGTCTATTCACATGATTTTCAAAGTACTTCAACCTGTTTTGCCAAGTGATCCAGCACTGATGACTCCCTTTCAAAGAGTTTTCCAGGAAGTGTTTGATAGCAGAGTTGTCTACAACATGAAATTATATATTAGAAGCCCAAAAACCCTGTAAGTGAAGAAAATTTTGCTGTATGATGCATTTTTTCTATTTTTCAGAAAATATCACTTCTGACAGTACTTGGTTTCCCTACTGTAAATCTACCATAGTGTTACTCACACCTCTGCAAACTCTCTCAAAACGCTTTTCACTGGGTCTGCAGGACCATGCACCAATTTCATGGACCATCCACACGGCCTCCTTCGTATTTATATTTGCATTTATGTTTACAATGTGTTTTCTTTTGAAGACACTAGTATTGTTACTTCAGTGGCACTGCCATCTCACACACCTACAGTTCCACTGCTGGCCTTTTTTCCAAATTTCCATATTTGCTTTCTGCCTGTTTACAATAGAACATTGCTTCAGGGGAGAGTGAGAGACCCACCCAATCTGACATGCTTCCTCCCAGTTTGCAGTGTCATCTGTATGTATAGTCCCCCTCCTGTTCAGTATGTTTTTATGACCAATGTGCAAGATTTTTAGATAGATTATGAAGGTTTTTATTTTGTGATCACTAGCTATATATAGCTAAATTCATATCACAAAATAGGCTTTGGACACCATAGGTATAATAAAATGACCAACATGCCCTTTTGTGCACCAATTGCAATACACTTGTCAGTTTCTAATGGATCATTGCAAAATTAATTATTTCATAATACATAACAGGATGGGGTTTTTCATCTTCAGTTCAATCACTGTCACTTGAAAGGAATGTCTCTTCTATGTTCTACATCTGAGCACACTTCAAATGAATATTTGTTGTGATGATCAATGTTAACAACTTCCTGTGACGAACATACATTCAACAACCACCTCCCTATTGAACTTTTGCCCTTGTGACTAGGTAATTTCTGCTTACGTTATTTAACTTTCCACCCTTGTTTTTCTCAATTACTGCTAAAATAGGCAGAAAAAAAATCTTTCGGATGAAAGATATTTCAACATTATTTCTTAGTGGCATTTGTGAAACAACTCTGCATGAAACAACTCTATATCAACACGACATATGTGGGCATCAGTTAAGTGTATACCTGATCATAGGACTAATAAGTAACAATAAATCAGATTTTTCCAAAAGCTATTATAAATTTAATTTCAAACAATCACGGATTTGTCAGTATAGCATAGAAATTACATTCTACCAGACAAAACAGTAATTTTTTTGTGGCTATCAGGATGTTGCGAGTTAAGTGACCACATGACATGTAAAGTAGTGGAGTACCAAGCCCTTTGTGGTTTTTAAAAGAAGCATTTAATTTTAAAGAGTCATTTAATTCCTTTATCTCTGGTAATTTTATAGCCTTGGATCTTATTAAAAAAGCTTATTTTATATGAGAAACAATGTAGAAATCTACATGGGAATGCATATTCTTCTATATAAAACAAAAAATATATTAAGTACATGCAGTCCTGACAATTTGAGACAGAACTTAAAAAAACATTTAAATTTAACATCTCTTCTTGATGTGAGATTATGTTAACCATCAAGGTAGAAGTAATTTAACATTTAATTATTTTCTTCTGTCTTAGAGATGCTTTGAGAATTATTCCCAGTGTCAAACAGAAATAAATCCTGTAAACTGGCTATAATAAACCAACAGGAGTCTCTGCAATCTTGAGCTGGGACAGTTACTCTCCTTACTGGCAGGTGCTTTATGATTCGTGTCGTTTACTACAGCAGAGTTTTACTGTGAGGTGCTATTGCATGCTGCAGAAAAGGCCACAATGTGCATCTGGAGGGAAGAAATCCACATGAGGATTTCCTGACAGTGCTCTTAGCTCACAGCTCTGCAGTAAAGAGCAGGCTTTTCACTTCTGTGAGGGAAGTTTGGAAGTCTGCTCCCCATCCAACACACATCCAGACAGCCAGGAGATGCACAAATGTATGTCCAGGTAACACTCCTGCCACCATCTTGTCTGCCCCTGCCCTTGCCTTTCTGGAAAGGAAGCTGCATTTAAGACAGCACAAACCCTGGGAAGGGACATGACTTTTAAGAAATAATCTAGAAAGCACCACAAATAGACTCAATTCTGCTTCCTTTTGTGTTTGATTCAAACAACACTTCTGGGCAGGAGCCAGTGAAAAGTCAGTGTTGACAGAGAAGAATTGTTTGTGGTCCACCAGAAAGTGTTCCTTCTTTCCCATTTGGAACTTGACCTTCTCCCTCCCAGGGCAGGCACCGAACCAGCCTGAGGCCAAACTGGGACACAAAGCTCCAGCCTGGAAGGAATGCTGTCCCATAAAGCAGGTGGTTAGGAATCCCCCTTTTTCCCTCATTTCCATGACATCTGTACTCACTTTTATTGTGCATCAGTCAGACCAGGCTCCTCAGAAGAGATAAGCTGCAGATATCAGCAGGACTTTGGCATAAAAATGAAGCTACTTTTAAGCAAGTTCTTTTTATTTTCTTTCCGCATAGCAGATTTCACACTGAATGGGGCTTGATTGCCCCCAGTTTGCTATATAGCAGAGGAACCACAGCTCTCAGCTCTTAGACTTGACTAAATGTTAACTCAAACTAACCTGGAACATAGGAACCCATCTCTTCCAGGGTGTTCTCTTCTGGTCTCACCTCGTAAGGCTGATGAGTCCCATGGCCAAGACTCCTTTGCCTGCTTCCATGGGCAGAGCAGCACAGCCTGACAAGGAGGGCTTTGCCATTGTAAGTAGAACCCCAAAAACCTCGTGTTACATCTCCAAAGCCTGGGAGCTAGGACATGTCAGGATGACTTTATATTATCCTGGATTGCCTTTTCCTTCGTTTTACCTAGGTGAGCTGTACCAAAAATTATTTACCTGCCAGGTGAATATTACCTAATTTGTTAAAATTTTTGCTTAGCTTTGTAGGTTTGTGTATTTTAATGCCTATTTTTATGATACTTTTGTTATTTCTGTATGTAATAGATAGGAGAGGAGAAGTAACTGCTTTGCATAGAGGCAGCTATGATCTGAAATAAAACTGGTGTAGAGGATTATATGAGTAAAAAGTTATAGGAGAGGTTCTCAAAGTGTGGAGACAGGATGAAACTAGACTCTCATAGGCTATAAACGAATTAGTAATAGTTAATTACTGGTCATTAAGCCCTTGGGAGGCCAGTAAAACTAGCTTTAGAGATAACAAAAGGAACAAGGAACAAAGAGTCAAGGCAGGTAATTAAAACATACTATATATAGTATAAATAGATATAAAGAGGAATTGTGGACCAATGAGGAAAGAGTAACGCGCAGTACATGCTAAGAATCATATATAAGTAGCCCCACACTGATCCTAGAGTAAGATGGAAGAAATGCTCAGCAGCACCATACTTCTCCCAGCGAAGAACCCAGGACACTAACAACTCGCCAGAACCCTCTCCCTTGCTTCTTGAGGACCAACAGAAGAAGGGTGAGAATAATTCTGGAAAAAAGGGTGGAGATGAGGAAATTGGTGGATACTAGCATCAATTGCATGATGACTGGGAGTGAGCTATAACAATTGGAAAATTTGAAGTGCTGGTTTTCACAAAATGAGACTTTTAAGAACACTTTGATTACGCTGCTAATACCTTGGGTTGATACGTAAGATTTCATTTTTCAGCCCATATAAAATTCATAATGTGGGTTTTTTTCTTGTGTATTTGGTACCTATACTGCTTAGTTGTAATTGTGGATGCAACACAAAAATAGATTAAGAAAGTTGTTATTCTCCAGAGCATAACGTCTACATGATGCCAAAAAATACCAAGTACATGAGAGAGACATTGAAGTATGAGTTAGTACTAAACCAGGCATATTATCTATAGGAGACAGAGATTTCAGAGAGACAGTTCAATTGTGCCTATTGCTTGGAAGAATAAATAAAGCTTCCTTGGTTTAGAGAAGGTGAACAATTTTTATTCTGACAGCTCTGCTTTCCCATTAGTAGCTTCCCATGGCATTACCATCAGATTGTCGACAGAAATGTGGCTTTGTAAGTATTCATTTCTAGAGGGGGTTGCTCTTGTCCCTTAGGCCATAATTTTTTTCACAATAGAAGCAGCTTTTCACATTGCTAAAATTAGTCTTTCAGTTGACTTTGCCAGCAGAAATACGACAAATGCTTCTGAAAATCCTTATTAAGCAAATTTCATGGAGATATTTATTGTAACTTCCTGACATTCTTTAAAAAAAATGAAAAGCACAGAGTACTCATCTGAGATATATGTAGAAATTTAAATAACTTCTCACAGAAATAAAAGGATGTATATAAGAATGGTTAAGATGAAAACAGCTTTACTGCAATACATGCTGATGTTTCCAGTCCCATTATTAGCATCAAAAACAGTCTACCTGAACCTCTTGACTGTTGATGTTTTGATTTTTCTAAATTAGAGTGGTCTGGGGGAACAGAGGACATAAATTTTCCTGTTGTTCATGTACAGTCTCTCATATACAGAGCTGCTGTCAGCATATTTTTCTGTCCATGTCCACCTGTTAGTGAAATGCTTCTTGTGAAACCTGAAAGTCTGCATCCTTACTTGTTCTGGGAGACCTCTCATTCCCACTTCATTGAGTTAGGTGTAAACACCACCTTCCCAAAAAGTAACCTTTATGTGGCTGGGATAGTGTCTGACAAAGAAACGAGGGAGATCACTGCTAGTAATAAGTGTACTTTAAAAGGAGTTGAAAGGACAGCAAATGTAGAAGAAAGAGAAGAGGAACAGAGAGAGAATGGTCAGTGCTGTGAGGACATTGAGAGGAAACTGTGAAGGGAAGAGACTTTGAGGATAGAACATTTGTTGTGCCATGACCAAAAGCAAGACCTTTTGGAAGAATTATGTCCTTTAATAACAGCTCACAAACATTTCTGAAGAACTCAAACTCATCCTTTCCAATGAAACTCATCTTACTCAGTGAACCAGCACCTTGTGTTGTTCAAATAACTTCTTCTGTCTTCTGCTTGGTGGCCAAGCATAGCAATAATGATCTGTAATGTCATAAGCCCTCAAAAGCCCTGAATAAAACTACTGGCAAGTCTGAGGGACCTTATAGCACTAAAGACACTCAAGTCCTCTATGCCATTGTCAGGCTGGCACCAGAAACCATTACTCACTTAAGTAGCCTATTCATCTTCATGTCCCCTCCTTCTTGCTTTCTTTCATAATGCAGTACAATTTATTTTTCTCTGATTAATTATAATATCATAAATGTATCACTGGAAAATAACTTCTACCCTTCTAAATGGAGCACAGCTATAAAAATATCAAAATTATTTCTCCTTGAGTAAATGTTAACTTTTATTTCTGTCTGTGTTTGTTGGCTATTGCTTACATGATAATGAAGTCCCCATTTTCAAAAGGAAATCAAAGAAAAAGAATGTAAACAAAAATAGATTCTGTATGTCTAACTAGCCTAGAAGAAAAATAGTGCTTTTCAAGCTCTTCTTGTTATGGGTGATACAAAGGAATATGTATTAAGAAGTCTGTGTCTGGAAAATTTATTTTTACAAAGTGTCAGGAAAGATTAAAGCAGGATACAAATATCATGCACATGCAGTCAAACTTGGTCAGATGGGGGGCTTAGGCCTGCAGAGCTCAGAGGAAGACATTTAAACTAGCATAGTAATACTTACTGGAGTAAGTCAAGAGCATGGACATGAAGAGGTAGTATGGCTAAACTGATACAGAGCAATTTGTTCAGTTCCTGTGACTCAGTCATATGTTTGAGCATTTTGGCAGTAGGGGTGATTTTGTCAGCTATGGAACTCAGTAAAAAGTCTGGCTATGCCAGTGGTGTATCTTGCTGCTGGAGTGAGCTGATCAGAATGGATTTGGGGCTTTTGTAATTTTTCCAAGTCCATAAAACTGACCAGTTGATCTTTCTGCATTTCTATGCTGCTGTTATTCTTCCGGTTCATTTTTTAATTAGCAAGACAGTAGCTGTAAAGACATTTCATAAATAGGATATAATAATCTGGAATGGTTATGGACAGAAGTTCTACAGCCTGTTTTCTCTCTCCCAAGCAGTTCTAAATGTCAGAATATTGTTGCATCCCAAATGTGGGAAAAGGATACAATGGTGGGGGACATAGTGGGGGAAGGTTAAGTGAAATTTTTAAAATAGTTTCAGTTGAAGGATCTACAAAATTTGTCAGGTATAAAAATATCCAAAAGAGATATTCACCTTTTCAGAAAACATCAAACATCCCTTGTTAACCTCCTCTAAATATGACAGTTCAGCTTCATGAAATGGAAGCAATTTCAGCTAGAAGTACAAAGCAGGAAGCATCATCATCCCTGACTTATGGATATTTGTAAATTCTTTCAAGAAAAATCACTAGATGTACTGGAATGACTTATTGGACACACATGGCTTGTAGACCATAAAGATCTATTCAATACAGCCTAGGCAGATTTCAGCTCAAAGGCATTATGGCCTGTAAATAAATATTTCTTAAATTCACCTTTTCTTCCTAGTATCATTTTGAAATAGTATTGGACATTAATACACAACCTAAAATACAGCACCCACTCCCATGAGCTTCAAACTATGGTGTTTCCAGTGTTGAGGACACTCTACAGAAATAAATCACTCCCAGTGTGACACCATTACTTTTGTGCAGTGTTCATGCCTCCCTAGAGCCCACGGAAAAATACACCTTTCCAGCTCCAGAATGGATCAGTCTGATCATAATCTAGGCTTTGCTTTGGGCCATGGACTGAAATATTACAGTGTGTTTTACTTTATGCTTTTTTTTAACTGTACCCAAATGTTCTTCCCAGAATACTTGTAACAAGTATTTTGCCTTCCATCTCACAAAATCACAGTATGGTTTATCTGTGAAATGCTAAGAAATTAAAATCCTGCATATTTCTCTACATCAGACAGTAACTATCTTGGGGGATGTTTTGGCCTCCTGGTAGGCACTGTCATCAGCAATGTTATGTTCCCAGAAACTAAGAGAACAATAGTGTCACATTCTTTGTTGTAATTTAAGGAAAGACTGTTTAGAAATGAAACAACAAGCCTGAATGCAACAGGAATCCAGAGCAGCCTTCACAAATGCATCCACAACAGCTATCTCTGGTCACAGTGTAACTTTATCTGCTGAAACAGCAAGGAATGCTGATACTGAATGGTTATTATCTTCTCAGAAATGAAAGTGTCACTCTGTGAACAGGCGATAAACACCAGCTGAACAAAATTACCTTTATTTTGCATAAACAAACCTGTGGTATTTTAGCTGCATGTGTCTTCAGTGCCTTTAATCCCCACTTAAAATCAAATGGCAGGTAGCCAAAAAACAGAAAATAACACTAAGATTGTAAAAGCTTATCCAGTTACATTTTCCCATCTCCTACTGACAGTATTATAAGAGGTCGCTCCAGGATCTTCACTGATCTTCATATGTGCGTTGAAAACTAATGAGACACAATAAAAACCTGAGACATCTCACACATATTTGAGTTCCTTTGAAAATATTAACTTTAGAGGAAGGATTCCAAGCTAGGATTTGGCTTCAGCCAACAACAAATGGAAAAATGTTTCAGCCATTATTGACTTTCATGCTTCTATATGCCAGTCTCACTTCTGACAAGAAAAATTATTCCACTTCACTTCTCAACCACTTTCTTAGAAGATGATCAAAATGAAGCATAGACAGGCTGGATGAGGTTAGTGATTTATACAGAAAGAAAGAAGATAGAAATTACCGCCTCCTCCAAAAACTCACCTGTTCCCTAACTTGGAATATCTGGTCACACAACAGCTTATCCCTGTATGTATGTTTTTGGGTCATGTTTTCACTTGCTAAGTACCTTATGAAATGCTGTTTATCTTGGTCTGCAACTTCAAGTGACCTGTATTGCTCATCTGCTTGCATACCCAGTGATTCCCTCACAGGCTTCACAGATAAAGTACTGTGCAAGGAAGAAATCTTAAGCTGTCAAAAGTTCTGGAGCTTGTGTTCAGGAATGGTCTGGATATTCCCACCCTGTCAAAATTGACAGCAAACACTTACAGTCAACAGCTTCAGTTTGAGCACAAGGAAGCAAGTGAACCATCACATGAAACAGTGTCAAACAAAGTTCAAGAAAGAAAGTTTGTTGACTTTATTTGAAAGGGAAACATCATCTAATGTGTCTCCTAAATGCCTTTTTTTTAAATCAAATTTCACTGAAATTATTGTGAATTGTTTCCAATCAAAGACAATGCCATTGTATGGAAAATCCATGGATTTAAGAGTGACCTGTGGTTTTATTAAGGGTGATTGTTTTTCTCTGTTTCTGGGAAAGCTGATGTCAAGTCAGCTACCCCTAAACACCAAGGAATCAGTACTTCACTCTCAAGAAACTATGCTTTGTGCAGAAATGCCATGATAGGGACAAAGAATATAGGACAAAGCTTATGTTTAAACCATGCTACTGTGTACTTTGTTTTCAGGGAGAAATCCATTTACTCTGGCATGCCTGAGACTTGGGTTAACTGGTGTGCTTGGTGGTGTTTTGCCATCTCTAATGCATAAATCCTCAAAGACATGTTGACTTCCATCCTGTATACCTGTGTAATCTTGGACCTCAGAATAAACCCCCAGCAAAATTATGTTCCTCTGTCTATGGGGGCTGCACAAAACAAAGGCAGGCTTTACAAAGCTATAGCCAGAACTTTTTTTTCAGATGCTAAAACTTTAATGTACACTCCCAAGACTACACCTTCCCTGCCAAGGAAAACATAAAACCAAGCATATTTCAAACTGTGATATAACAGAGGGATACAAATGTTTACCAGCAGCCTTCAGGCGGCATTTATCAGTAAATTTCCATCAGTCTTTGAGGTGCCCTGTGGCATCCCTGTGGGAACGTTGTCTCCCCTAGGGCACCAGGACTACTTCTCTCAGTGACAGCCATCCTAGCTGTGTGTCCTGGGTCTCCCTGGTCCCAGGGTGAGTTTGCTGTCTGATGGAGATTTTGCAGCACAAAGTGACAGGCTTTGTGTCTCTTTTTCCCTTCTGGGTTTTTTTAGAAGGTTGTCATCTCTTCTTCCACAGTAACTATGAGCCTGGGGAAACAACCTCCTACAAACAACATGCAGCTTTGTAACACCATTGCTCTTTTTTTCTTTTCCCTAAAAAAAGGAGCACAGACAAGTGATGATAGGAAACAACAAATTTTAAAAAAAAAGAAAAAGGAAGGGTTAAGTGTGAGAGATGAGATCTCAAACATGTATAAGGATCCCAGAGATGAACACAGAGCAGAGCACACCCCTCCCATGTCCGTGGCCTTTTCCTTATATATTTGAATCTTGACATTATCAGCACATATGCTTCGGAAGATCTTCCCCAGTAGTGCTTTCAAGTTCACGGCTCTCATGTTTTCAGGCTAAATTCAATCTTGCATTCAATGATATGAACTGTTTTCTGAAGCCTCTTAGCCTCAGTAACTATTGTTGCAATAAGAGTGATGAGCAAATATCTCTCTGGACTTGGTTCCATTGTCAAATGCTCTAGAAATCCAGCTTGCAATTTCAAGGATATATTGAAGCTGCAAGTCAGACTCCATAACTGAAAAATAATGAAAAATAGCCGTTGGCCAGGCTCTGTTTGGTAATTTCTTATGATTTATAATCTGTTTCAAACAGCACTGGCCTTCAGTAAATAAAAATGTATGGGGTTGTTTATTTCCATGACTAAGATTAAATCTTCCCTTTTTTCCCCTTTAAGTATACCTAAGGTTTGTTAACTCATAAACTACTGCAATCTCTTTTTTTTATTATTTTCCACATTGTTTAAAGTCACCACATCAACATATGCCCTGAAATCCTCCATGGATGATTTACTTTAAGGTCTGAAATGTCTAATTAGTTCCTCCTGTTCCTCATTTTCTTCAATAATTACATGCGAGATGATCCTGACAGTGCTCTCAAGAAGCTACATTAACCACGTATTTTTCTTTATATTTCAGCACCCAAATACTTTTGGAGAACACAAATTGCTGAATATTTTCTGGTGATTTACTTGGGTTTATGTTAACTTTTTTCAAGCATGTTATTATTTGTTTTTCTTGGTATTTACAGTGTTGTTTGTCCACCTTCAGCGCAGAAGCAGTTTCTTTCTATGGCTGCTCTGAGGCAGTATTTTTTCATCAAGTCTAAATGTCATCTGTATAAATCTTACTAACCTGAAAGGTTTGCAAAATTTATCATGTTTTTCCTCAGGTGCCAAATGCAGCCTAAATACACATCTGAGAAAACAGTGCAGCTCACAAATGTTTCAAGAAGTTAACAAAAACTCCCTCTTTTATTTTTGCTACTATGAACACTCATCAGGACCCCCGTCATGGACAAGGGACAGTGGTTACTGACCATATCTCCCCTCAGTAGTGTAACTGACCTGTTTTGTTTCTTTAAGCCTATCAATAGATAAACAAGGAGTTTCATTCATCCTTCCTATAAATACAAGAACTATTCTGTCTGTTCTTCCAGTTGTTCCAGAGCAACGAGTATATCGAGCTCCTCTTTAGAGCATTGCTTTACAATGTAGAGGGATCACATAGGTGTGGCAATTGTTGGACAACTCAATGCTTTCATGCTTTTTTTTTTTTTTTTTAAGTATTCATAAGGTATTTATCCACTGGAAATAGCTTCAAATTATTTTCAGATTTTTTTGCTCATGTTATTACACAGGAACTAAATGCTTAGATCAACTCAATGCACTGAATTGCATAGCACTTGCCCTTTTTCCCATCTATTATGAATTTGTACATTTATTTCTCATATATCTTCTGTGGGCTTAGCCTTGTGGTTTTAAGCTCTGCAAGTCAACTATCTTTCTTTCCATTCCCTTTAATTTAAGTGTAATAACAGACTTAAATTCACATAATAACACACAATTCTTGGCAGCATCTTCATATAAGGGTCACCTGAAAATGAAAACTACACTGGTTATCCCCAGGTGCATCCACTGCCTCACTGGACATTCTGAGCCAGGTCGTATGCTTTGCACATGCCAGGTGCACCCTGTTGAAACTTCCAAGCTCTTTCAAAGTGATATCACCTTCTTCAGTTCCTGGATCTCTTCCAGTGGTTCAGGCATCACACTGGCTTGTGCTTTTTGTTACAGTGTACAAGTGACACAGGCTATTCATATTCTAAATCTCAAACATGACCTGATCTCTTCTCTAGAACTCAAACTCTCAAATATACTTTCTTCAGCCCTAGTGCAGTCACAGACTGTTCTGAATTAAACTTCTTATTGTCCTTTCTTTCTGTTTTCAGAAATTACATCTGTGTTTTATATTTTCCATGACTCTTTCTTCTTAGTATGTTTTTCTAATTAGTTTCCAATAAGTGTCCCAAAGTCAAGACTGTATAAAAACATTTTTCTTTTACTGTCTTCCTCTTTAAAGTCAGACATCGCTTGCAAGTCTAGAGTGCTATATTATTTAAATCCCCTTCAATTCATTTTTCAAACTTAAAAAATTTCAGTTCTAGTCGGACTCTCTTAGCCCCTTGCTCTTATCTGGATTATGATCTAGTTCAGTGATGCTCAGGTCATCTGTTTGGAATTACGTCTCATTTCAAACAGCTATGTAACATCACAAAATTTGCATCTACACAGTGGCTTATCCCTTAAAGCTTCATTTCTCAACACTTATCCATCCCAGACTGCCTCCACAGGATAGCTGCCCTTACGAAGAATATCTATAGAATTTCAGATACCTGCTACTTTCAACCATCCCCATGACAAATTCCTTTCACCCCAATGTGGCAATCTTACTGTCCTTACCTATAGGTGGAATGGCACACAAGAGCCATGACACAAGAAAACAAGTCTCCTTCCAGGCAAATATTTGCTGTTGTGCTTCTACAACATTTCTGGCTTCTGCAATTCTGGTTAGTCTTCCAAGAGTAGGGAAAGGAGAGCCAAACCCTACGTCTGGCAAATAGCCAAGGGGCAAGTCAGTGCCAGCATGACAAAAGCAACCACAGCTTCACCTCAGCTGTAAATACAAGGGCTGGGAGTTTCCGTCAGACTTTGACGGGAAGTTCTTTCAACCCACGCAGACAGAAAAGGCTTGCAACATCCCCTCACATATTCCTGCCCTGTGCACTCACCCTGGCTTCCATGAGATAAATACCAGCTGGGCTGTCAGGGTTTCTGTGTCTGCTCCAGGCAGTAGGACCTCTCTGCAGCTCCTGAGGTTTCCCTTGGTCCAGCACATACAGCATCTCACCAGCTGGGAAAGCACTGACTTGCTTAGGGGGATTGAGCCTGGTGGAGTGCACAGGTGAGTTTTACACAGATGACACTAGTTTCTCTCATTTCTGAAGGTGAACTTCAAACCAGAACTTCAGATTTGTCAATTAATATTCAGAGAGCTTACATAGCAGATAGCAAGCTTACTTAATCTTCCAGGGGTGTTTGTTATAGTTGAAGTGAAGCAAGCTTCTGCAAATATGGGTTGGTCACTGGGGTTCTAATGATGAAGATAGAAAGTGGATTTTCTTTCCTATGCCAGAGCAAAAATATTGGTTTGAATTTTAGTAGCAAGGGCAGGGTGTTGTTTTACCCCGAATTATAAGTTATCCCTTATAAAAGCTGGAACTAATGATTCTTTTCACTTCTGGATTCATATGTGGATTTCAAGTTTTCTCTTCCCATTCAAGCAGAATACCAATTTTAATCCTATTTAATATTTTATAAGCAAGGGGCTTCAATGCTGCAGAAAGAAATGGATTTTTCTTAAATATTGTCTCATACCAGCTCCACATTATTAATTCAGAGAACATTTGCAGCTGTCAGAACTGTTCTTCAGCTTTGATATAGGAAAATTTCATATCCTCTCTAAATCTGCAACACAAACTGTCACTCAGACTGTAGGCCAATTTTTTCAAGTCTGTTAAGACTTCATAAAATTATGCAATTAGTGAAAGATGAAAATTCTTTTTTAGATGTGGCCTTTCTGAAGCTTTTAGATTTGTTAATAGCAATGATTTAGACTAGCATGAAGTAGCACTGTAACTATGTACCAAAATATTGCAATAGTCATTGAGAAATCAAGCATTGCTGTGTTTTCTTGCTCCATATTGGAATTTTCTTATAAAAGATATTAAGCACTTTTCCTATTTGTACATTTTCTGGCAGATGGTATGTTTTTTCTTCTCTTAAGTTACAGGCAGAAATGATAGCCAGATGAAGGTGCTACTTTGTGTTGAGAAATTACTAACAAAGTGTGTAGCCTACACTAGTGGTTGATTTCAGAGCAGGAGTTCACTTGGGAATGAATCTGCTGCCCTCCACCATGTATCATTCCATGTCCCACATTGCAGAGCAGCTGGAGACATGCAATCTTGGCTGCTCATGGGTGAAACAAAACAATCTCACAGCTGATTGCAATTAAGATCACAGGACCAGACCAGAGCTACTCCAAAGCAAAAACCCCATCAGCGTGGGCATTGGATGCTCCCTATAAACCCAGTGTCTCAAAAATACAGACAGCAACTGAGACTTTCAGGCAGAGCAATTAGTAATTACATATTTTAATGTCTCTTTTGCTGCTCCCCAGTCTATTTTTATTTAAACCTCTTTATTTGGTAACTTCAAGATTTGAGCCAACATTTCTTCCATTCTCATCTTGGTTTCTGAGCTAGCAGAGTGGAACTGCAACATTTTCAATACCTTATTTTCTGTGGACATTTCAGAGGCATTGGCATTTTGACTTTATTTTTATTCTATTCAGATTTTAATGTATATTGACTTTGGGGTTCAAAAGATGGATTTTGGGAAGAAATGTAGGGACAGGTACTTAAATGTTACATTTAATGCTTATTGCAGTTCAAATGTGGGGAGCTTTTTATCCCTGCATGTTCTAGAACAAAATACTGGGGGTTTTTTTCCTCTTTTGACGTCACTGTTTAGAAAGAGATACTGGGGTTTTTTTCAAAAACATATACTCCCCTTAGTGAGAGAACTGCCAATAAAATATTCAGTAAATTCACTCATTAGAGGTTTGTAGGCAGAGCTGAGAGAAATGGGTACACTCCCAAATATCCTCATGAGCCCTTCCTGGGCTCCTGACAGCTCTCTCCTCCCAGCTGTGGAAGTCTGGGCAGGGTGGTGGGACTGTGCCAGGCTGCGGGCGGCAGCTCAGGTAAACACTGGTTACACTGGTGCCCCTTGGAAACAGAGGAAGAGTGGGAACAGCTGTCAGCCAAAACATTAATTAGAGGACTAGCAAAGCTTCCCCCCAGCTCCATAGTGACTACTGAGTACAGCCCTGGACGCACAATTGCAAAGGCGACTTTACGCTAATTTTTTTACTTTGCTAAACTGTCGAGGCGATGTCTCTCCTGGTGGGGTTACCAGAGAAATGCTCTAACTTTGGTGGTGGCAGCATGATGGAGACAGGCTCAGGCTACCTGGCTGAGGACTGCTCTTCTGATGCTTGGCTGAGCTGCCTTGTGGTTGCACTGGCAGAGTGACACAGATCAGCCTCGTTCAGCAGCAAGGCTAGGTCTAACCTTCCACTGGGAGATGCAGTTCCCATGACTAGCTTAGGAAAACATGAGGTTAAGATTAAATCAGGAGTGAGGAAAGGTTCTTAGCTCTGGATGATTTCCCTATGTGTGCTCTTCCCAAGTGGAATAGCCTCACCAGGAAAAATGTGCAGAAAAACCACTTCCATAAACAGCACGATATCCCTAAAAAATGAGAACATTAATAAATTTTATTTGAGTTCTGAAACCGGAACTGCTCCAGAGCTTCATATAACTTGGCACTTCAAAGGTGCTTAATTATAATAATCTGCTACAAACTGCTTGATCAATGGAGAAAGGCTCAGCCATCCAATTCAGACAAGTTACAGCACCTGAGGACTGGGATCAAAGTGTTTCACTGCTGCCTTTCACCTTTAGTGATGCCAGCTATGTGAGCAAGTTTCTGGAGGCCTCTAGATAAACAAGCCTTAAGAGCTAAGAAATTAAGTGGAGAAGTTGATTGCCAAGGAGCAAAACACTTTCTGGCATCATTAAAGCAGAGGAATGTTTGACAAAGGATTTCTCTGGGGTGGTCCCATGCTACGATGATTGTGAGAGCAGGAAATATGTAAAAAGACATGAGTACTTACAACAAGTGGATAATTATGCAATAATTGTAATAGCATAAAATGGTAATTCAATAAAGACAATGGGTTTATTCAGAAAACTCAGCTCCTTATTTTGTATTGCATTTCCTTGCTGGAGATGAAAGAGAGGGTCACCCTGCGGGAGAGAATTATTTTGTCCAATTAGGCAATTAAAAAAGCAGCATGACACTTTGTTTTGTACCTCCTGGCATCCTCTTCTTTGCTCTTCAGCTAAGTTTAATAAGCAGCTTTCCATTTGTCTCTGTTCAAAATACCCACCTTTTGCTTCACTCCTTTCTAGCTTATTGCATGGTCTTGACATGCAGAACCAAGAGTGACTTCTGCCTTGACCCCACATATTTCACAGTGGTAGGAACACAAGATACCCAGCGACCTTGACTGAGACCCAGGAGCAAGCAGAAGACAGAAATCAAGGTGAGCTCTCTCTGAAGGCTACAGGCCCTGGCACACAGGGATTTGGAAGAGATGTTTTGTAAGGTTTCCTGTCCCCTGTGCAGTGGCACAGGATACCTCTGGCTGCCCTGATAGCAAATTGGTGGCAGTGCTGTGCCCCAAGAGCAGTGCCTAAAGGCAGTACCTTGGCAGAGAGGTGTCATTTGTACCAACAACTAGGCTGGGAGACAGCTAATGACTCACTGCTGTGCACACCCATCCCTGCTTGCCAGGCGGGAGTCACCAGCAGCAGCTTGGGAGCTGCAAAACCTGGGCTGAACTCAAAGGGAGCTTTGGCCAAAAAATGAAAACAGAAAAAACCACTAGATCTTTCAATTTCTCAGTATAGGATGCTGCCCTGATTGACACGAAGCTCTGTCGATTTTTTGCTAATTCCATCACTGGGGTTTTTTTCTGTTTCAAAAGCATGTTTCTAAATTCAGGCTTCTCAGCAATTAATTTTCAAAGCCTGTAGTTTAAGGTTGTTTTTTAGAGAGTTTTGAAATCAGTGGTTCAGTAAGAAGGGGAACTTCTTCCATCTTGAGAGGAATTTAAAAGATTGTCTGATAAGAATTTTTCCATGTTGAAAAATGCAACAGCATATAAAAATATCTATCTCACTCTTTTTTTGTTTGTTTGTTTGTTTGTTTGTTTTGGGGCTTTTTGGAGGGTTGAGTTTTTTTGAGGAATAATTTCTTCTGAAAATACCAGTGTTCATTTTATCCTGGAGGCAGGCATGTCTCTGCAGATGCCACTCAAATTCAGTCAAGTGAGAGAGGAAAATGTTCAAGTCCACATAAAATAAAGAAAGGAAACCAAAAGGAGCAAGTAAATACAATTAGTATACTTCACATCAAGTGAGTAAGGGAACTGATGAAGTTACCCACTGTATTGGATTGTCCAATCATATGTCTTCCAACACAGATTAATGAACTTCCTGTAAAATTTGCTTGGCCCCTTTCTGGAAACGTTGCAAATCCACATTTTTTTGTTCTGGCAAGAAAACTTCACATTCATGCTTTGTTTCCTTAAATCTTTCATCATATTCTCACTTCTCGGATTTCTAAGAGTGTAAGACAATCAAGAACATTGTCACTGCACCACTGCAGCCACCTGGCCCTTGTTTTTGCGAAAGGTGTAATGAGACAACGGGGCTTCATTTCCCCACTTGTGCAACCTGGTCCAAAAGGAAACTAACTGCAAATCAACAATTCATTACTGTAAATGGGAAGAGAGTCAGGCTTTTCACACTCTCCTAGAGCTCATAATAAAAATGGGGCATGAACTCTTACTCTTTTTAGTGTTCTGAAGGTCTGGTTTTGGTAGGTTGCTGGTGTAATTTCAGCTAATTCCAGTCTCAGTGCAAGGCACTGATGGCTGTCATTAAATGCCTCCTAAATAACATCCCCTGCTTCCTCCTCTATTACTTTCAAGAGACCACAATGATGTAGGGTCAAAACTGAAGAGCCATTCCTCACTTGCTTCCTTCTCTTTCAGTGGTACAGACACGCATTTGGGTGTGTGTACTTGAAAAATTTTAGGGTGTCCATTACTTCAGCTTGATTTCTGTAGGAAGTGAGATTTCTCTGCCTGTGCAGAGGTACGTGAGTGTCTCATATTGACGTGTGTTCCCCAATCATTTTATTAGTGATGATTTCAAACAAATATACTAGGAGGGCAGAGTCCTCTCTTCTCATGTTGCATGAAAAAGGGCAGCTGAAGACCCCACAGAAGAGTCCTGAAAAATGAAAGACTATAACACGACTGTATAAATTTGAAATACTTAAAATCCAAGGGAAGAAATGTTATAGGCATATAACACTCTCCTGTGATTGGAGAGTTTCCATCAGTACTTATAATCAGCCAACAAACACAAACCCCTAGGAAGCCAGGCTTCATTATTTCTAGTGTTATTTCTCTGTGAGATCCAGCTACTTGTTAATGTCTCCAAATGGCAGATAAAAATGCTCAAAAGAGTAGCTTCACAGTGAGGGAACGACTTGGCAGAAATCCAAGAGGTGCCTCTCCACGCCTGGTGGATCTGCAACTGTGTCTTTCAAGGTCTCAGAACATCTCCTGGGCCAGCTGGTATAAACCCAGTGCCCCTGCACTGTAGGCAGGTCTCTCCCTCCCACTTGCTCACCTTCAGCTGTGTTAAGAAATATTTTCATTCCTCTTGCAGTTGAATAGGCTGGATTAAAGCTTAATACCTACAAACCTCAGAATAGAACAACAGCCCTGAAGAGACTGAGGAAATTACTCAAGTTATAGCTGGGTCTTACACATTTATGGGAGCAGCTGGAGGTGGTGAGATTTCCAGCCCTCTCAGTACTTTGCTATGATTTAGACAACATTAAGCACATCTATTTAGGACTATATTTCATCTGTTTGAAGAGCCTCCAGGCAGTTTTAGTGTACTCCTGATAAAAAGTGAAGATGTGGGAAATGCAATGTCCTCCATAAGAGGATTTATTGTCTCAAACAATTATTTTTTATCAGCTTTGTCAAAACTTGGAGCCCAGGATTTTCTGCTGAGAAGAACAGCAGATACTCATTTGCTTGAAAGAAAATTCATGAATAATTTGTTGTAATATGTTTGCTGCAGCTATTCTGCTGTTTTCTTTATGTGTTTAAGTATTGGATTAATCATGGGAGAGTAGTTTAGCCACATGCCTTTTAGTTTTAGGTGTATCAAGAAACAGAAAATGCAATTTATAATTTAGGGCAGATTTGGTTCCACAGCTGTCAGCTTATAAGAAACAGTTTTTGTTATAGAGTGTGTTCTTTCCCTCTCTGTGGGAATAGTAAAACGAAGTTTTAAGTAAATAGGACTGCCTCAGAGCAGTGTGCATGTCTGAGGGGAATTTTTAAATCTCATTTCACCTGTTTTCCAAGTTACAACATTAAGTATGTGTGAAATACTTCATAAAGTATTCCAAAGATGCAGTACTACTTATGAAAGAAATTAAGTAATAATTTCTCTCTTTTTGTACTATATTTAATGGGCCACTACGTGCAATTTTAGTGTATTTTTGTCTAATATGCACCTTTTGATCATAGATTACAAGACAAAGCAGGAGTCTTATTTACTAAAGAAACCCTGCAGTTGGGGGTGACTTCTACTTGCCAGTACATGCAATAAACATTTAAGACAATAATAAGAATTAACTCTATTTGAGAAAGAAACTTTAAATTTGGAGAACTTCAGAGTATGGGAAATTAAAAATTATCAGAGAAAAAAGTATAAATCCAAATACACGTATGTACTCATTTACTTATTTGGTTCAAGTTCACCATTCCCACACACAGGTATGTAGAATTTAAAGGAAAAAATAAGAAACAGAGGCTTGATATTTAAAAAGTACAGTAAATAAATAAATAAATAAATAATCCTGGCCATGTCAACTGCCTTTGGCACCTTTGGTCATCGGCAGTGCTCTTTATTGCCACCAGCATGAGTTCATGCCATTAGGATTGTTACCAGGAGCACAGCCCCAGCCATGATCGAGAAGGATGTATGTTTATCAGGCAGGGAGGGATTAGGTGTGCACAGAGGCATTGGGAGAGCAAACCTGACTGAACCTGCCTGTTCTGTTCAAAGAGGTATAAGGAAGGTCTTCAGGACATGAGACAAAGGTTTATTTTCACCATTTCAACCTTAAATGCCAACTCAAGATCAGCTCACAGTAGCCCAGCAAAATTAAAATGAATAATCACATCAAGTCCAGCAGTACTCAGGGCTTACTCTCTGTAGTGATGGTGGGAATCTGTTTTCAAAATGTTTTGAAGAGATGTGCTCTGAACCTCTGTTGTTGGAATGAGTTGACATGTGCCTGAGTGGTTCAAACTACATAAGCAAGTTCCTGAATCCGTGTAAGGAACTGCATGCTTCCAGGTATTTCCTGACCAGAGAGATACACAACTTTGACTGAAAAAGGCCTCTAGCAGAGGCTTGAGGACTTATCTACGTGGATGCTGTGTGAGAAAGCTCAGTTGATCTTTGTTGTAACGAAAATGAGAGAGACAGAAGCAAAAAAAAAAAAAACCAACCAAAAAATAGAAACAGCTAAATCTCCCGTGTTAAAAGAGCAGTATGGTTATGAGGCAATGTAAGAAGCCATGTTGGTAGCCTAAAATGAGGGCCTACTCTGAACCCAAACCACTTATCCCAGATGTCCTGGTTTCACAATTCTACAAGCAGAGTTAAACATCGCAGGTTAGCGACCCCAAGGGAAGAATCAACTTCTCCATGCCGCAAGGTACTATTAGACTTCATCTGTGCAACGGACTCAATTTAATAAGGTCCAGACTGCCAATCCAAGAGTGTCTCCACCATTACAGAAAAATAATCCTTCTGAAAAATGGAGAAACAAGGTTTTTCTGGACTGGTGAACCTAGAAAACAGACTTTATACCCATATTCTACTACACAGAATCACTGGAACATGCTGTTGCCATGACTTCTGTATAGTCGTATACGAATTCACACATGCAAATCTACACTCAGCATGCTATATAATGAGCAAGATGTATTATGTCAGGACCTTTACTTGCCTCCAGAATGCTGTACTAGAGCAAGGGCAAGCTGCTCCACAGAGGCCATTCTCATCCCTAACACTGTCTATTATTTGCATAGAATAACAGAATCCTTGCTGTTATTTACATGGAAATAACAATAATAATAATTAGTTTACATAGAAAGAAGACCTTTGACTCTTCATTTTTTAAAGTTAAGCTCCCATAATATTTGTTGTGTGTATAATACTTATGTCCACCTTTGGGATTACAATTCTTACAATGAGGCTAAAAAGAAAAAAAAGAGGAAAAACGTAAACAGACCAGTATTTTAAATCCTGGCATTAGTTGCTACAGTAGACAACATCATAACCTACCATAACCTACTTTTAAACCTTTCTTTTACATGGCAACGGGTCAAATTTCTTTGGCCTTTTCTCATAGTCCTCATATCCTGCTTTGTCTTCTAAACTTTTGCCCTGAATCAAGAGAAAAAAAGGAAATAATCCCAGTAGAAGATTGTGGAAAAAGATGGGAAAATACAGAGGTTCTGTCACAGCTTGGAACCATCACAGGCGACCACAAAACATCAAGTGCTCAAAAATGGATTTGTTCCCCTAGCAGAATAACAAGCAGAATATACTAGATTCTGAAGGTAGTAAGGTGATGTTACATGAGAAGTTCAATTTGAGAAGAAAATTAGGTCAGGAGATTGGCAGCTGCTTAAAGAAACTCTTTTAAAAGCAGAGATAGAAAGATTGCAACGCAGAGCAAGGACTGCCATGGGAGAGCCATGCGGCTAGAGCTGTCAGTTCTTCAAAACTTCAAATTCAAATAACACACATAAACCAAAATCTATGGAAAAGCACAAAATTGTGCTAATATGTTGATACATTTTGAAAAGCCACAGCACAAAAACAAATATAATTAGTAAGGTACATACAGAATAACAAAAGGCTTCTTGCAAAAACATAAACTGTTAAAGAAAAATCAAGGAGAGAATTGATCCACCACTCAACTGAGAGAAAGCTATTGGCTAATGACTCCAAGAAAGCAACCTCTGTAATGGCTGTTTCACTTTTTGTACACTCGAAGGGTCAACCATGATAGGAGGGTTTACATCAGTAGTGAAGAGCTGGAAATTCTTGCTAAATGACAGAAGAACGAGATTAGGCCATGCTTAGGTGAATTAAATGATCCAAGATCAGTGAGGCTGATGGAATTCATCTCACACTGTTCAGGTGATAACTGAAGCATTTCCATGGTAGTAAATAACTATCTTTAAGAATTGTGTGGAAGAACTAAGTTTTGAAAAACTGGAAAGGCATTAACAGCTATATTTAAATGTAAGAAGAAAGAGGAAATGCAGAATTATGGCCTAACCCATTTAAATACAACTCTCAATCAAAAAGAGAAAGCAAATAGAAGATAAGAAAGAGACAGATGATAGGCACATGAATTAATCAAGAATAAGTCATTCCAAACCAACCCCATTATTTCTTATAAAAGGATAACAGGCCCTGCGAATCACAGAGGTGATACAACTTGACACGAGCAAATTTTTTTAGTATGGTAAATGTTAGAAAAAAAATTCAAAAGCAAACTACAAAAATGCAATTTAGATTAAACTAATATAAAGTAGGGTTCTATGGAACTAGCAAAATAAACATTTTTCAGTCTTTCAGTTAACCACTGTCAAAATAGAAGACTGCATTTACTGTAGACATACAGGAGGTTTCTCCTGGCAAAACTCCTATTCCAGAATTTCATTAAATGCCATAGGTGCCGGAATAGACACTATACTCATTAAAGCTGACAATCTGACAAAGTTGAAAAGGGCTGCAAGCAAGTTAGAGGATGGCCTGGAAATCAGAATGATCTCAACAAATTGAAGCTACAGTTTGAAAAAATATGGTGCTATTCAACAGGAACAAGTGCACAATACAGCCCTGAGTCAGAAAACACTGCAGAAATCAAGGATGGAGCAAGTGGCGCAGGAGAAGTCCAATTAAAGGGTTGCGTGTAACAGGATGCATTTGCATTAGTATTTTAGTTCTGCTCAGACGTAGAAGCAGATCATCACTTTTCAAGCTTTGCTTCACATTAAAGAGTGTATTAAAGAGGAACATATGAAACTAGATTCCTTACCACAAAAGCTGAGCCAGAAGATGTGTTTTAGGTGGACCCAAAGGCATTCAGCTGCTAGTAGGCACTTAAGCTGCAGTGCTAAACTAAAGTTAGTCCAAGGTAGAAATCTGACACATGGATGGTGTGCAAATCATGAGCTCAGCACCAGTTGTTGCACTCCACATCTTGGTCTCTGTTGCCACACACTACTCGTTAAAGCACTCATCGCCTCAGTGCATCACAAGCTGACAACTGAATCAACTGTGCTGTGAATGAGACAAATGTGACAGCAGAATCACATGTGGTCTAAGGCAACTGAAGCAATAATTTTCTATGTGGTAAGATCTCTGTGAGAGTACTGCAGTCAGTTTTAGCACCACACTTAATTAACAGTTGGAGCAGTTGAGCCTAGAAAGATCAGAAGAAAGCCATGAGAAAGATCACCACACTCAGAAACATAAGTTGCAGGAAACCTGTGGAAGTATTTTATCTCTAGAAGAAAAGGGTGAAATGGTAACAGCTTTCATGTCCAACAAAGGCTGTTGCAAAGAGAAGGGGGATAAATTGACAGCTTTGACAGCTGTGTATACTGTGGGGGAGGCAATAGATTGCTCATTGGAAAATCTGCCTAATAAAAAGGCACGCTTACACTGAGAAAGAAGTAAGCAATGAGCTCCAGCATCCACAACACAGGAAGGTCTCACAAACAGGTTAGACAAGCATCTGCCAGACTTGGTTTAAACACAGCTCATTCTGCCTCAGAAAGGGAAATGGACTAGACAACCTCTTGAGACCACAACCAGAGCTATTTGGTTTGTTCATTTTTAAAAGGTAAATAGTAAAATTACTCTTTCCTGCTCCTTTCATCCTGCCTTTCCAACTTTTGAATCATTCCACTGGTCTTCCATCTTCATTTCATGCTACATCTTTCTGATACTTCCATTATGGATTATTGGAGATTATTCCCATCTCTACCTTTCCACTTTTGGCATCGTACTTCTTCTGTGGTATTGCTTCTACTAGGATATCCCTCCTTTTTCCCGTGTGCAAAGCAATGTGCCTGTCTTAACCCAATCTCCTACATAATCAAGTATTTGCATATAACTGCTTAACTAAACGTACCTTCATTCACTTCCCCGAGTGTTTATGCAATGGGGAAAAATGACAGTGTTGCAGGTGACTTCTTTTTTTTTTCAGCATCTCCTTTTATCTTTACTGACTAAGTAAACTCAGAGATTACCAACATCTTCCTTAAAATAGGATAACTCAGCATACAGGAATACTACAACAATGCAGAGGAGAAAGGACATGGTTAATCATTGCAGAAGCTTACATGGATTATCTTTCAAATAACAAAAGGCATTACTAGTGATCTAATGTTAGGGGGATAGATATAAGCAAAAATATTATGTATTCATACAAATCTCTATGGCTTTTTCTCAGATAATATATAGCTACCTATGTAAAAGAAGAGATAATGATTACTGCATGTTCCTTTACTGGTATTTCTGCTTTCCTCTGGTGCTTTGAGAGCGCCCAGCATAACCCATGGGCATGGAGCAGAGCTCCACTGCCGCCGGCTGCTGAGCGATAGCCCAGGATCAGCCTTTGGGCTGAGCTCACAGTTACCAAACAAGCCTTGTGTCCCTTGTGGTATATTTCTGCTTCCCATCTTTCACACTGATACATGACAATAAAACACCTCATCCTGTGTTGAGATGACACTACTATCTTCTTACATTCCAGCTACCACTGTCATGAGTCTGGGATTTTCCTTCTTTTGACTTTACAACCAGTTGCCATGAGATGCCGCATTTCTTCAGATACACACAGCAGTGCCAGGATGTGTCTATACACTCTCTATATGCTCATATTCTGCTGCCTGAATTAACCTCCAGACATTCACTGCCAAGCCTACAACCTTCCTTTAGTTCAATTAGAGCCAGCTGACACAAAGGGACATCAAAAGGAAGAAAAAGAAGGATTCTATGGAAGTTTAAGGTGTTTAATTACTTTAGAAGTAATTTTTTAGAAGTAGGCATGGTCCAGAAGACCTGGAATTTAAAAGTAAGCTTGCTCCATCTTAAATGTGATTTTCAGAAACAGCAGATGCACTATCAGTTTTAAAATATAATTCATTTGTTTAAAAGTTCATTGGTGAATAGTTTATTTCCAATATATAATGTGTGCTATCATAACAGCTATTGGCATCCTTGTTAAGTAACTCTTAAAAAGAAAAGGTGAATTCTGCTTGATTTATTCAAGCAAATTGTCTCTTTTATTAAAAATGGTATAAAGCTAAATTAGACCACAAGTACTAAAGAAAACCTTAACTCTCTTCAGCTTTCTATGCCTTGCACATTTCCTTTACATCTTACTTTGGAGAGGAGAATGTTCACTCAGCAATAACTTGAGGACAAATACAGGTGTTTTGACCTGGATGATTGCATGTTACAAATAAGTTTTACTTTTTCTTTTAGATAGGAGACTACTTTGTTAAAAAATAAACTTAGGAAAGAGAGTTGAGTCTTATTAGGTATTGAGTTGGACCATTTATTAATATTACATAAGCAACTCTTCTGTTCTTTTTGAAATATAGACCATCCCCAGAATGGAATTTTATAGCTTTAGCCATATTAGAGCCTCATGGGACATTAATAAAGCCCTCAGAGAATGATCTTCAAATATGTCAAAGGACTTTGCAATTTTATGCATGTGTCAGAGCACACAAATATGCAAGACACATTCAGAAGGGTCCCTTTGAGGACCTGTTTTCATGCTCAGTGTACTACTTGACAAAGTACACGGAGTCCAGCTGCACAGAGCGGGGGTTAACATGCTGCTGCACTGCAAAGCCTCCCATGGGACCTGTCTGAGCCACACAGATCCTCCAGCACACAGGTGCTTGTCCCTTTTCTGCCTGAATCCTCACCTTCCCTAATGACCAGAAGCAACTGTCTTAGCACCTCTTTACACCAGGGCTCCCACAGCTCAGCCAGAATGCTGCTGGGCAGGCACTGATGCCAGCTGAGGGCTACATAGCTACTTACAGAGGTAGTCCAACCCAAAATCTTCACATGATTCTCAGAGTAAGAATTTCTGTGTCTATCTTGCTAACAAAGCTTGCACCCTACAGCACAGGTTACAGATGTTTGCATCCTTGACTCACGGCTCTTATCCCTAAGTCATGGCAGGTAGGGGGAAGCTGAGGCTTTATTTTTTTCATTCACCAATCAAATGCAAGTTTTGGGTCAAATAATTTAAAATCATGTCAGATTTTTGAAAAGCAAAACCTGCTCTGGCTAGAGAAAAATAAAAAAGTAAGTGAAGATATCATCTCACTGTTTTTAAAAGGCAGTATGTTTAAATTGCAGTATTCTGAATGGTGCTTCACAGAAGAATGTAAGCAAAAGGTTCATAAACAGCAGGAGCAAAGCAGTTTTTTTGGTTCTAGCTAACCATTTCATGGATTTCTTTCCTGCAGATTGGAAAAACTGTTATTCCCACAGCTCTAATTAAGACAGTTAGTAAAAGACTTGAATCAGGGCTCCTGCAAATTAAATTGCTGCTCTAAGTACCAATTTGATGGACAGTCCCAAGAGATGGGTGTCTCAGAGTCTCCTGTTGGATGTCTTAGGTTTTCTGCTCTGAATTTGCCTTTTTTTAAGGGAGAACAGCATGTGGACCTACTGCAAGACCTTTGGAACAGACCTTTTTGATTCTGTATTTGTATCATGGGTCTCACTCTGCAAGTACAGAGCGAACACACTGCTATTGCATAGATAATACATTAAAGACTTTGAAGTTGCCAGGTACAGTGATAAAGGAAGAGAGATAAAACCTCAAAGAGAATTCTACTATGAGTAATATATAAATATCAAAAAATCTATTTTCAACATGAAATATTCAAGTCCACTGTCCAAATGCTTCATGGAACATTCTTCAGGAAATTGAAGAACAATAATAAAACAAACTGGAACTGGCTACTTGCATTAAGGAAATACTGAGAACAACAGATAGGTTTATAGCTACCTTTTATAATAACCCTTCTTAAAGTATTTTGAAAAAGACCTTCCAGCTTCTAATTTGTTTAGAAACATACTCCTCCTCAATGCTTTTCTATAGCATAAGTAAGCAGAAATTGCTCTGAAAAGTGTGCTACCCTTGCTTTCTCTGCTCCTGTTATTTTCCTCTTATTTTCTCTTTGAGAGAGGAAAACTGAAACAGTTCAGTTGGATGTTAAAATCCATAAGATGGATGGAAAAGAGGGTGCTGTAAGAGATGGAGAATTGAATAGTCAGAATGTTTTTTTAAAAACTGTACATAAATCTTCTACATAAATGTTCAACTGTACATAAATGAGAATGTGTATTCAGAAGAGTGTGCAGGAATCATATTAAAGGGCAAGAAGATGCTAAGACGTCTATTCTGTACACCCAGAGTGAATACAAGCTTTTCATTTTCAAAAGACTGATATTGTGCTTAGTTTGTTCCTATTATTTTTTTTTTAACAGATGGATAACAATTCTCCGAACATAATGGCTTTGGCTCCTAACACTTCTAACAAAAGAGAGACAGTGTGCATATTCGGAACTGGAGATTTTGGACGAGCTCTGGGGCATAAGATGATTCAGTCTGGCTACCCCGTGGTGTATGGAAGCCGGAGCACCCAGATATCCAACCTGATTCCCAAGGATGCAGAGGTGTTGAGCCATGCAGAGGCAGCGCAGAAAGCTGCCATCATCATTATAGCAATCCAGAGGCAGCACTACAACTTTCTTACACCACTAGCAGAAACTCTCCGTGGAAAAGTCTTGGTGGACATAAGCAACAACTTGAAATTAAACCAGTATCCTGAATCCAATGCAGAGTACCTGGCTCAGCTGCTGCCTGGCAGTAGGGTTGTGAAAGCCTTTAACACCGTGTCAGCCTGGGCTTTGCAGTCAGGCACGCTGGACGCAAGCCGACAGGTAAGACTGAGCAACAGAGATTTCCTCTGCCACAGAGTTACATATCACATGGCTTCTTATCAGCTACACAAAACACACCTGGGACATTGGAATTAGGCAAGGTTGAGATGGTATTTTCACTATAATGTCCCATTTCAAACTCAGTGTGAGCTAAAATTTACTTTGGGTTTTTAATATGGCATGAAAAGGAATATAAATAACTTGCCTCTGAACTCAGTAAGGTGTTTAGAGAAGTAAGGAAAGGAAGATAGCAGAGCTACAAAGAGACACGGCATTCAGGAGAGTTACATCAATTGTTCATCAGGGTTGTAAAGTTAAACAGAAATGAGATACAAGGAATTTTCAAAGCGAGAATAAAATGAAGAAAGCAAAACAAGGGAGGCAAGGGATATAACAGGGCAATGAGTATGGGCAAAAGAAGTATGCTGAAAGGCAAATAAATTACTAAATTAATCGCCACATAAGTTTAACACAACATCAGTGCGTGACAACTCTTTTAACCAGCTCCTTAATCACAGCCCAGCAAGCACAGAGCTGGCCATAGGAAGCAATACAGCAGCTCACTAGAAAACAAATAATTTGGCCCTGTTTTCCACCACTTCAAAGGACAGTGTTCTTGTACAACACATGGAACCACTCAGCTACTCAAACCATTGCTAACTTTGCTCTCTGCTGCCAGATAAATGGTTTTGGCTAGGGACCCAAGGGCTTCCAAGCCTAAGCTGTATAAGCCTTCATCATCTCAACAAGAGCAGAAATTGCCCCCTTTCTCCCAGTTCCAAAAAGACTATTGTCTTATGCACTCACAGTAAAGATGGTTTCTTCACTATTTTACTAGACCTGGAAAGAATTAATATTTACTTCCATGACAGGGAAATTTTGTTTCAAAGATCTCTATCCTCACTTCCCTGGAGTACTTAAGGACCACTACAGCAGCAACGGAAAATTTTGCTCTTACTTATTGCTATTGAAAATTTTGCTTCAACTTAGTCCTATAAAATCTTGTGCTTACAAACTACTTGCAGATCTTCAGAAAAGTATGTCAAGTCTTCTATGCAAAGACATGTACTAAGCATGTTACACATTGTTCTTTCCAGATATAAAATTTTGCCACTTGAAACAATCTCCTTCCCCAAACTAAAGAATCATATTTGAAGTTCTTTGACTTGTTTGCCAAAAGTACCTATAGGCTACTTTTTGCCTATATTAATTAAAGTCGGCAGGGAAGCCAACAAGCAGTCTAGGAAGCTTGTGCCTACAGTCCATATCCAGGCAGGATGGCAGTAGATAACGTCACAAAAATCTGTAAAAATAAAACTTCTGTTTGTTTTTGTCTGCAGGTGTTTGTCTGTGGAGATGATGTGGAAGCTAAACAAATGGTGATGAATATTGTTCGTGCACTGGGTCTCACTCCAATAGATAAGGGAACCCTCTTGGCTGCTCAGGAAATAGAAAATTACCCCCTGCAACTCTTTCCAATGTGGAAGTTTCCCATCTTTTTGTCCCTTGGCCTATCTGCATTCTTCTTCTGCTACTGTTTGGCTCTTGATGTAATTCACACTTATGTTTATGAAAAAAATGACTTTTCATTTTTTATTGCCGTTACCATTCCGAATCGGGTCTGCCCTGTAATGGCACTCGTCCTTCTTGCCTTGGTTTATCTTCCTGGCATATTTGCTGCAATTATTCAGTTATACAGAGGTACCAAATACCGCCGTTTTCCAGACTGGCTGGACAAATGGATGCTGTGTAGGAAACAACTTGGACTAATAGCCTTGGCATTTGCTTTCCTGCACGTTCTGTTCACTCTTGTTTTTCCACTGCGTTCCTTCATAAGTTGGAGAACCAGGACACAAACCGTCTCCCAGGTAAGATTTGTTCCCTGCTCTATGTCCTCCTTTCTTCTGGCCCTGTTAAAATACTACCTTCTGTCTTAAGCTTCAGAAATCCAGGCGGACAGTCCAATGTTCTTTAAAATAGAGTAATATTCCTAGCTTCTGTATTCCTTTTAAACATTGATATATCTACTTTTTGTTGATATTTTGTTGAGCTGAGGGGTTTTCTGGCCTCAGTCTTCCTCCTAGACAGTTGACATATTATAAAGTAATCAGGGAAAATGTAAACACTATTTCTCCATATACCTTGAAGAATAGAATATATTTTAACTTCCTGATCTTACTTAACAAAGGAAATTTTTTCTACTTATTGATGCTAAAACTGCCATCACTTAAATACACGTGGTATTCTTTTCTTCAGGCACTGAACAATCGAACAGAACCACTCAACAACACTAATGCCTGGCTCAGTGACTCTTATTTGGCTCTGGGAATTTTAGGATTTTTTTTATTTTTTCTTCTGGGAATAACTTCCTTGCCTTCAGTCAGCAACAATGTCAACTGGCGAGAATTTCGATTTGTACAGGTAAGAAGACCACCTCTTAAAAAACTTTCTTCTAAAAAAACCTTCTTCCCTTACAAACAAAGGCCATGGGCAGGTTTATCAGAGACTTCTGGCTTTCCTCCATGAGTATCTCCAAATGGGATCTGTGCACTATCCACCATCACACAGCGAAAAAAAACATCTATATGGCCTCATAGCTGTAAAATCCCACAACTGCTCTGACAGCTGCTTATGGTACAACTGGGATTACTGCATTAACAAGAGAAAGCTGGGAAGATGTGAGTTCCTAAATGAAAAACAGAAAGCTGACTTTGACATCAAATTCCACAAGTGTACTAAGTCACAAAATAATTTAGTCATTTATTGGGCTAATTCTTTTGGTTCACAAGATAATTCAGTTAAAATGGATCTGAAAATTATAACTATAATCTTCTCAGTGCCAAGCATCTAAAGAGAATCTGCAATTTCTGCAGACTGTAAAAACTGCTGTGACTATCAACAGGCTGCCCTTGGTAACACTATAATCTCAGCTCTCCGTTTGGAGGAAGTTTGGTGCAAGCTGCCATGCCTCTGCAAGAGCTGGGCTGGAGGGGAGCAGAGGCAAGAGAAGGGGAAATTACTATCAATGAATGTTTTATCAAGGCAAAAAACTTGCACAGTATGGTACTTCTGGATGGATTAGCACTAGAGCATAAAAAATCTTGGATCTCTCCACTGAATGTCAGCGTTTGCTCTGCTTTTTCACAAATATGACAGCCACTAGGCAGTATGTGTGAGCTAGGAAAAACTATCAGGGTTATTGTTGGAGAAAAACACAAACTATTTCATCTCTATCCATTTGAATTGATCGTTTTTTTAAATAAGAGCCTTTATGTTATATAAAACAGTTTCATTTCACCAGTCCCCAAGATGGCACATGCCACAAATCTTACTGTGTCCTTAAAATTGCATTTTTCCTGGTTTAATTTACTTTTTTAACCTCCATTTCTTTTGTTCTTTCTTTCCCTCATTCTCCCTTAGTCCAAACTGGGATATCTGGCACTGATTTTGTGCACTGCACACACAATGGTTTACGGTGGAAAATGGTTCCTGAACCCAGCAGCGTACAAATGGTATCTTCCAGACATCTATATGCTCTCCCTCGTCATTCCATGTGCTGTACTGGTTGTCAAATTTGTGCTGATACTTCCTTGTATAGACAAACCTCTCACACAAATTCGACAGGGCTGGGAGAGAAATCCCAAACACTCAGAACAGTCAAATTACATTATCAACAAGTCTGCTGTATAATTAGACTAAGCTGTATTATTTAAAAAAAATACTATGAGGGCATATCAAATTGAAGTCTTAAGCCTACTCTATCTGGAGAGGGGGAGAAAAAGTGAAAACTTGGCCAGGCTCTGTGTAAAACCAAGCCACCCCAACGACAAGCTTAAAATACAAATGAGGCCATTGAGTTTCTGCACCCCAGGCATGCTTTCACACAGCTGAAGACCCTCTCTTTTTCTCTGTATATTTCCCCTTGCCTGTTTACCCTCCGTCCTAAGAAGGGTATGTGAGAAGTATGTGGTGTGCCATGTCCCTCCGCTGTTCTTCCAAACTCCTCCAGAGCTTGGCAGAACCACAGTAACCTTTGGTGTTAGAGAGTCTTTGCTCCTCTTTCCTATCCTGCCCATTGGGACTCAGGTCTACGTGCACCTAAACACATCCACAGAGATCCATACCCACACCTGCATGAGTTTCCACACATTTCCCTCCTTCTAACCCCCAAAGCCACCAGCACCAACAGAACAGGTGCATGATGGCTGCTAGCTAAGGAACAGAGCTTTACCTCCTACCATTCATTTATGCTCCATTAATATCTGATCCAAGCAGACCTATGCTGATGCCTTAGATATAGTTGAGCAAGATTTGTTTGGTTTGTGCACAGGAACCCTAGGGTCAAGGACTGCTGAATCTTTGCTTGTACTGCTCTACCAGAAATTCAGTGACATGGGGAAGGAGTAGAGATCAAAACAGCAGAGATGTGCTTACAAGCCTAAGCTTTTCAAATATAGGCAAAAAACAATCCGTGATTTTTTGTGTAAGCAGTGAGTTATAAGAAAGGAAATTGAAGGAAAATCCTTTCATATCAGGAGTTATATTATATGTAATGGCTATATCTCATGTAGATAATACTGTTGATTTTTCAAAAAATAAATCATTGGATGTGATATTATAGATATTCTATGAAAAGACATACTTTAAAGATAATAAAGTGGGGTTTTTTACACTGTTGAGCTCTGTTATCATTTCGGGAACCTCTTCCGCTAAGATGCAGCTGCTGGTGTGTTCAGTTGCATGAAAGTGTTGGGAAGCCTTGGAACAAAGAATAAAATGGGATCCTGTCTTCAGCCAGCAGCCTGGACTCATCTTCCCCCATCTTTGCTTCTTGGATGCTCACATAAGCAGATCTTTGCTTAGTCATCCAAGTAGGCTGAGGATGTTGGAGACAAACAGGATCCAGCTGGGATGGTGACTTCCTATTAAATTGCAAACAAAAGATCCAACAGTCTCCTCTGGACTGGAGAATAAAGAAAAGATAAAATGTGCTGGTTTTATGGAAAGAGAATTGCTTACTACTTTTTTACCTCTCTGCTGTGTTCCCTGTCCATACAAAGACATAAAAAGACATACTCACATACATGAAAGTATAAGCACGTTAACTAGTATAGCTAGCTGAGCTTTCAAACAAGCTTTATCAAGCAACTTTAAAAAATAAAATAAAATAAAAAACAAACAACCATCTGAACAATACTTTAGAAAACATTTCTCAACAATGGAGTTGTTTTTAATTCTGGGCATACATCCCCTCTTCATGTCATCTTCTGCCCCAGAATCTGTTCTTTATACCCAAAAGAATGGTAAAGTAGTGTGGGATATCAGCAATCGACAGAGCCAGATTTCTTAGAAATAATTCTGGCACCAAGTACTCATACTAACCAGCACTGGTGCATATGCTGTACTTGTCCTAAACTGATATGCATATGTTGACGTAAGTCTTTATGGAACTTTTTCTTGACCTGTGCCATGATGGAGTAGTACTACACTTTAAGATTCCTTCAGTGATTTTCCACAGAATCATTTATTGCAGAAGGGATCAGGTATAGGCTCAACAGTCCCAAGTGACAACACTGTTGTGAGGATGCCTATAACACCTCTTTACAGCTCCCCAGAGAAGAGGAGAGAGAGATGTAAGCAGCAGAAGGAGAGGAGGAAAACAAGGCAGAACAAGAGAGAGAGAGAGATTGTGTTTGCATGTGTACAAAGGGACAGACAAGAGCAGAAACTAAGTAGCAGCAGTCTGAGTGAATATCCTCTAGAATTGCCATTTTGGTGGTAGATTCTAGTCTCAGTGACAGTTACTCCAGATTTATGTTATTACCAGTAGCAACAGTTCCAGAGCACTGACACATATTGGGGTTTGATATTCCTTTATAAAGGATTTATTTTCAGAGTTTCTGCCTCCCAACACAGATTTAAAACCTGCCCTTGCTCTCTCACAGCTGAGCCAGTGGGTTGGAGTTTAAACTGCGACAGCCATGGCAAGTCTCATTTAAAAGCTGTGCTTTATGAAATACAAACAGTGCAAGTGCTCTGCATCCTTCCCTGCCAGCGATCAGGCTCCTGTGTGTTTTCTGAGGGCCTTGTGTTAAAAGAGGCCAAACCAAGCCTTCTTTACCCTCACCGGGAACTAGCACAAAGTAACCGAGGCCTGACTGAATGCTGCTTTGTACACTCACTCACAGCTGATCCATAGTCTCAAACACCCACAGGACTGTCCTCCTGCAGGCAACACAAAGGAACTTCTTTGGGGATGGAGATCACGCTGCTTTGTTAAGTGAAAACAGGCCAAGACGTACTGGAAATGCAAAGCAGCTGGGTACAATTTGCAATTTGCTCTTTACTCCAAGGATAAAGTGCCAATATTGGCTGTGTACAAACCGAGGAGGCAACGCTGTTTGCTTGCATGGGGTGTGTGCAGCAGCTCTCAGGAGCAGATCCAGAGCATCTGAACTCAGCAGAAGGTGCTTTGTTGACTTTGGTAGATAATAGGTCAGATCTTCATCACTCAGATCTGAGTGAGGGATTTCATATCCTCTTGTTCTTGGGCAACTGAGGAGTATTTGCTTTACAAATTTACCTATTTACTTCCTGAACAAGGCAGAGAAAACAAATTCAGTAGTCATACTGGTAATTAAAGTATTCAATGGTAGTATATTGAAAACAATAGCCAGGGCCAGGAAACCTGTTGGTAGCTTGTACACATTACTCATGGCTGACATCTTGGTATTCTTTTTTTTTTTTTTTTCCTTTTATGTACTGACAAAGCCTGGTCAAAAAGGAGACCAGAAGGATCATGAAAGGAATTTTGAAAAGGGTGTTTTCCACATGGTTCCTAGAAGCCGAGAAAAGCTTTTATGCGCACATGTACATAATGCCATTCTAATAATTCCTGCAGGAATAAAGCATTGATTCTCAAATCTACTTCTAAATCAGAATCAACACAGAGAAAATACAAATTACAGCATTTTAAATAAATGGTCACATGGATATTGTCACAGTAACAACTAAGTTTGGATTTCATTATAGAAGACAGTTTTATTCTGATGCTCTACAGCATAGTGTGGGTAGACCCATATATCCTTCGTGATATGGCTAATTTAACTCCTTACCTTTTTGTTATACCTGGGGAATATCTATTTTAACTGAAAAAATATACTTATTGGTGAAAAGAAAGTATTTTAATTAATTAGATTTCCTTGAAACAGAATGGGATTTCAGACACACACTGGCCCCAGGAGATGCAGCTGACACCACAGATACTGCTGGATCCTGAACCACGGAGATCTGAGCAATTCCCTTCAGTTCCACCACACTGCACTGCAAGCCCTGAGATCTTCAACTTATTTTTGCTCTGCAGCACAACCTTTTGTCAGGCTTCTCTGCCTTATCTAAAAAATCACCTTTCACTCCAAGACATGACACTTCGTGATCCACTCTACAAAGCCCCTTTATTCCTGTACATCAGGTTTTTGCAGCTTCACTCTTGTAACCTCCTACCAGACACAACATTCTACAAGAGCATACCTTGTTTCAAATGCTGTTGAGCATGTCGGATTCACTAGCCCAAATAAAGAACTAGTGAATATTATAAACACTCACAGTAGCTATGTAACCCATGTTTGCCTGTTCTTCCTTACTAGGATTAACATATTTAATAAGCATTCAGTGTTCCCATAATAGCCTAAATATGGTTTCTCTTCCACACAATTTGGAAGCTTTTCTCTCCTACAGAGACCATTTTTTTCCTCTGCATTATATAGGTTTTTGTTGTGGATCTCCATTTGTATCACTAATTTCTGACCTCAACACAAATTATTTTCTCCCTCAAGGAAGCTGACATTCCTCAAGCTATAATTTATCTATCACCATGGAAAACTACACATCCTTATTCTTGCACATTCCCTAACATTCTTGACTCTGGGAACCCAAAATTGACATAAATATTAGCTCTGACATGACTAGACACCTACACATTACTTTCTTATAAGCAACCTCAGTGCTACAAGAAAAATACACTACAGAATCTTGACAGGACATGCACAGACCTCAGAGAATTGCATTAAACTCAGCTAACAACTCTAAATGCTGCAAGCAAGAAGTGGTAAATTTTGTTCATATGTCTTCACACATATACTTTATTCTTGTCTCTCTTTTTGCTTCCACATACAGATTTGCTTATTATTTGAGGCACAATCCCTTCACTGTGCTTGCTTCTCTTCAAATGTACTCAAATTTAAACTAGGAATAGCTTAACTGCAGTCAGTAGACTCAAGGCAGTAGCAGCAGCAGTAGCAGCAGCAGCAGTAGCAGCAGTAGTAGTTGCAGTAGTAGTAATAGCAGTAGTAGTAGTAGTAGTAGTAGTAGCAGCAGCAGCAGCAGCAGCAGTAGTAGTAGTAGTAGTAGTAGTAGTAGTAGTAGTAGTTCAGAGGCCTTTCCTAGTTTCCTAGTTAACCATTCATTTTTTGCACCAGTTTTATGGAAGATGGCAAAATGCAGTCTTTATAAATCTCTCTATTAGAGCCTTCAGACAATAGATAAGCAAAAATTGAAAAAAACGTGAGTTATTGTGATATGCTTAATCATTACAGGACACAAGTGGTTGAACACCACTAGACCAAACTAAAATGTCCCAAAAAAGGCATGTTTGGGACATGTTATCTATGACAGTTCTGGCATCAAAGGGGGAAGGTATTTTTAAAGAAACACACTGGAGAAAAGTATACGGAACAAAATTTAAAAGTTATTAGAATGAATGAGAGAGAGAGAGAAGGAAAGAAGAAGGAGGAAGACAAAGCTGTTTTTCTTCTTCTCTACTGGCTCCATGACAGAAAACATCACACATTTTTAATTGCACTTATAAATCAAATTACCAATTATTTCAGTACCTTATAAATAATTAAATTAAGAGTTTGATCTTGGCAGCCCTGGAGTTCAAACTACCCTTTAGGATCCCACCATAGCCTTCTTTCCCCAGTCCAAACAGGTACAAATATGCATATTTTCTCACCCTTTACATCAACCATTCCAAAGGTAGCTGCCACACCACACCACACCACTCACAGTTAAGCAGCAGCAGGAGCAAACTCAGTTGTGCATCAGGCACAGGGCTTGCATAGCTCAGTATTAAATATAGTTGGAAGAACTGTTTCTTTGGGGTAAAAGAACCAGAAAAGATGCCATAGTCCAACTGCACAGACTGAGGGCAGATTGCTTAATGGACTGCTCTGTTTCAATGCAAGACACCATCATCTTCATCTTACAGTTAAGGAAGCAAAATCAAACATAGGATCTCACTGAAGAAAGGGTAAATCATTTACACTGCATGAAAACTGGAACTAAAAGAAATCCTACAGTACTTGATGAAAAAGACAAGTGAGAGCTGGACAGGGTGAGCTGAACCTGAGGAGGTGACTGGAAGGGTTAGTCCTTTCCCCTCCCCATTTGTCTAGCAATGAACCAGAGTTTCAGGAGCCCTGGAACAGGACAGATGCCAGTGTTGCTGTCCCTCAGAACCAGCCTAGGAAATCTGAGGAGATGGTTGCAGAAGTAATTGCAAGGAATTATGTTAAATACATACAAGATTATAGTTTGTTTGTTTTGCTAGTAGCTTCTGTTTTCCAATCCCACATGTAAAAATTGGAAACCAAATCCCATCTTTAATTGGATTGGTTAAATGGTTAAACCTCAAGTCACACTTCAGAAACTCCAGTCTGGTCCTATTAGCAACCTGCCTAGCATTGTTGAGAAAAATAAACCTAACAACTCAGGATACCCAGTCTTGCCTGAGGGATACCTCCTGTCCAGTTACAGAAGTCTGGGAAGAATAAAGGGGCTGCCTTGGAACAATACCAAATACCCAAGTATAACTCCTGAATACTACTGAATAACTTCTAGCATCTTCAAACACTCATGTTTCCTGGCAAAGCTGTCTTCCCTGTCTTTTACGAAGAAGCTGACACTTAGATTCACACTTACTGTCATCACAGACATATTCCAAGCTTCTTTAATGATCTCTGTGTCAGTTACTCGTACAACATCACACAGGAAGTCAGAAGCAAGGAGAGGAATCGGATGCTGGTTTCCTGAAGCTAAGGAAAGTTCTCTAATTATGAGGAGCTTTACAGATTATAAAGCCAGAAGGCAACCTTGTGATTAGCTATTCTCTCTTCCTGAAGAACATGGGCTGTAGACACTGCCTAAATTAATTCCTTTCTGAATTATCAGGAGTTGTCAAATTTTTCGGTTCACAGACCCGCTACAGATTTTCCTACAGTAATACAGATTGATGTAAAGTTTAAGCTTCCTGACAACATGTAGTTTTATGCTAGCTACCATTTGTTATTGCTGGCAGGTAATCCATTAAAATAGGCTACATTAAAGATATTCTGAAAGAACTGCTGAACTTGATTTAAATGTTAGAGAGCTCACCACAACTTCTGGCGAATTATTTTGACAGCTGATTACCCTCACTTCAATACATAGCCTGGATTTGTTTTTTAACCGTAGTATTCAGTAAACATAATTTATGATTTCCATGATTTATCTGAAGTGTCCAGAATGGTGGCTATATACAGACCATATATATTACTCCAGAGAAGAAGCCCAGGTGTAAGAAGAAAAAGTGTGATTTATACATACAAACATACATGTATATATATGGAGAAATATAAATCCTAGTGCTCCTACTGTATATGTGGAAATGCAAACACACATTGAAACTTCTTGGTGGTGAAAGTGAAAGATTCAAGGTAGTTCCAACTATTTTTTTTTAAACCTAATCAAGTACAAAATTAAAATACCAAACATCAATGTGAATAATCTAAAGCTTAACTATAACTTCACCAAAAGAAAAAACCCAAACCCTACATCCTAACAAATATTTGTTAATAACAGCATGAAAACCGCAAGGATATTACCTGCAGGTTTACAGTTTTAGTAACCTACTCTGCTAAATTCACATGAAGAACAGCTACCACATAAGCAGGTTTCTAGAAGGTGTCTCAGCAATCAGCTGCAGACACACCATTACACATAACAAGTCTCGACAAACATAAAATCACTGCTGAAGAAACGTGTAAACTATAGTACCCTGGAAATCCGCAATGAGGACAGAAAAAGATGGAAGTGATTCAATGCATGGTGCATTTTCAGCCACAGCCCCATTGAATCCAGCTCTCCAGAAGGTGATCGTAGAAGAACAAAGACTTGTCATACTTCCAGCCCAAGGAGATGTAGCCTGGAAAGCACCAGCTGAAAACCATCCACAGAAGGCCTACTAGAAATGGTTATGAACCTTGTTCAAAAATGCTAAGTGGGTAGGAAAAAGAGGGCAGGAGAAAGATGTGTCATGGTTTTGTGATTTTCAGATGCACACGGAAGAGAACTCCACCGCTGCAGAGAGCAGTGGCTGCATACAGTCTTACACTGTGAAAGGGACAATGAATTCTCTGGAACAATCTCCATTAACAAAATGGTGTAAGAATGTGGAAAAATTTATTACATCCACAGACTACAGTAATTTAATTGATTCATTAAAAAAAAAAACAACTTAGAGATGAATGCAATAAAAAGTACCCAGGTAACTATTTTACTGATGAAATGTCATAATCCAGTAACTGGAAAAGTGAGAAAAAGTAGTTTGCCTCACCTATGAGACAGCAGGAAAAAACAATATAATCCATACAAATATATGCAACTCTGAGATTGCTTAACAGAGCACCGGGTGTGAGAAAAGCATACAGGAAATATCACATAAGTTTCAGATAAAACCACAAGTATACTTAGGCAGCTTTGGTTGGGTTTAAAGGTGAAACTCTTCTTAAATCACTCTACCCAGAGGCTGAGAGTAAAGAAACTTGTCCATTTCTTCCCAAGTTTAGGTGTTTGATATCTTGCATTGATGCACTTATTTTCAAAGAACACACAAAAGGAAATATATGGCTTAATTACAACTTCTCTTCTAAAGAAAAGAACATGAAGACTAATAAGTTGTAAATGCTTGGGTTAGGAGACGTATTGGAACAATTTGAGAGACAAAACACCAATAGCAAATATCATTATCCCAGCCCAAGAAGGATACAACAACAAAGCTTAGAGTTAAAACTATACAAATGAGATTAAAAACCTTCTGGATGTGCCTTGAAGACAAAAACAGTGAAAATAACTATCTTCGTGTGTCAGGTGACTATTTTTTAGTATGGGTGGATTCACTCTTGCAAACACCAGGTCAAGCTGGATGCGTTAGTCGAGCTTAAACCACTGAGTTTAGCAAAGAGACACCAGCATTAGATTAAATGTTAATTGCCTGTGTAATGCAGAAGGTTATACCTCATCATAAAATCCTTGTTGATTCTTCAAAACAGGGGAATGAGTGTGTGAATGCTACCACCTGCACACCTTTTGTTTATTTTTCTGAGATTTTCTAAGAACAGACAATTGAAAAAAAAAAATCATGTTGTTTCATCATCTCCTTCTTTCTCCACACAGTTAAGAGTGAAAAAAATAAGTGAAGAGTTTCTTAAGTAGGTCACTGTAGCACAAGCACAGAGGATGTGTGAATAAAGAGCCATGGATTTTCCCCTTAGCTATCTGGAGAGAAAATTCAGTGATCAGTCCAAACACTGGTTTGTCAGAGATGTGCCAGGAAAAACAATAAAAATAAATTTAGCAGAAAATACAATAGCAACAACTTCTTACGTAAGGTTAAGTTTTTAAAAAACACATAGTAATAAGATAGACTAATTACATTCAATCTTTAACACACACAACAGAAGAAGCAAGCTAAGAAAGGATCACAGTGCTAGAACTAGGTGCAGTGCTAATGTACTTCGGGAATGTGTCATAAATCCCAACCTTGGACTTAATAAAGGCTTTTAAAAAATTACTTCTGCTGAATACTCATGCTGTAACTAGTTAAATTATAGAAGTATTACCTAAAGATTTTGCAGATTAAATAAATGGAAATACTCACAAGGAAAAAACCACCAGCCTTGTCTACAAGGAAGTAAAGAGTACTGTTCAAAGGCAGACAGAACTAGAGGCATCTGACCCTCCTGATACCCTCAGCTCTAACTACTCCAGCAGAAGAAAATCAAGTACCTCTCTTTGGGTGCAAAGTACTTATACCTAATGTATATCTACATTGAAGACAACTTTCAAAACCAGATCTTTCAGCCAGGATAACCCCCCTTAACATGCCTCCATGTGATGTTCCAGAGAGGAAAGGGCAGTATTTGCA
This sequence comes from Oreocharis arfaki, assembly GCA_013398015.1. NCBI lineage: Eukaryota > Metazoa > Chordata > Aves > Passeriformes > Paramythiidae > Oreocharis > Oreocharis arfaki. Next base: position 433,357 of record VZRR01013707.1, read on the forward strand.
GATCATTTCTTTCTGTCTGGTTTTATTAACAGAGTTCATGAGGGAAACAAAATAAAGCACTTAATCCATACTTATTTTCCACCCTTCTCTCCTTGCACTCACAAACCTCCAGAGCAAGCAGACTTATTTACCACTCAGCTAAAAAAAGCCTGGCCACTTCAACAAGCATGAAGATAGACACCTGTGACCTCTGGTCCCAGCTAGGTTTTCACAGAAGCCTTCACAAGACTGATTCCTGTGTAAAATAGGACTCTGCAAATATAATCCACTGTGCCCACCACCAGTGAATAACTGGGGCCCCTTAAGTCCACGATAATGGTGGTCACGAGCTATCATAAAACCATCTTACATGTCAGAACTACTGTGGCTCTGCCCTGAGCATATTTGTGGCTTTTTTCAGACCATGTCTTTAAGGGCTTTTTTCCAAGTCTTCAATGTTTTTGTTAGCCTCCATGCCAAAACATGACAAGAACACTAGTTCTGATTTTCAAGTATGTCTTTAAAGTACGTGTGTGAAAATCTGCCAATGCTTTGCAGTGTTAGATGTGGAGTTATTGTGCTTAATCTAAACTATCAGAAAACCATTATTAGATATTAGCCAATATGAAAGGTGATGAAAACCATCTCACAAACAAACAGACACAAAACCTGTGGATGAAAGCAGAAAGGGAAGAGGATGGGAACATCCTTAGGGTTATACAAAAGCCCTAATCCACAAGAGTGTGGAGATGACTGTGCTTACTGGGCTCCCACATCTTAGAGCAGCTCCAAAACTCAGAGCTTTCATTTTAGTGTTTACTGCCACCAACCAATTGCTCTAACTTTTGCTCCAATAAATTTAAAATGAAATCAGAAAGCTTTTCTGTTAACTTGCAGAGTGCTCTTAGACAGCTCAAGGTCAATTCATTCCTGGCTGTAACAGGTTAAGCACACACAACACAAATGGAAACCACCAAGTGATTATTAGCATCTGCAAAGATTCCAGGAACAGGTCAATTATATAAAAGTAAGTATTGTTGTTAAGAACAATATACATTATCAGAACAGCAAAAAAAGAGTAAAGTTCTGCATCTTTTTTTAACTGGAAAGCCCTAAACATTTTGGAGCACAGAGTACAACAACTGACAGCCTGCCTGGCCTATTTACCCCTTTGTTTTTCCACAAGCCTGTGCATAATTTTATAAACATACATGGATGTTCCTACTTAGAGGTGACGCAGAACCTTTTCTTTTTCTTCATGAAAATTCTAATCATTTTATTGAAAGAATAAGGAATAATCACCTATAATGCACATATTAACAATGTATGAAAGGATTCAGCTGCAAAAGGATTGAGCAAGAAAGAAGCATCAATATGAGAACAACAACAAAAAAAACCCCACATAAGACATCAGGCAAACATGAAGAACAAACTGTACATCATCAGCTCTCCCACCAGCCATGGTACCATGTTCTGAATTAAACATTATTATGTTTTGATACATCATTATGCATAAGTGGCAAATGAGTTCTGACTTCACTTAACTAATCATGACCTCATTTTTACATCACGCTCACTCTTTCTAGGTGGACCGAAAGGTTCTTACACTCAACAAAGGGACAAAAAATGTTCTCTGTGATACAGTTCATATAAAATATGGCAAACTGGAATACTTTAAGTGTCAGATTTATGGGTAATTTTAGAAATTACACTGCTTAACCAATTTAGTTATTTAGAACTATCATACACAAACATTTACATAATACCCAAAATCTTCAGAAAGGATTTCCAAAAATATAAGCATGAACATGTCAAATTTTTTTCCAATAGAAAAACCTCTATATAAACTCCTAAACCACTGTTAAGACATTTAAAAAGGGAGTTTGGCACAAATAATTTCTTTAGATTTGGGAATACGACATCTCCTATTAGACATGAGCACTGGGAATCAAGGAGCTGCTCCCACAGCTGGTACCAGAGGCCTGTCTAGGTGGGTTCAGTTTCTACCTTTGGCAGAACTTGTATTTGGTTATAGTAAAAAACAGGTATAGGTTAGACAGCCAGCAAGCAAGGGCTGATGTGCCTGAATTAGAAGTAGCAGCATGACATCTAGTGGGCTCTTTTTGGGACAGCAATAGGCTGATTCCTTTTTAGCAACTCATCACAGATCACTGAATATTCTGAGTTGAAAGGGACCCACAAGGATCATCAAGTCCAACTCTTAAGTGAGTGGCCAGTACAGGGATTGAATTTACAACCTTGGTGTTATCAGCACCATGCTCTGCCAACAGAGACAGTAGGTTTAAAGAAATTGAACAAAGGGAGCAAAGAAGCTAATACAAGGGACAAAGAAAACAGCCACAGACTATACAGATGAGGAAAAAATATTTACAAAAGCCAGAGGTGGAGGAAGAAGTTTTGTGTTCACTGGTATTGCTTTCAGAGTATACTCAAGTATGACTGACAGGAATTGAAAATACATCTCATGTTGACCATCTGGGGATGTGTGTTGCAATATTTGAGGCATTTTCAACACACACCCCATGCTGCAACAGAAGGATTAACCAAAACAAGCACCGAGAGGAGACCTCATGATTAGGATAGCAACTTTTCTCCACAGAGTGTGGCACACCTCTTTCACTTCCAGTGTGCTGAAACTTGGGATTCCCCCAAATGCTAAAAACTCCATTGCATCATAGGTGGTAGTGGGGCACTTAAATAAAAATTAAACTTTATTTTTCTGGAGTGGTTTATTTCCATGTCACTTCTACTACATGAGTCACATGCAAACCAGCCCAAGACATTTCCCCAGTAATTTGGCCAGTCTCTTTGATTATGGAAATTACAGATCAGCAAATGAAAATGAATTCTGGTAGTACTGCAGTGATGTCAACTCAGTTCAAGCAGTAGACATGGAGAGAATAAATGTAATCTGCCTAGATTCTCAACAAACTTAAGAGGTAAGAAGGGAAGTAAGAATGAGAGCCCAGATGGACATCAGGCACCTATTGGGTGACAATCATAGAAATCAGACACCTGAAATGTCATTTCTGTGCTCTGTCTGCTGGTTTTGTGCCCAGAAGTACTGTCCCTGCCCCACAACTGAGTAACCAACTATGAGCTAACTTCTCACCTATCACCAGAGGTGATGGTGCAGAGCATAATTCCTAAATCATGAGGAATATCCCTTTTGTAGCTGGATACCCATGACACTGCTTCTGAATAATAAGGCTTCAAAGCAATTCCTTTCCATCCGCACCTGGGAGTTTTACAAGCTGAAGCTTACCATCCAGCCGGTACAGTGGAATCCTAAACTTTCAGAAGCTAAAGTAGCACAATAGATATTCTGATTTATATTAGAACATATATGCTGACACGTAGGATTGCAAAAAGTGTTGTACAGAAAGAATCAGATGCTGTATTGTTGAACTTGTTCTGTGCTTCAATCCTCTACACACAGCTCGTTTTCATATTCAGGCTTCTGTCTGGCAAAAACAGAGACCTGAATCCTGGCCCCATGTTATTCAACAAAATGATTAAAAGAGCTTGCATGAGTTGCTTTGGTTGCCACACCAATCTGTTTTAAATTATCCAAGCTCTTGGTATTGAAAGTTTTGAAATAAGGTACATGGATGGTAAAGGAATAAAGATCAGTTGACAAGTGATATGCAAAGTAAGCAGTATTGTAAATGTCTTTTTCAAGTCACAGGCACGGATCACTGTTATCATCAGATATCTCTATATTGTAATTATATCTTTAGTTAAAGATCTTCTTGGGAGCCATCTGACTACAACATACCAGATCCAAGAAGTAGTTGTCATTACTCAAAAACTGCATTTCAGCTTTTGTTCTGTAAAGAACTCATGCCTGGGGAATGCACAAACTGTTGTATTTATGGATATATGTATTAATGGATGTGGTAAATTGTGTTATCGTACTGCACTGAATAAAAGCTGATTGTTAGCCTCAAAAAATCTCAGTATCAAAACCTCACTAGCTGTACCATCCACAATTAAAGTTATCTTGTTTTAGGCCTTCTGCCTAAAGATACTCTTGCTGATGCCCAGGGAATGATGAAGAATTTCCACAACTCTGAACACAGGCGAAACAAAGAAGGGGATGAGTGTGGAGTAAGGGAGTTGGTCACCACTGAACCATCTATTAAAGAAGTTGCAGCTGGGAGGGAAAAGTCTGGAAGACAGATGAAGTTGCAGAAAAACTCAGGTAGCTCAAACTGGGTGACTAAAATCTGTAGAAAATTTTGATCTCCATACTCTCTGTATCTATAAAGTGACAGAAATGCATTCCCCCTATCCCCTATCCTTTCAAGTACATTACATCATGAATCCAGCATAAACTTGGCTATTAAAGAAGATCCTGTAAAAATACCTGGCTGCAGAACTGAGCGTAAATAATGTGCAGTAAATAAAAAATGAAAGGGTGGCATCAAAGAGAAGAAAAATCAGCAGAACACAGGAACACCACTCTTTGGGCACCAAGTCAGGCATTGTATTAGAGACATCTGGTCAGTACTATATCTAGTTTTCCACTGTTTAAAGTTATGACTCTTCTCAAGTATTGCAATTTAAAATGGTGAGGAGATTATTTCTTGTCCGTCCTTAAGCAGTATACTTATTCTGAAATTTTTATCCCCTCAGCTGTGCTAAGCAAACACCTCAAGAAAATTGAACTTCACACTTTAATTCCCCATCTCCTTCCTAGCTTTATTGCACTTGTCAGGAAAGCATGATGCCTCAGCAAATCAGCATCCAAGCTCCCAGCCACTACACCAGATGGGAATGTAACTAGCAGCACGATCCAGCTCAAGGCTTTCAGTTCAGGGTGACCGAATTCCCACATCATGTGTGAGCTCATGTCAGGGTCAAATGTACCCAGACTTAGAAGGAGCAGAAGTAGACCAGATGGGCAAGCAGAAAGTCGGTAAATTGCCATGGGTTTATGCTAGCTTTGTTTCACTGTAAGGAAGCATGGCACATACAATGAATGTGACTTGTGACCAGAGTTCAAGGCAGTAACACGATTACTGTAGTTCCACTCTGAATTCTTTCTTAAAATCCTACTACAAAGAATCCAGAAAAAGCTATGGAATGAAAACTGGGCACATAATTTTCCCTTTCTAAACAAAATATTTTACTTAGGCCTTTTCTTAGGAAAATACAGTGAATTATCTAAAAAAAAAAAAAAAACAACAAAAACACCAACAGTACTAGTATCCTGTTCTGCTTCGCTTCAATTTTCCCACTAGAGGGATTACACACTCTTTGAGACCTACAAAATCAGAAACTATCTATTCTACACAGATTTCTTACTGGTGTTTTCATAATATGATGATCTTATCGTAACTTAAAAGGTTACCACAGATCAATAGCCCTTCAGAAGGCAGATCTCATTAATCTTCTTGAACAGCCTTCCTTTGCAGCCTTCCTGTTCCTCAGATAAGGAGTAAGCAAATGCACCAGTGCAAACAAAATGCCTACCCAAGAATCTATTTAAACAACAATCTATTTAAAATACATGCCTTGGTTACATCTGTCTCCTAGCTCTTTTGCTCGTGCATGTTTAAATATAAATAATCTTGCAAATGCTAACTACTGAGCGCAGTGCATTTGGGCCCCTCACTACAAAACAGACACTGAGGTGCTGGAGTGAGATCAGAGAAGGGCAATGGAGATGATGAAGGGTCTGGAGCACAGGTCTGATGAGGAGAGGCTGAGGGACCTGGGTCAATTAGCCTGAAAAAAAGGAGGCTGAAAGGGGACAGTATAACTCTGTACTACTGCCTGAAAAAAGGTTGTAGGGAGGTGGGGATCAGTCTCTACTTGCAAATAACAAAAGATAGGATGAAAGGAAATTGACTCAAGTTGTGCCAGGGGAGGTTTTTGATATTTGGAGAAATATCTCCATTGAAAGCATTGTTGAGCATTGGAACAGGCTGTCCAAGGAAGTGGCTGAGTCACCATCCCTGGAGGTATTACAAGACCTGTAGATGGGGCACTAAGGCACATGGTTTAGTGGTGGGCCTGGCAATGCTGGGTTAACAGGTGGTCTCAGTGTTCTAAGAGATCTTTTCCAGCCTAAACTCTTACGATTTGATGAGTGCCAGGAGTCTCAGTAGAAGCACTGAAAACGGAGGATGACCAGATATTTACATTGAGTTAAAGTACAGAAAAACCCTACCCCAAATTAGGAAAACACATCTTCCTTTTCTATACAGCTACAGCTGTACAGTTTAGTGTCTTTATCTACCAACTGGTATGACTCGTATCTGATTTTTTCTTACTGAAGCAGCCAAAAATTCATTCCTATTAAGCTATTGGGAATACATATATACCATTTGACATTTTACTTATCAGCGTATACCTCTTCAAATCTTATAACTTATATTCTTTGCCACTTCCTTTCAATCTTTCCAGCCTTTAATATTTTTATCACTGTTCCTAGGTGCTATTTTAATTAGGTGGGCTTTTTGCCCAGACCTTAATATATGTACACTAACAAGGTTCAGCTCAGAACCTCCAATAACCTCCACTGCACGTGATGAAGTCTGGTCAATAAAACTGTTTGACCATTGCACAGCTTGATATCAACACACGCTTAGTCAAATACCCTTGTGAGATAGGTATTTCTTAAGCCAAAAAGCTAGTCAGGTTCACTACCTTGTTTCTCAGGTACCCTGAAAAGATGGGCTTCATATATGCTATCCTGCGTGACGAATGATTTGTCTCTTTCATTCTGCAACTCTATTGATTATTAAATTACACAGAACACCGAAGTTTTGTTTTCATGTCACTGGCAATTGTTAACAGTTATAAGGTACAATTACTGCCGAAATAATAAAATATATGCTATACAGATAACATCTGAAAGTCCTGTTTACTGATGACTTAGAAGATGGGAAGAGTGAATCACTTTTAATGGAAAGTTTACTATAAATTAGCATGCTTTAATTAATAAGGTCCTACTCAAATTTATAAAATTCTTCAGAAATTATGCTAATAAACAGAAAATAAAATGCTATGCTTCCAGATTTCTGACAGCAGACCATTTACCCTGCAAGGTCTCCATCAGTAGTTTTCAGTTGTACAGACTCCAGCAACTGATTTCTCGTTGTCTTGCAACTGAATTAAATAGCTCTCACTAAGAGAGGGAGGGAGTTCTGTTTTGCAAAGTCACGGTCCAGCTTGGACCAAGCTGTGGCCATTCCAGCTGATGCTGCTCCCCGGGCTACTGAGAGGTCAGTGGGAGCAAATCAACTGGGGCTGCACCGGTCAGTTCCTCCAGCCAGGAGGAGGCTGCTGGTGCTGTTCCAGCTAATCCCCAAACCTGGAGCATTCCCTGACTGAACACAAAAAGAGCTTCCTTGCTTCAGTGGGACACGGGCATTCCCCCAGCTCTTGCTCCAGAATTTGGACCTACATACCCAAGAGAAATTGTACAGCCTGTTTTCTGTCTTCGGAAATGTTACGATCCGGTTTAAAACCAGAAAAGCAGAGAAAATTAAGTCTCTGCATATAAACCGGAAGGAATTTTGAAGGTTCAAAATATACCCAAAAACAAGATCAAAACCAAACGAGGTTAAATGTTGGTGCCAAAAAATTGATATATTTATTTTATAGTGAAAGAGGCAAAGAGAAAGAGAAAAGAAAGAGATAGAGAAAGAAGTGTGCGTGGGGGGTGAGGGACATAGGGAGAGGTGACAGGGGTTAGGTGGAAGCATATCACACATCTGAGGGTCCCAACGATGTCTTGTTGCTGCCCTCCCATCTGGTCTTCTTGGTGGTGAGGGTCCCCCATCGCCACAGCCACGCCACACAGCCACACGCCACCACACACCGCCACATGCCAAAGAGTATAGAATCCAGTGGATTAATACATGCTTTGGGGATGTGGGAACGCCCAGGTGCCTCCCTTGCAGGGGCCAGTTTGACACTGTCCCTTACAACACTGAGGGTCTGCTGTGTGGCGCTGTACCCCCTCTTACTGATGGTTTCCTGCCCTCTCCATGGGGTCTCTCTCCTTCCCCTGCCCCTAGTCCTGGCCACTCCTCGAGTTCTCCCTATTGGTTCCTGTATCCCAACACCGCCCATGTACCACCCCTGTGCCCTGAAACCATCTGCCATGTGCTCTCACCGCCCCCCTGGTACCCGGGTAAACTGAGGCTCCCGGTTATGTGACTCTCTCTCTCTCCCTCTCTCTGCCCCTGGGAGCAGCCTGCCAACAGCTCCTCTCCTCTGCCTTTGGGGGCCAGCGTGTGTGCTGGCCCCAGGCTTTGGGGAGGCAGCATGGAATAAAGACCTTTGCAGTGCCATGAGGAGAGCCTTCGCCTCCTTTGCCATCACTGAAGTTGCAGGCTGGCAGCTGGAGCAGCGGTGCGGGGCGTCCGAGATGGACTGCAGGAGGGCAGAGAATCCCTGCCTTGTCCCAAGAAGCCCCCGCTGCGCTCCCAGGGAAAGCTGCAGCAGCTAAGCAACACCTAGCACTGCAACACTGCTGCATCATCTCTGGTGCTCTGCTGAAGGGTCTGGGGACCCCTTTGTGGGGGGCCTTTGATGGGCCATGTCACCCCCTCTGCCGTGGATAAGCTTTTTCCCCGGGTGAAGGGCCCCTGAGCTGGGCTCCTCTGCACAGGGGAGGATGGGCAATCACTGCGCCTCGCACCAGAGGTTTTTCCAACACACACCCAAAGCCTCTCTCCCTCCGACCCTTTGGTGCGAGGGTCTGTGCGAGCCTGGCAGCTGACAGTCCTGGGGCCGTGATCTCCACCCCTGAGGTGTTAAGCTTGTGCTTTGCGGACGTCCCCTGAGTTGGTACTTTAGCTTATCCTCATCAGCGAGCCGTGTAAGGCCCCAGTCAGGGCTCCATTCAGGATGTGTTGGTCTCCTCTGCAGCTTTTATAATAGTTTCCTAAGTCCTTCACGAAAATGTTTGAGTCATAAACTATGACATTTCCGTCTCTGACAGGGAACAGGGACAGGTGGTCAGTGTCTGAAGTAAAAGCTACGGCACCAAAAGAGAACATGTAAAGACGCATTCTGTGATACACGATACAGATGCACGAACTACTGAGTTTATGAACCTTGTGGCCTTTTGGTAAATAACGAGTCGGTGATTCTAAAATACTCTGACATCAACTCAGCTGATTCACCGGTGAACATGCCGGGAGCTTTCCCGTCGCCTTAGTGGGCCACAGCCGCCACAGAACACCGCTTTTCCAGGAGCGGCAGTCCCGGGATGCGCCAGGGACCGGCTCCACCTCCGCTGCCCGCGGCCAGTGGCTCCGCAGCGCAGCCTATCCCTCCTCAGCGGAGCGGTTCCGTCCACGGGCGCTGCCTCCCGAGGGTGTCTGACAGCTGCCGGCCGGGAGCCGCCGGCTATCCGAGCCCGCCACCCTCCGCAGGCAGCGCCGCGCTGACTCCAGGCTGCTCAGCATCCCCGCCACCATCCCGCTCCGTCGGAGCCATGACCCATCCCGCCCACGGATACGGGCGAGCCCGAGCCACCGCCGCGCCCCGCCCTGCCTGAGCCGGGAAATGCCGCCGCGGGGCCATAGGCCTGTACCACCGTGCCGGAGGGGGAACTTGGAGGGGAGGAGATCGGGGGCTGGTCCCTCAGCTCCCGATGGCACCACCCGGCACCGCCCGCTGCCCCGGTGACGGCAGGTCGCCGCTTGCCGCGCACGGGCGGCGGCGGGACGCGGGCTGCGGGAAGGGCCGGGGCTGGAAGCTGCCGCCCTCCCTGTGTATCGGGGTGGTTGCTCCCGGGCGCCTTAGGACGGCCGGAGCCGGTGCCAGGCGAAGATGGCGTACCCCGGGCAGCCGGCGCCCGGCGGCTTCTACCAGGGCGGGGTGAGCGGGGGCTCGCGGAGGGATGTGGCCGGTGGCCCGCGGGGAGCGGCGGGGGCCGTGTGAGGCGGGGGCTGCCCGGCCTGCGGCCGCCGCTCCTGCCGGGAGGTGCCGCAGGCGCCAGCTCGGGACTGCGCCCGCGGGAGAAGGAAGGGAGGAGGCACATCCCCCGCAGCTGCTGCCGCGGGACGAAAGTCAGTGCCGAGGGTGTCATTCCATGATTTTCACTTAAGAATCAGTTTTATTTAAAGATTTTCACACTTAATGCATATTGCTCCATATATTTCCTCTAGAGATCTGTTTTGCTCAGCTTTTTTGAAGTGGAAAGAAAAATCTGCAGTGCCTTAGTATTTCTTCAGCACGGCGTTTTCTGCTAGTGGTAGAATAAAATTAAACCCTGGTGAGATAGACCAGGATATATCTAGATCAGTGGATTGCTTCTGTGCAAGGTTTTGCATTGATCTGCTTACATGACGATAAATTAGTATATCGGTACTGAAACTGAGAGCTTGTTTTGGTTTGGTTTTTTTTTTCATAAGGCGTTTCTTTTTCGGTTGATTTTTTTTGGCATGGTGTGTACAGAAAAACGTAAGTTGATAAGTACAGATCCTTAACTGAATCATTGATTTAAAATTAATTTTCTTCTTGATTTCCAAAGTATGGAGGAGCTCCTGGAGGACCAGCATTCCCTGGACAAGCTCAAGATCCTTTGTATGGTTATTTTGCTGCAGTAGGAGGACAGGTAAACCTATAAAATTATGAAATGTTATTTACTTCTTTGATTTTTTTTCCTGGGGAATACTTTCTACCTTTGGAAGGTGGAATGCCTAGTATTTGCAGTGAGAAAAACTGATATTTCAAGTTTTTAAAAAAATGCAGAATTGTTTTATTTAGCCTATTTGCTATATATAGCTGTGTTGGTCTGTGTTATAGCTGTACACGTACAGGAACTACACAGTTTGAATAATGCTGCTAGTTTCTATATTGTATGTGTAAATACATACATACATACACAAACATATGCATGTATGCCTGTATTTCCTATATAGGTATATACAGGGAATATGTAGGTGCATGAAATTTTGTAACTGAATTGTGACTCAGCTCTGGGCTGGTGAATGCTGCCAGGTTTAGGAGAAAGAAACTGGAAACTGTGGAAAATGTGGGCTGTGGAGATGGCCTGGCTAAGAGCAGGAAATGCTAATAGGAAAGAGGTCATTACATGATCTTAATAGACTCACAAATGGAAAAGCAGTCATGGCTTGTACCAACATCTAGGTTTACTGGTAGGATAGAGTGATTATTCTTTTACAGGAAAGGCATTCACAACTTTTTTTTCCTTCCCTGTCATTCTGCACTGCATTTTTAATTTCTTTCCTGTAATTTTGTGGCATGTATTGTTTTTGTATGATCATGTGTGTTTCTAGAAATAAGTGCTGTTTGAACTGTAGTACAGAGTTTAGGAGCAATTAAGTTAGGTTTATGGAGCAGAAGTTCTGTGCCTGTTGGCCATTTTGTAGCTATTTATTGCACACTTGTAGGGTGTGTGCAGATCTAAAACTCTGCTCTTGGATTTGTTATCCTCAGGTAGATACAACCACAACATGAATGTTCGAATTCAGCAATATTAGCTGATGTTCAGATTCCCACCATAACTTGGATTAGTTTTGTTCTCTGTGTTACTGTTTTGAATTAATAATGCATCTTGCAGTCTATATCTTAACTTTCTTCTAACTGCTTATGAAAATGTTTAGACCATGTTTTTTTGTAGTAAAGAGCACTGGAATAACCTCTTTGTAGTGAGGCCTCTCTGAGAAGGTGGAGCCCAGAGCTGAGTTCTGCTGAATGTGCTGACAATTTGTGTGCCAGCTGAGATGCCTCTGTGTGCAGGTGCCACCTGGATGTGTGCCAGGAATCAGCACTGGAGCCAGTAACTGACGCTGGAAAAATGAATAAGCTCCTATTGTAAAGAGAAAGGGAGGTAGCAGCAAACAGCATACAGCACTGTGGAGAAGAGGTGGCAGGAGCTGGACCTCAGCAAAACATAAATATGGATACTGGAAGCTGGGGAACCAGTGGGTTGATGCATGTGATCAAGTTCACACTCAAGAATACTTAAGTTAATACTCTGAAATACTTTCTATTTGTAGAAGTCATTCGTTACTGAAATGAACTCGGTAGCTTTTGAAGTTATCCTTGGAATTTGAGGTGTCTGTGTCTGGGACCAGTGGCTATGGAGAAGTAAAAACTCTGTAAGGAGACAGTGAAATGGAACAGATAAATTATCAGTTGCTTTTATGGCCATCCGTACAACTCTGTAAAAAGCCACATCTCAGTTATCCATATGTACTTATTGTAGAATTAGTATGTTTTGGTTATGGTTTGCTGCTCTCTATGTTGTTTTTATACCTGTATAATATATAATGTTTTCTCTGAGCTTTCTTTGAAATAGTTTACAACAGGGATCTTGTCTTTGACTTGATGAATTAGTTTCCTTTGTTTACTGTTGTTGAAAGTCAAAAGTATTGTTTCAAATCTTGATTCAATTGAGTCTGTAGGAAGTAATAATGTATTTTTTAGCCTGTTTGCATAGCTCACATGCATTGTCTAGTTTAGCTGCTTATGTTCTACTAAAAAAAAAAAAAAGACAAGCATCTTTTTGGTAATGTTAATCTTGATTACAGTCATGCTTTTCTGTCTTCCTGTGTTTTAAAGTTAAGCAGTTCCTATCTTTATTTCAGAAGGTACAAAGACTGATGGAGTAGATTGGAAGCAATTTTGTGTTTAGCTGATGTTAACTTTACATAGAATCAAACCATTGTTGCTTTTTTTCTCAGACCTTGTCAAATACCATTTAACATAGAACTATTTGTCTTATAAACAATGATACTTCATTTCTGAAAGTTATCAGGCTGTGCTGTTCCCACCATATGATTCAGTAGCATATCCCTGTTGTTGACAAAAAGCACTTTTAAAAGTGGGTTTAAAAACATCAGGAAAATGCTGTAGCAAACAGAATAATAGAATATGCTGAGTTGGAAGGCACCTACAAGGATCACCAAGTCCAACTCCTGGCCCTGCACAAGACACCCCAAGAGTCACACCAAGTGCCCAAGCATGTTGTCCAAATACTTCTTGAGCTCTGACAGGCTTGGTGCTGTGATCACTTCTCTGGCATTCCAGTGCTCAGCCACCCTCTGGGTGAAAAACCTTTTCCTGATACCCAGCCTAAATCTCCCCTGACTCAGCTTTTCATCTTCTAATGCTTTACAGAAGTGGCATCATTTTTTATGTCTACAGACATAATGTTCAGTTCCTGAATGAGGTTAAATTAAACTCTGTGTGAACCAAACTTCATGTTGGGGATGTGAGGAATAAAACTTAGAATTCCAGCTCCACTTCTGGCAGCTCATTGCTTTCCATGAATTGGCAGTTGTTTAGCCCTGAGCAGGATTTGTGGGAAGTGAGGCATTTTCCAAACCGTGTAGATAAGTATCTTTTCTGGGTGTGTTTTGTTTTTCTTTCAAAGTTCTTTGCTTTCTGTGTTTGCTAGTTCTGCTAGCAACTTTAAATTTCAAAAAACCAGGAATTTTTATATTTGTCAGTTTTGAGGATGTCTTGAGAAGGATAACTAATTGAATGCCACTGGAAAGGGAGTGGGTACTGGGAATAAGCAGCCTGGGAGAGGGTATTAAAACAATAGCTGATACATCTTCTGTTATCGAAAGGATGGACAAATAGATGCTGATGAGCTACAGAGATGTCTCACCCAGTCAGGGATTGCAGGAGCATATAAACGTAAGTTAATGATTTAAATAAACAAGCAAATCTAAAGCACACTAATTCTTCTTCCCATACTAGAAAACGCTTGTAGTTGTGCCTTCTGCAGAGCTGGGTTTTTTTCTTTGCATGGCAAATGGGTTTCCTTTTCATATCTTGGAAATGTAAATTCTCTGTATTCAGTTCTGTGCACCAAGGACTTGCCTTCTCAGCCCCCTTAGTTCCCCACTCTGCTGGGCTGTGGAGTTGAAGTGGTTTGTTTTGTAATGGACAGACAGTTCTTAAAAAGATGCTTTGCTTTGGTTTTAACTGAGCTCTGATAATGACCAAAATCTGTGGCAGGACTCCTCTGCTGGGATACCTCGTGTTCAGTTTACAGAGTCTGTGAGTGAAACTGGCTTGCTCAAGTGGTTTCTGTGGGGGGCAATATAAATGACTACTTTGAAATCCAAAACTCTAGTGGATTAAGATAAGAGCAAGTTAATTTTAAATACAACTTGAATTGCCTCCAAATTGTCTACTGTCAGTTTTTCTAACAAGTAATGGCTCTTGCTTGGATCAAAGTATGGTATGGCTGTATACAGGGGAACCAATTACATAACACTTTATACATTACAGTATATTATCAGTATATAATTTCATTTTATAATCTGAAATTTTATGTTTAGACAAAACTGAAGATTATGCTCTTAACATAATTTATTTTTCCTTTTTGTAATTTTAACAGCTTTCAACTTAGAGACTTGCAGACTTATGATCTCAATGCTGGATGTATCCTTTAATATGAAATGTAAACATTTTTGCATTATGTAAGCAAAAATGAGAGAGCACCAAAACATTTGGGAAATGCTTTGTAGTTTCCATTCAGCCTTTACTTGATAGGTCTTGTGATCATTGTGATTGGGAAGCTACACAATTCCATCCTTACTAATTTTAAAGAATGAAGAAGTAATAATAAATGAGGCTCTTGGTGACCAGTCTTTCTACAGCAAGTGGTATCTCTCTAAGCCTGGGAAACTGTTTCTCCACTAAATGTATGAAGGGTCAGTTCTGGTGGCCCAGAATAAAGTATTGTGCAAATCACTTACTATGCTTTCCAGACAGGACAACTTCCCAGTTTTTATGAATTTTAAGTATTTATACTACACAGTCTGAATACAGTCTAAGTCCCCCTAAATCCTGTTCCATGAATGAATCAGGTTTGAGTATCTAATGGAATGGTACATGGCATTCAGCAGTAGGACCTATGGAAAACTTAGATATACTGTGTACGGTTGGAATCTTTGGAATTTTTTTAGCCAAAACTTAAATTGAAGGTTTTGCTGCTTAAAAAGAAAAAAGCAGAAGTGAAACTGGAAGGGCTCTTAGCTCATCTTGAACACGCCACTTAGAATACAAGAGAAGTGATATTTTAACAATTTATTCTTTGGCATCTGTTTTTATTTGAGCTGTGTATTTAATTGGTGACAATTATATAGCAGCAGGTAAAAGAGAAGTGTGTCAATAAAAGTAGAATTCACAAAGAGAAAATAGCTTTAGCTTTCACTGGGAAGAAGTGGGGAGAGCAGGTTCTCTGACCTTAGCTTTTGGGCAGTATTACCTTCAACTGTGCTGGGGGATACTTCAGTTAGTTTTCTACAAGAAGAATTAATAATAGTAAAATCGTGCTAATATTGACCTTCAAGTAAAAGTTTTTAACTACAGAGAGATGCCTTTTTTGTTTGTTTGTCATTTTTGTTTCGTTAAGAAATGTTTTTCTTAGCTTTGAAATCAGAGAGATATGTCTGGCACACTGGGGTTTAATGAGTTTAAAGAACTCTGGGCTGTGGTCAATGGCTGGAAGCAGCACTTTGTAAGTTTTGACAGTGATGGAAGTGGCACAGTGGATCGTCAGGAACTGGAGAAAGCCTTGATGACTATGGGTAAGTTGTGAATTGTTCTTGCTTCTGACGCTGGCTTACACAATTTCCCAGTAACAGATATCATCCTGCAGTAACTAACACATGATACTTCCAATGAAAACGTGTTGGATTCTGTTAACTTACCTGTCTTTTCACAATAAGACTTTTTATTTTCAAATAGGGTTTAGACTGAGCCCACAGGCTGTGACTGCAATCACAAAGCGATACAGCACTCAAGGAAAGATTGCATTTGATGATTACATTGCCTGCTGTGTGAAACTCAGAGCTCTCACCGGTATGCTGGATTATAGCCTTGTTACTGTCATCTCCATAATATATTTTTATTTAATAAAACCCGATTGTTCACTTATCTCCAGTTCAACTTTGGTGTACCACAAAAGAAGTTTCTTTCAATAGTCTACAGGCAGAAGTGCAACAATTATAGATAGGGATTTTTTAAATTCCCATGAAAAAAAGGACTTCATACTAATGCAGGGTTTACTCCAGAGACTGGAGGAGTTATGTTACCAAAACTGGAAAACTTTGTTTATTAACAGAACTTAAAGGGTTGTATATGATAAATAGAAAAATTTAGAATGGGAAATTAAGTCTTGGAATGAATTGCAGTATTCTTCATCATGTTCTCCTTCATGTGACTTGAGGAATTTTAGGAAAGTACTATACACTTTTAAAAAACTGTTTATCTGCAATTCTTCTTACCTGGTTTCTGTTTTCTTAATGCATTTTTGCAGACTGCTTTAGAAGAAGGGATGCAACTCAGCAGGGTTTTGTGAACTTCCACTATGATGATGTAAGTAAATTTTAAGGAATCTATTACAATTCCAGGGTAAAACAAAAACTTAAGACAATCATTAACGACTTAAGTTTGTGCCTACCTTCCGTACACATACAGTGAGAATCCAAAAGTTCTGGGGCTTGTTGGGTATTGTCTTGGAAAGCTTTCCTGTATTTTACAGAGTTCTATAAAATGCTGTGTACTTTTTTCTGAACTTCTTACCAGCCTGCTTCAAGAAGATCCAAGAAGCTACATCACTTGCTAGCATCACTTTCTGTGACTTTTTTTTTTCATTTTCTGTTTTAAAGCTTGGTAGGCATTTTTCCCAGGAAAGGGTGGTGGAGGTCTGGTGGGAACAGACACAAATCACGCTCAGTCAGGCTTGTGAGTCTTGGCTTCCTAGTCACATCTGTGCAGCAAAAAGAGAACACTAGATTCAAGTCATCCTGGATTTGGGTGTTTTGGGGTTTTGGGTCTTTTTAGGAGTGGGGGGAGGAGGGCCATGTGTGCTAGATTTTTTTGTTCTTGTTATCATTAAGGAGATGCTTTGCTTTAATTAACTATTTGCTTATTTTCATACATATTTTAAAGCTTTACTGTTCATGTACTGAATTTCTTTACAGAAAAGTGTAGTGACATTGAGTATTGTAGGAGAAAAAGTAAAAACTCGTTCTCTGCCATACAGCTAATACATGGTTATTCTCTTTTCAGTTCATACAGTGTGTTATGAGCATCTAAATCAAAAGGAAGCTATCTGTGGATGATCATGATTTAACATTCCAGGTTTATGAGTATCTAAATCAAAAGGAAGCAAGCTGTGGATGATCATGATTTAACATTCCTGTATGTGTTTTGCTTTGCCAAGTCCTCCAGTGATTGTGTATCTCAATATTGGAAATTGCATATTTTATGAAGGTATCACTTTACACACATTTTTTTTAGTCTTGATAATGAATATAAACTACTCATGTACTGTTGTCTTTGACTTCCAATGTGTGATTATTAAAGATGCTTTTATTTTCATAAACTTGCAGTTCGCTATATATAACAGAGATCATACAAATGGTAAGATCTTCAATAATGTGTCTACTTTTTTCCCATGATGCACTAAGATCAGATTCTGGAGTGCAACTTGTCTTTTTCTGACTTTAACAGTAATCCATGTATAACTTCAGAGGATACATAATACATATTCTCTGGTCTTTCACAATGTAAGACATGTACAAACTGAAAGGGCTTTGGGAATGGTCATTTCACACTGGTCTGTTAGAACATCAGTAAGGTTCGGTTGCTTGTTTTGTCAGCTCTTTTGGAGATGAAGCCTGTGACACCATGCACTGAGTGTAAGACTACCTGCTAGAACTTCTTGTAAGCAGGGATGCAACAAAACGTAGCAGAGAACTCTTCTAGCCTTGTGCTCTAGTACAGGGGGCTTTGTTCCTGTAAGATTCTTGCTTTGTTTGTGTCACTGCATAAAACACTTTTAAACATAAAAAAGCTGTGCTGTGTCAGTTTGTGCATCAATTGTCCTTTCACAGGCAGACAGACTTCAGTTACATGTAAAAGAATGTTTCTGTCTCCTCCACTTTAACCCTTAGCAAGAGGCCCTCCTGCCTCAATATGCCAACTAACGTACAAGGACCAAAACCCACATGGAAAAAAATCTTGCCAGATTACTCTTTCAGATAACAGCAGTAGTTACCAACGCTGTAGAGTGTTCATGAAAGCAGATACAGACAGACAAGGCTTACTTGCCTGAGGCTTTTCAGGGGAAAAAATATGGGATTTTGTTTGGTGGGGGTCTTCTGGTTGCTTTTGTTGTAGGGATTTTTGAGAAGGTGGACATTGTATGGAAAGAAGGAGCAGCACAACTGCACAGAGGTAATTCAGACTTTTTTCCAATGAAATAAGTTAATGAAACTTCTGTGATTTTGGTCACTTCTGCCTACCACAGAGGAGTGATAGATACTGTTTTACTGCTTGTGAATGCAAAGAATGCCAGAAGAATGTTAAAGGTATTTTCTTAAATAAGTAGTTCAGGGAACTTTTGGGAAGGAACTTTTGCATTAAGGAATGAAAGCAAAACTATACATATGTGCATATATATAGACACATATGCATATACATAATTGGACAAATGAGCTGCTCAGAGCTGGAATCTCACTTGAAGATACTGTATTATACCCTGCTTTGTGGAGATTACTATGAAATCCTGGTCTTTAAACTCAAAGTGGGATGGTCTCACCTGTAGAAGCAACTTGTATTTACTGCTTAAATTTGGAATCCTTTGGATATTGCTTGTAGTTTCATTTCAGAAGCTAGTTCTCTTTCTATCCTCAAAAATTAATTTCAAAGGCATAGACAGCATTATACATCCATATTCTGATAGTACATTGTCCTGTTGCACATGAAGTTGGGAAACAGACGGAATACTACGGAAAGTATTTCTAATGGAATGACCAAAGTCCATAAAGGTTCATCTGACTGTAGCAGCCAACATCAGTTCTGCTGCAGTTCAAAACTGTGACAGCTGATGAGGTTAGTCAGAGTATGAAACAAAGGCTGTTCTTCCTGTGGGGATTTGATTAGACTATTTTGTCTAAATGCAGGGCTTATCCATACACTGTTAATTTTACCCTGAAAATAGTAAGACATCTTTACCAGAATGTTCATTACCCGCACATCTTTACTTCTGCTTAGTTGTGTTTCTGGTCTTGTAGTGGCTTCGCTGGGATAGAATTAATTTTCCTTATAGCAGCCCAAAGGTTGCTGTGTATCAAATTTGTGACTAATCAGCATCAATAACACAGCAGTGTTTCAGCTGTTGCTGGGCAGTGCTTGCTCAGCATCAAGGTATTCCCAGTTTCTCACTCTGCAATCCCAGTGAGTAGGCCGAGTGTGGGCAAGAGGCCAGGAGGGAACTGTGAGGACAGCTGATTGAAGTGGGCCAAAGCACTCAAGACCCAAGGACCCAAAACTCAAGTCTCTCAGTTTATTTCCGCAGGCTGAGTTGGTATTTTGGCACCAGCCAGCTACTGGGCAGTGAAATGCTGCAAGGAAACAGCGTGAACCAATAAGGTTTTCTTCTCTTGTAAACACAAACCAGAGAAAACTGGGGGGAAAAAAGTTCCAAAACCAGGAGAAAATTCTAGCTTCCTCAAGAAAAAATAGGTTTTTGTTTTCCATAAGCATTTCAAAAATCCAGTGTATTCAGAAGGACTGATGAGACACGTAATCTTTCAAGTTCAGAGAGAGATGCTAAGGAGTTACTACAGAGTTTGCTGTCATAGCTAAAAAAAATGTACCTGAAACCTTTGTGAAAATTGCTTCCCCATTAAGAGTAGATTCAGTGGACAAATTGAATATGCAAGTTACCTGCTTTAGAGAAACAGTTATTCTCAGAATTAATGGTCTCTCTTTCCCACAAGGCACACTGGGAAGGATACTTAGTTGACTCCAAGTGGGGTGAGTGCTCTCGACCTTTGAGCAAACCACTGGGCATAGTTTCAAATAGATAGTTTTTTCTAGGTTGCCCTCAAACATGCAAACTAAGGAATAGTAATTTTAGATTTGCTTTGAGAACACTGTAGGCCCCTAAGACAAAGATTTGAGAAGCTCACTGGATCATTTTCAACCTTGGAATTTGAAAAATAACATCTATATTCTATATATTCCTTTACCCGTGCATGCAACATCTTTTTTTTTTACAGAGACCTGTAAAACAGAAAGTGCTAAATACCACAACTTGGGAGAACAAAATACACAAAACAGTCTTTGTCATTGAAAGTCACTTTACTGATGTTACAATATGTTAGTAACATTGAAAACCACAGGCATTTGTATTCAATACGTTTGTAGAAGTGGATACTGTGACGCTGTTATTATTAAAAGTGAACAGGAATTTAGAACCCCAAATTACAACAATCTGATTTTATAAAAAGCAACGTTTTGTTTAGCTACGAAAGCCAGATTCATTCAACAGCCCAATGCCTGTAATGTTTATGACAAAAATATCACACTCAAAGCTAGAAAGTTGTAAACTGCAATGCTTCATTTTGATGTTTGTCAAAATCTTACGCTTTTATTACATCAGGTATGATTTTTAAAGGATTTTAACTAGCAAAGACAACGATATGATGCAAATCATTGTTTTTGCCAATACTAGCCCAGCCACAGTGGTGAAACACGATTCTCCTTGCCTCTCTCAATAATGGCTAGTATGAGTGAAAAGATAGCTTTTTTTTTTACAGCAATGCTCAAGTTAAATATTAGCACAAAATGAAGCTGGCAGAGCCAGTTGGTATATACCACCCCAAAAGCGTTGCTGAAAGAACTAGTCATACAGTAAATAGTGTTTTCTCCAGCAGATTAAAAATTCTGTAATGCTTTGCTATTCTGAAAAAAATATTTTGCATTTATGCAACAATAAAAATAAGTACTGTATTCTATATAAAACATTACCTATTGTAATATATTTTTATACTTAAGAAAAGAAAAATCAGGTTATATATTCACAGTTTGAGTATGTTCTGGACTGTATTTCCAAGCGTAAAATATGCAGAGTCTACACAGGCAGTGAGCAGGAGTTCTTATACCAATAATCAAACTAAATCAGCATTTGCTGTTCTACAGAGCCTTACAATATTGCATGACTAGCTGCTCGTACCACTCTACTTACAAGGTCAGTCAGGCCTATATACAGAATTTCTAATATGGTTGTAAAAATAGACTCTCCATGCTAAAGTTAGAATATATAAGGTCTTAAGGCCTCATGTTGATTTTTTTAAAACAAAAACTTTTTTATTCAGAGGAATATAGAAACAGAAAAACAAAAGCTTGTTGCTTTGACATTTTATGCTCTACCAATTAAAAATTGTGTTAAGACACCTTTACTTCTCCCTTAGAGAACATGTTTCTTTTTAACTGCTCTGTGCTTATTTTCCCAAATTTTTCTCATCTCATTCTGAGTTATATTGTAATTATGGCCCATCTTAAGTAGCAAAGTTTTTAAACAGTTTAAAGCTGGTTTAGCTGAAGTGATTTTGAAACTGGTGTAGACTGGATTTTAGAGAGCTAGAACTGCCAGACCTGACCAGGTGAGCCAATTTTGAAGCCAGGTACAGTGTCTCAAGTGTGAGCAATGTCTATGTCGTGAACTTATTTTTACTGCTTGTTTTCCTTACTTGGCTGAGATAACATAGGAGTGTTGACTGTTGTAGTGCTTCTCTAAATACTTGCAGAAAACCATTGTGGAATGACAAGATACCATGTGCCGAGTGCACAAGCTGCTGTTTCCAAAGCTCCAGTTTACATCAGCATCCATACTTGAGACATAAGTCATAAACTGACTTAGAAAATACTCGTGTCAAAGGAGATTTTTACCAGAGATGATAAAAACTCTTACTTCCTTTCCTGTTTCTGACAAAATCACACTTAAGAGAGTCTTCTCTGTATTGCAGCTATGTTTACACAACCTGTTTCACTGTTTGATTTTTTTCCTTATTAGGATAATAGTTATGTGCACGTAGGAACCTCACCCAGCCGTGCAGTCATAGGATTGCAACCTGCACATATTTGTGCAGTTATTCAAATTTTTCTTCAGGAATCACAGAATATTCTGAGAAAGGGACCCACAATGATCATCAAGTCCAACTCTTAAGTGAATAGCCTGTACAGGGACTGAACCCTTGACCTGGCATTATTAGCACCATGCTCTGACCCACTGAGTGCATCAAATGTGATCAAAGTCAAATCCCATATTGCTGATAAATGTTGTATGATTTGGAAGCAATGCAAATAGTGGGTCATCAGCTCAGCAGTCTGATGGATAAGCCATTCTTAGTATTCAGTGGAGCCTGAAATGCTCGAGCTCTTTAAAAATGAGGCAAATAACATCACATTTTGGTTGAAAACAGTGGCCCAAGCAGTCCACTGTTATCCCATGACCCTGCTACCCAATTTAGAGAAAAAAACAGATGACCCTCACACTTGGAGCAAGAGAAACAGGAAACAGCTCAATGGTTAGGTTCACAGACTTGGTGATTAGAGGCTTAGCCTTCAGCAATGCTAGAAGCTAAGAGAGACAAAGGATGGCTGAGTCACCAAGTGGTTTTACCAGTAGTCTTCTAGTTTAACCACAAGTAACTAAGCCCCAAAACAGCTGCTTGCTCAGTCCCCACCCGCAGTGGGATGGGGCAAGAGAATTGGAAAGGTAAAAGTGAGAAAACTCATGGGTGTACATAAGAACAGTTTAATAATTAAAACTAAATAGTTATAGTAATAATAAGAGGAAAAAATTAATGAAAAGGGAATTAACAGGGAAAGAAATAAAACCCAAGATACACAAGTGATGCAAATGAAATCAATTGCTCACCATCAACAAACCAGTGCTCGGCCAGTCCCTGAGCTGCAGTTCCTCACTGCCAACCTTCCCCCTGGATTTTTGTTGAGCATGGCATCATATGGTTTAGGATATCCCTTGGGTCTGCTGTCCTGACTGTGTTCCCTCCCAACTCCTGGTGCAGCCCAAGCCCACGCACTGGTGGGGCAGTGAGGAGCACAAACGGCCTTGGTTCATTGCAAGCACTGCTCAGCAATAACTAAAAAATTCCCTGCATTATCAACACTGTTTTCAGCACAAATCCAAACCACAGCCTCATACCAGCTACTGTGAAGAAAATTAACTCATCCCCAGGCAAAACCAGTGCAAAATCCGCAAGATGTGAGGCATCATCACCTGATTACAGCACAAGCAGAAGATCACAGAATCATAGAATGGTCTGGGTTCGAAGGGACCTTAAACATCATCTAGCTTCAACTCCCCTGCCATGGGCAGGACTTTCCACTAGACCAGGTTGTTCAGACCCCCATCCGACCTGGCCTTGAACACTTCCAGGGATGGGGCATCAAGAGCTTCCCTGGGCAACCTGTTCCAGTGTCCCATCACCCTCACAGTAAAGAATTTCTTCCTAATACGTTATTTAAACCTACTATTAACAGCATTGGAAAGACCCTATCCAGGACATAGTGTAGAAAGGTGACCAACTTTGCGGCTTTCTGATGTCAGCCAACTCACAGAGGCTGTTAGTGGATGAATGGTTCATGAAAATGCTTTTCAGTAGGAGTGAAAAGGGGACAGAAGAGAACAGGAGCTTGCTGAGTTTCACACTGGAGTGTGATAACTCTGCTTACAACAACTAGGTATGGGATTTGATGATAGAGCAAGTTCTAAAGGCTAACTGAAGAGCATAATCCTTTAGGATTATGGAATCTCATCCTTCTTTCACATTACATCCTATCCACTAATCAATTCCTTAATGAAATTACAGCAAATTTGGTCAGAATTTGTAGTATATACATGTCTATAATAGTGTACGTACCCATCCTTAGCTCTGGTTTTGAAGAGTTGTCGCATTAGTGTTGTTAAGACCAATCACTCCAAACCAGCAATAGGGATACAAGTAAGGGGATTTCAGTACACTAACTACTGACACAATTTCTGATTTTAATTCAGGCTATAGAAAGGTCCACTTGTTCAATAGCACGATCAAAATTATTTCATGAGTACATGAGCTCAGCAGGTTCAACATCTCATAAATCAGGAACTCTTAAATGATTTGGAGGAAGCAATCTTCAAAGTCAAGTCACACTTCAGGTGACTGGCAAGTACTGACTTAAGTTCACAACTTAAGCAAAGATAGGCTGTATAAAATCAACAATCTTCTTGAATCTACTTACTTAAGTATAACAAAACTATATGTAAATTATCAGTCACAACCATTTCTGGTATATTGCCTGAGATTACTGAAGTTCTTAAGTCAACAAATCCAGAATTAGTAGGTAAATCTTTACTTGTTAAACTGTGGCATCATTGTGCAGCATTATTTTTAGATACAATCTCAATTTTCCAGTCTCCATCAGTTAGTCATATTAATTTTATTATAAATTACACAAGATTCTTCTCCCACATTGAAATACATAACGGTAACTTAAGTATAGCTCATCTTGCAGGTCCCATGCTCATATGAGCAATTACTTCTAGTTGAGAACTGATAGCTTCCCCACTTCAACAGGCATCTACAGCATAGTTGGCAATAACTAGTTCATTTATTAAAACAAAATAAAAGCATGAGTCTCAATGAGTTAAAATGACTGAGCTATATTAGCGACAAGTACTCTATTTTAGTCTGGATGAGGTATTATGCGGCAGTTTATATTGCTATTGCCAGTGTAACTAACTACAGTAGATAAAAATATTTGCAATCTTCAAGGTTATTAATCTGGCAGCTTTCCAACACACTACATTTTAAAAGTAGGACATGACAGCTTGTAAGCAAACTTCTCTCTCCAACCTCCACTGGCTTGGGAAGCTCACACAGTTCAAGGTCTCCCAAGTTACCAACCTGATGCAAAGTTCTCTGCAGAAGAATTTTGCAAAAACCCAAGTCCTGTGATATTCTCACTCTAAACTACCAAAGTGAAAGTCAACGTTTATTTAACTTAAATTTAGTGCTCACAACTAGACTTCCAGTCACTACATATCTCCAAATGTGAAGGTGACTGTAAAAGGTACATGACACACATAACTGTATTATCATATGCTACAAATGAATTATACCAAAACAAAAGAAGCTGGAAGTATGTAGTACATTGAAAATACAGTCAGGAGGGCCATTTGTTTGCAAAACAAGAAGCTATGAACACTGCAGAAAGAGCCAGTATGTTATATACAGTTCTGTCTGCCAAATCTTGCTGCTTCTTGGTAAGGCAAAATGGAAAGGGAAGAGTAAACAGTGGCAAACATAAAATATGCACAGAAATCTAACAGGATTATTCAAAATTACATGCCAGTTTGTATCCAGAAAAATACCATAAAAGGCACATGATGAACAGTCCAGTTACTAAACATAAGATATGAATATGGGAGGGAAAACCAGCTTCCAGGTGACAGAGTAATACAGTGACGATCAGGTTAGCATAATGTCCTAATGCAGGTGAACCTCTTGAGGGTCCTGCTCAAAGTCCAGTGAAATCAACAAATGACATACTGATTTCAAGTTATGGCTCAGACCCTGATTTCATGAGCTACGCACTATCAACTATCTTTAATCCAGATATCTACACTCAAAGTAAATATTTTTCAATGCAAAAAATATTTTTCAATGCTGATTGATATTTTTACCTTTCACAAAAATGCAGAATCTTTCCCTAAAGCAATTATGAGTGACTGGCTCCTTCCAGACGGTCAGTCTTCACCCACTTCTGCTCACTTATATTTGTCTTTTTCCAAATACTTACCAGAACCTGTTGACTGTGAAGGAAAATCATTTGAACACCAAGGCCAATATTTTGTCATAATCCACCATTCAGCCGAATCATAAAACATAGTGCTTCTAAAAATCTTACATACTTTACAGCTGCCAACATCTTTAAACATTTCTTAATTTAATCTTACATATATCTGACTTTATTGAGAGACGTAAAAGTTAAAAAAATACATTAAAAGGCTGCAAGTGTTGGGTTCACTTACTAAAGGAAACACATGAAAGAGGTAGAAGATTCAGAAACACCATAGATGTTCCCATTACAATAATATCTAATTAATCATACAGCTGTTGGGTAGGGTATTCAACTGCACCACACAGAGTGGGGTGTTTTATTCTGCTATGGTACCACCTGGAGCTAAGAAGTAGTCAATTTGGGAAAACCAGAGAATTATAAACTGATTTAATATGGTCCAGTTTCTTACTGACTGAAAATTCCCAATCAGAAGGCATTTGCTTTACAATAACCTTTAGACGTCTCAGGTGTTAGAAATATAACCATCAACTTACACACAACATTAATATGGTAAAGAGTTGTTCCCCTCTACCCCATTCTTTTTAAGTTAAGTTCACTTGTGCTCAGTTTAATGCCCCAAAAAATTGTCAAGGGGGCTTCAGGGGCAGCAAGCATAGCATTGAAGCACATGGTAAAGGCGATTCCAGTAACGAATAAAAATTAAAAGACAGCAATGAAACTGGCCACTTGCCCAGTACTAGTTATTATCTAGTGCAGTGAAATCATTATGCTACTCATAAGCCTATGTCTTGCCATCGAAAACAGTGTCTGAAATGCTCTATCAAAAATACACAGCAACTCTCACAGACGGACTTCACATCACCACATCCTGAATGGACTACTTAGAAGTACTCCCAAATGTCCAGTAAGTTTGGGCTGCACATGACTTAAAGACTCAACAGTCTGCCGAATCATTCTTGATTACACCTGTGAGAGGATACGGTGGTCATCTCACTAAACAAGGGATTTTGGCTGGTTTCACTTATGATGATTTAAGACAAAGTGCTGCTGTACTGGTTTCCGCAGTCTACTGTACAACTGAGATTGTCAAGACAGTATAAGATGCTGAAAAGGTTGTATAGATTTTGGTCAAACACCAGTTTCTGAGAGACAGTTTTACAGTACTGTACTTTTTGTATTTCCAAGGATGTCTGCTCATAATATTAGAAAATCTGAAGTGTGATGATGTTAGTCATGACTGTTTCTTTAGGCATTTGGCAAAATACACTTACGTATAACAGCTATTTTTGACATTATTGAATGTTTACATATATACAATCTGTATACTGAGATTATAAACATGTAAGGTAAAAAAAAAGATATACTTTGTTTCCATTTGTGTCAAATAGTTGCCTTTCAAAGCTTGAAATCCTGTCACAAAAGAAAAATCCTATATTTCTTACTCCTGCATGCTAATCTCTACTACAGTATGTTGTTTTTCCCTTACACGTGGAAAGTAAAGAACACGAGGTTCATGCATACAGCGTACAAGTTTACATCGGCTGGGCTCTCCGTGAGGCACGTTCCCAGTTCCACTCTGGTTTGACTCAGGACTGCAATAAACCAGAGAAAAACCTCTCTTACACAGGACTGGCAAATGGACTGCAGTTGGGATTCCACGTAAGTGCATCTGTCACCATGTGGAACAGCCTTGTCATAGCTGGGCTAATTATTCTCTGACAAATGTTATGATTTTAGTTGTTCATCACATCCATAAAATACAAGACAACAAAAAAGAAAGAAAAAAAAGACTGCTTTTTTCCTTTCCACATGAGAGGAGGTTCTCACTGCCATATCATGGGCATCTCTGTTGATCTTTCGAACTGTCTGAAGAGCAGATGAATGTGCAGTGACTCACTGATGCTGAGTTTCTATAAAATCCAAAGTAAACAGTTCTGATGTGACCCCAGGAAAACAGTGCAGCTAGATGGATGTCTCCCATAGCTGGAGAAGGGGAAAATGAACACAAACACACATTGAATACCAAGATAACACAGGCTGTTACCCAAACAGTGCAAGAAGCTTGTCTGGCAAACTGCATCTACATCACTTGGGGCTCCAAATCTCCTCCCAGCCTCTGGTGGGTATCTGTTCACCAAGCAAACAGACAAGTCTCAGGCATTTCAGCATGACTTGCAGTCAGCATAGTGAATGCCCATGGCTGGGAGTTCAGTTTTCTTTTTGAAGGAGAAATGTCAGTGCAGCATCAAACTTGTACTAGACACCTTTTACCTTAGTTACACTAATATTAGTGTAGAGATAACTTCCCATTCTCATCTGCCTAACTCTGCTCAGAGCAGCATGACTTCCTGTCACGGGTTTGAGCTGCTGCCAAAGCAGCTCCAGGACTGAGACACATCAGTACAGCCCGGGCTCCAAGCTGCCTTGGGAGACCCTGTGCTGCACCTCACACAACCTTCTGCCCCAAGCAGCACTGGGGGAGCAGCTTGCCGGTTCCCTCAGCAGCACTCCACTCCTTTCTTCTTGGAAAAAAAAGGACAGAGAACAGTGATGAGAATCTCATCAGCAACATGAATCAAGGGTATTGCAAGTAAAGCTCCAAAAGCAAATTTCAGGACTTTTTTGCTTATTCAAATACCTGCTATGTCTGAATTGACAGAAAAGAAGCAAGAACCTTTTGGAGCAGCTGGAAATCTCTCTGTATGGGGCATCACTATCCACCAGATGTTCCAGCAGTTCCTGCTCATTCTAGGGGGGCCAGGGTGGGCTCAGGTCACACAGCAGTGAAGTCCCTCCAGGTCTGCAAGCCCTCCAGATGCTCCATAACTGGAATTTTGTTACCTTTCCATAAAGCTGGAAAGCAGCTATCCCTGCAGCCTGAAGGAGAGTTGCTGGGAGAAGGGGTAAGAAAGGAGAGCCAAACACACCGCTTGCTCCAGGGCTGCCTGTCCTCTGCAGCCCAAAGGCTGTCCCAGGCACACTCTCAGCTTGAAATAAGAAAAGCAGTGAAATCTGGGCTTCAGGGCAGGTTTAAGAGCAACCTGAAAAGCTGTCTGTAAACACAGCCACTGAGGCCTTTATCGCTGCCAGAGGCTCAGCCTTCCAGCAGCTTCAGAACTTCACGGTGCAAAGGAAATGCCACTCCAGCACTCCCTGTTGGTCAAAGGTGTTAATCTGCCACAGTTTCTTTTTGAAAAACTACCAGTCAATCAAGTCACCGATGAAATGCAGAGAGAAGAGGGACACATACCCTGGCACTTTGCCTGTTGGCTTTTTTCTCTTCGTCAGGAAGTGGTGGCATCGGGTAAGGGTATTTTCTGCTGGAAGCAATAGATCCAGTGGATGAAGATGGAGACTTTGCAGGAGACAGTGTCCTGAGATGTTGAAACACACAAAATAAATGTGATGTCTTTGCATTCTAGCACTGCAACAGCAACTGCCATTACTCTGAAGCTTGGTTCAGAGCCAAGTATATAGCTTATTATTAGCTCAATATCAGGGGGATAAAATTGCTTGATCAATAGTCTTATAATTTCATTATATGAATAAAGGTATTTATAGATTTCAGGAACACTGGAAGAAAAGAAAATTTGCTACTTCTTATTAGAATTGTATTAGAATTATTTCTTAAACTGTTTTATATGGTACTGTAATTAATCATTATAAAATTAATAAAACAAATCTGCAATTGAATAAATACAGAACTAAAAGATAGACATGGCATTATAAAGCCTAAATAGAAACAGTAATTGTATAAATACAAGCTGAACAAATGTCTTCTCCCAGTGACTAAATGGCAATTATCAGTGTCTTTATGCCTATCTTACACATCTCCTAAATTGATACAAACATAGCAAATAAATCTATTATTTTTGTAACATTAATTTACACAAATGCATGCATTTGGAGGCCAAACTGTTAGTTGTGAAGTAACAAAGGCATATACAAAGTGCTAATAACAAATTGTTATACATGCAAGCATCATACAGTGCATATTGTTCCAGCCAAAGAAAGAGTCTGATGAGAATATACAAAAATGGACTGATTAGTCAATGGCAATCAGCATTTCTGTACAAGGTGAGTAGAGTAAGCAGGAGCAAGTAAATGTTTGTATCACATGAAAGGCATTCTTTTCATGTCAATAAGGCAACAGCACATTATTGACTGAAATTTTATACCCAAGAAAAACTCTTATGCTTCAGTTTTGAGATTCTGCACTTTTCCCACTTGAGAGGTTCCTATCAGGCTCTAAATCTGGGCAGACCAAAACGAAAAAAAGGCCTCAAAGTAGAAAAACTGAGCTACCCTGGCCACCTCGTTCTCTTGTACAGACCAAGGGCATTTACCACGGGAGGCCTCTTACTACTGCAGGCACATCGCTCAGCCCTCCCTGAGCACTGCTGCCTAGTATCTTCTGAGTTAATGTGTCCCTGCAGATGGAAGGTTTCCATAAAGATATGTGAAATTTATTTACCTTTAAATAAATGTACTTTTATTTTGGACTGTTGTATCATTTTGCTGTGTCTGTAGCTCCCTACAAGAGCACATTCTCTTGCCTCCCATACAAACAATGACTGATGGTAGCCACAAGCAACAAGGTGTCAATGGAAATCGTATGATGAGAGCTCTCCAGTCTGGCTCATGATCCTCTAATGCTTCACATGGTAGCCTCTAAGTTCAACAGCACTTAAAAGATTTACATTGGTGCAATTATCCAAACATGGAAGCGTACATCTTCAGTACCTGCACATTGATCACCCATTAAGATGAACTGGACATACATCAATGTTTTCAGGAAAAAAGCCCTGAAACTGTTACTGCAGTATAAAACAAGGCTTTCGTATGTCCAGCATCATGGATCTGGGCACCACACTGTGCATGTAAGAAAACAGGTTAATTAAAAAAAAAAAAAAATTCCAGGGAAAGGTTGTCAACAGTGCCCTGCTGTTCACTAGCCATAAAAGTCCTCTCATCTCTACCCCCACGTGGACTACAATGGATCACTAATAAACTATTCGTGGATCTAGAATGAAAAATATAAGGAGAAGAAGGAAGAGGGAAAATAAGGTGAGCAGATTTTACATAATATTAGTAATCCAATTATTTACAAATTTTACCCCACTGCTGCAGTAGAATTTTAATTTTTTGTTTTAAAACTTGTAACAATGTGCTTGGAGAGTAGAAGCAAGGAACTGGGCTTGTGGAATTTGACTTGGCAAGCCCTATCAGAAAGCTGTTTATAAGGTAGCACAGCCAGGCAGTGGCACACAGAGTGAAGGCATCTCCCATCTCTTTCACCACACCAGGCACAACACCTCCAACACACCACAGACTCTTTACATTTTAGGCACTCTAAGAGAAGGCCACAGTGAGAAGAAAAGCCACAGCCAAACTACCTGTCCATCCATCTGAGCAGGTGATCCTGGAAGGAGCAGTAACCCCCCAAAGGATGGGGCATCTTGAACATCTTCCCTGCAGAAGCAGGTCCTCTGACCAGGATCCCTAACTGAGCCTTTTAGCCAGGAAGCTTGGCACCATATCTTAAACACAATGCTCTCTTTTCCAAAGATTTTGAAGGCCAGGCCTCCAGTGTAGCTGCCTACATTTCCTTCTTCTCAAACGCCCTTTGCACTGCCTGCAGTTTGCACATCTAACTGATATGAGCTTTGCTGCTCAGCTGCACCTGCAACACTACAGCCAACACATCGAGAATGCAGTTGCACACTTACAGAAATGACCTTGTCCTGCCCTCACAGGGCCTCACCACTTATTTTTGCTATAGAGTTACATGCTGGTTTTTGTCATCTTTAGTGCCAACTACTGAGACTGTGAACATACACGACTCAGCACATGCTCACAGATCTTACAATCCATCTTCTGTGATAAATGACATTGTTTGAGGTGGTTTTGATCACCTTTCAGGTTGTGCCCTGCAGTTGTGTATGTGCTGTGTATCCCAGATTTACATATACTTTAAATGAGAAAGGTCATGTCTGGCTCTTTCTCATTTACAGGATGGAGAGACAGCATTCAGGGACACTTGCAGGTAATGCTGGGGTTAAAGGTAGGAAAACTTGGCAATTTTGGTCAAGGGTGGGATCCATTTAGCTTTCACTAGGGTTTCAGTTCTCCTGCAATCAATCCATTAGCTTTCATGCCAAATGTTGCTTCCAGCTGAAACTTACACAAGAAAAGAGTGCACAACACGACAGAGATTTAAGGGTTTTACTGCCAACCCCAAATGAAGCCATGCACCTCAACTGCAAAAATTCTGATTTTTGACCAGAAAGAAAGATAAGAGTGGCTACTTTTTGTCTGTCTTTTTGTCCTGAAAGCTAAAACAAAGAGTGTGTGGAGACCGTTCTGTGATTCACAGCAAAGCACTGTGGCAGCAGGAAGACATCTGGAAGCAGTCCCTGCAGCCATGGGCCTACCTGCTCTGCCTCTCGTCCCTAAACAGGGAATGCTGGCCCACAAGAAACAGTGCAAAACGTGTCACCTGGTCACACAACTAAACATCTTGCAATTTGGAGCGTCATTTTAGCTGAACTCAAGGCAGGTGGCCCTGACAGATCTGAACTGTTCCTGAACTGTGAGTGATTCTCTTTTGCAGACTGAAATAATGTAATGAAATTCAATTAACGTTCAACCTGGTGAAAGCATTTCAAGCCCAAATACAGATCCTATCAGCCTAACCTGACCTTTGCTGTTACGGATTCAGCTCTTTGTAGGACATTAGGAAATCAGGATCTTCTAAAAGCACTGGTGTAGCTAAACATTTTAAAGTAAGTTCCTTTTAAAAGCCACACATTTCCTCAGAAAGAGCAGCAGCAGAGGGGAGAGGAGGCTCATGGAAGGGCTACAGAAGAGACAATGGCCATGGCTTGAACAGCCACTTGGAGCAGTGAACTGTGCCTCAGAAGCAGGCACTCACATGCTTCAATGAACTCTTCTCCCTAACTCTTGAAAAAAAATCCTCATCCTACTGACATCAGTAGGCATTTTTTCATTGTCTCCCAACAATACCAGTAATTTGCTTTGGTTGTAATAGGGAAAAGTTTTGCTTGTTTGTTTTTTACTTCAAGCACAGTCTAGAGTTGCCTCATCAAGAGCAGCTTGCCAAGGGCTGGTCATGGCTCTGGCCTCAGCTGGATGCTCACAGAGGAAGGTAATGGAGATAGTCAGCTGAAGAGGAACTGAGAAAAAATCAAGGACACAAAAGCACATTAGAAATAGGAGGGAAATGACAGCCTACTGTCTCCTCCTTCCATGCCCCTTCTCAATGCCCTTCCAATACGGAATGGCTGATTTCCTTCTAGTTATGTGCTCTGGGTCTCCATCTTAAAAAACCCTTTTGTTTGTAAACTACTTTTGTATTTAAATAACTCTCAGAAAATATAACTTATTGTAAATACTTGCATTAAATCAAATGTAGGCAGCTCAATGCTTTAGAAGGTGCCTTCTAGTCTTTTTTGTTTGTAATTATCTAGAGAAATGCCATGTTTGGAGCTTTTGGCAGTTTGTTTTCTGATTCCATCATGGCTCCATCAAGTCTTTCAGATTCAGTTAAGAATTCTGAGTACTCCTTGACCATATTTCACAAGGTCAGCCTGTGCAGTGGGCATTGCAATTAGCAGTAACAAGAATAAGCAGTAGTAGCACATTCATAAAGTAACATCCCTTACAGTAAAGCTAAAATCAGGGAAAGGCTTCCTACCTGTGTTTATTGCTGGGGTTATGTGGTTACAACCTGGCATGCAAAATTAAAATCTAGACTAGACTTTGGGCAGGAAAACGAGATTTTTCTTCACAGATATGGGAATCCCACACTTGGGAGTTTTCTGGTGCTAGAGACACCAGTTACTATTATGACTATCATTAATAAAAAGTAATTATATAGAAATACCCATAAGATTTGTAGACTAGAAAAAAAATTAACTAGGAAATCATGTGTTAGAGAGACAAATTATCATCTATACAGGGTTTTTTAAGCAGATGGAGAAAATCTATTTTCTGAAAATTGGCAACATTCCCAGGAATAGTAGCAAGTGGTTTTGTCATTTTTCCTCATTCTATTTTAACTCTTCCTACAACAGCACCAGTCATCAGCATATTATTCCTGAAACTACAGTGAAACAAGCAAAGCAGCAGTATTACTTTCAGGACACATTTAAAAGAACAGAGAAATCTAAGATGATTAATGACATGAATATTACTCAGCTAAATATCTTGTGTAAATGTCTTATCCTGAGACTGTGACTCCTAAAATATAGTACCAGCTGGACAGTCTGACTTCAGCCTGACTTTCTGGTTTATCAAGCAAGATCTGTTTCGTTCTGTTTGTGAATCACTCCACAGGCCCAGCCTCTAAACCCAGCCAACAAGATGTTCTGACACACCATTCCTGGGAACAGTCTTTTCCTGTCCATGCTATCACTAAGCAAAACTGCATCTGATTTTTGTGGAGAAACTGTTAGTTCAACCTCTCATACACCCATGGCAACTCATCTCAGGAGATCTGATCCTTTGCCTTCCATAATGCATCTGCAGAATACTTCTCCTTGATTACCTCATTTAATTAGGACAACATAGATTTCAAATTTATTCTAGTTGCTCTCTCATTTCTAAAGGTAACTGCTGCAGGCAGTGATTCTATGGTACAATATTTCTGATTTATGTTTCATCTCTGCTGATATATAGCCTTTAAACCTCTCATGGGTCAGCTTAATCCTCATCTACATGCCAAAAATGCTTGGTTTATCTCAAATACAATTAGAAATGTGACTCATTCAGTGTAACAGCTGAATATCCTCAGGGGCAGGGTACACTCCCATCAACTTAATCTAGTTACTAAATAAAGATATACTGATATTTAAAAATGAAAACCAAATTATGAGTATGCATACAGATTTTTAAACCTGTTTAACTAAACCATTTAAAGTAACCTATTTTAAAATAGTGCTATCTTCATATTCCATCAACGTCTTTGTTTATTGCTACCACAGGGCTTCTGATACAAAAGCCCTGAAAGACACCTATGGAGTTGTGTTACTGTGGGCAACTCTTGACCTTGCCTGAACAATAAAGGTCAAGAGGCTATTTTTAGAAGAAGGTTTGGTAATAAAAACATACCTCACTTCTTATGTGAGTTTACCCAATTTCAGCTTCCAGTGACCTTTTGTCATTATCAGTCTTACTTTGCTAATCTAAAGGACCTCCCATGCACAAAGATTTTGCTCCATATGCAGTGATGTGGACTTCATGACCAGGTAAGTGTTCAGCTGCTCGTTTAAACTGAACAGCCTGAGGCTCTGCAGTCCTTTCTGTGGTTTCTCTGGGCTTAGATCTCCCTCGTTCTAGAACATGCTTGCTAAACTGCAGACACCAGAACTGGACCCTCTATCCCAGTGCTGAAACAACCAGACTCACAATACTCTCTGCCCAAATGTCCAAGTATCAAGAGACCTGTCTGATACCGACTGGCACAACCACAATGACCTCCTGTAAGCCGTGGATTCTTGCACCAGGGATCTCTTCTCCCTTTTCAGGACCGAGATTGGGGCTGACAGGCTAAAGTTTACTCATTTTCCCTATTTGTTCACTGGAAAGCTTTTCTGCAACTCACTCTATGATTTATGAGGTGTTGAAAGTGAACGCAAATGGTTTTTCAAAGTAACAATTTTATGGTCTTTGAAGACTTCAGGATGTTTTTAGTTCTAAAAATGATTAAATTCCTACCCTGCCATTTAATGTCTGCCAGTGTTACTACTGGAATAAAAGCGTTTCATTAGTATCTTGTCATACAATTCCCATCACCTTTTTTTTCCCAAACGCACACTGTACACATTTACTGTATGTTTCTGCCCTGTTGCACTATTAGGTCTACTTGTGTAGCAAAATTATTAAGATTCTATTTACTTGTTCTTACCATCCTTCACTGCTTTGGCTGAAGATTTTGCTTATTATTCTTTTGGTTTCTGTTTCTATAATTATCTTCATTTTTTATCTGTCAACTTACAGCTCCATGGATTTCGTTCATGCTTTATGTTATTTGCCATAAATTGTCTTCCATTCTCTCCTATGCTGGCTCATTTTTTCATCTGATGCAGAGATCCCTCTCAGCTGTGGGACTGTGTCTTTTGGGAATCTACTCAACAATCTCTGTCTCTCGATTCGTGTTCTACAGGGGCCCAGCCTCACGCATTCTTTTTCTCTGTAACTTGGAATGTATCAGATAATGCACACTTGTCCCTTTCAAAAATAAGTGATAAGTTTTGGTTGAACCCTACCTCACTTGTAACAGATTAATTAGCAGTTTGACAATTAGAGCACAGAGTATATTCTCATACATTTAGTTTTCCAATTACAATATATAAATTATTTCATTGCAGGCTGAGGGTAAAATACCACTATTTTTTATTCTTTTTTCATTTAAATTTTAGTATGCACTATACAAGACAGTAGGTAGAGTCAATGTGTTATGAAACCACTTGCTTCAGTAAATTAACATTCTATTTAAGTTAATACTACTTTATTAGTCATAAATATATATCATGCCCATAAAACACTACTTGGCATAAAATGATGAGAAAGCTACTACAAGCTATAGATGATGGTGGGAATGCATGCACTACACACACCCTTTTCAATGGCTTCATTAAAACATTCAGAAAAAGAATTGTAAATTGCACATGAAGCCAAAAACAGACATCAAAATGCAGCAAAAGAAGAGGGGCCCTTTGCACCTAAGTAACTTGTATTGATTTATACAAGATAGGAGCCTCAGGATATTTGTATATGCTGGAACAGCTCTAAAAAATGAGAATTATAGAATTAATTTACAAAATACCTAAAGTATGGTCCTTCTGTGTTTTTATTCACATCTTCTACCCACTTAGCTACATTATATTCTCTTTTGAACCATGGGTTTAAATACCTGCAGAAAGCAATGGAAGGAACAGAGAAAGCAGAAGAACAAGAATAGAAAATCTGAGAACACACAGCACAAGCTTAGCAAGGATGTCTTCATCCCCAAAATGCAAGTGAATATGGCAAATAAATCAGTATGGATTTGGGTGAGGACTAGGCAACGTGTACAACTGCATGAGAAAATCTGACCTACAACAAGACTCATATGTTTGAATTATCTGGAAACTCTTTGGGATACATCATTCATTTAATGCCTTAAGGGTAAAATTCACTCCTATGCAGAGGGCCAGCATTAAGCTCACAATTTGAACTCCCTCATGATCTCAAAATAAGGATGAAGGGGCATTTGGGCTTCAGTCATGAAGTTTGCTTGCCAAAGACACACTTTTGCACCCATGTAGATAAATTGCAAGATAATGGCTAAATGAGCACAGAATCTTGGGCTTGACCCTTTTTACAGGAATGAATTTCAGCCTCAGTGTGTTAAAAGGCTTGAATCTTTTGCCACTATAGTGACAATTTTTACACTTATAGGCAAACAACCCTCTAATTCTTCATTGTTCATTTAGTTTGGCTTTAATGGAGGTGGGCTGCAGAGTTACGTCACATTTTACAGAAGCAATCTTGATACCAAAACCACAGTTGTTAGGAAAAAGGTCTGAGCTGTATACTCATATTAGTTACATGAAAATTACGAAATACAGATGATGTTTAATTAGCTGATAAAAAATTACCAGGGAAGAAAAAACTTTTTTGTAACAAATTTTTCCCAATAACAAGACAAGCAAATTCCTCCCCCTCTGTCACGTTAAGAGAAAAGGGCGATGCAGAAAACAGGAGACTGCCTGGACCAATTTAAAGTTTGTTCTTGTTATATACAAATGGCAACAATCAAATTATTATTTGTGATCATCTTTATATAACAGAGACCAGCACAGTGAAATAGGAAACAAATTTTAACCAAGGAAAATGGGAAAGAAAATTCCTCTTTAAGTTATTTTTGATACTTCTGGGCCAGTTCTTGCCACCCTTATTTATGGGAGTGACTCCAACAACCTCACACATGGGAACAGGCCTTGCAAGGGATTGCTCAGATGAATAAAAGTTGGGCCAAATCATGTCATTCAACCCCCTCCATATTTCAAACCACGATGACAACAAAAGCAGCAACACTTTTTCAACTTCTTTTGCTCCTTTTTTGCTCTGGAACATCTCCTCCCCACCCCGCGCAAGCACAGCCACAGCTCTCAGAAAGTACTCGCCCTCAGCCACAAGTGCTTCTAAGTAGCTTCCTCAGCTCGCTTATTTATCAGGAATAGGGAGTGCTTTATGCTTTCCAGCTTGGGATCTTAGAGAAAGAAAATGTCAAAAGTGGTAGTGCAGCAAAACAGATGAACCACAAGTGAAACAACAGGCTGATGCCAGCACCACCAGGAACCAATACACTTCAGCTTTAGCTTTAATTGTACATTTTCTTGTACTCACTGCAATACTTTTGACTTGCATTTTTTCATTTGAAAGTGTCTTTTGGTAACCATGAAACACTCCCAATCTGGCTTCCTGTATTAGAAAACAGTGTAAGGTGGTATCAAAGCATGCAATTGTTGCACAACCATGTTGCAGGGTTTCCTGGGTCTGAGTGTATTACAGACCATCATTCACCACCTCAATCCATCTGTTACGAAAAGGTTAAACTCCAGTTACTGCAGACCACTACCATTGCAAAGCCCTCAGGCTGATCCTTCTGGCCACATGTTCATTAGTAATGGCCAGAATCCGCATTTCCTTTGAGTGAGAAATTCTGCTTTAAAACAAGATGTCCTTACACATAAGCCTAGAGCTAGACCGACAGCTCGATTTGGCTCATAGCGCAACATGCAACAAGGCAAAAAGACCTGGGCTCAAGAGTACTCATACTCCTCAGGCTGGCGAGGAGGAAGGGTAGCTAGCGCTGCATCAGCAGGAGCACCTCCAAGCAGTCGCGGTGTTTTGCCACAGTGAAACTATTGTATACTAGGGAAGGGACTTTTCAGGGGATAAAATGGCAGCCCAGGATGCAGGGGCAGGTGAGACTGACCTGTGATCCCGACTCCCTGTTTGGGGGTGGTCGGAACCCCCTGGGCTTATGCCTTGGGCAGGGTTTTGGTGGGCGAGAGAAAGCCCAGGCTCAGATGCATGGGTTACCCGGCTGCAAAAAGACAATATATAATAGAAAGTCTAAACCAAAGATGTTCGTATCAGTTATAACAACGAGGAAGACAAATGCTTATAGGAAAAGCAGAGCAAATGAACAAAGGTCTGAATTGCTATCTGTTCCTGGGACCTGTTTTAACACAAGCTCCCAATTAAACTGTCAACTTACTCAGAAAACTCTCACCATTCCTGAATAATTCTAATTTATCCTAAGAGAGAACTATTTATCAGGCCATTTCATCAACCATGTTTCTGAAAAAGCATTTAGCCTGTTGGCATTCCTTCTACATGTAATGAACCATCTGCCTTTAGTAGAGAATATTAATTTTGTTTTAAAACATCCAAAAACAATTTAAAATGTCCTAAAATATCTTTAGCAGTCTCCTCAGAGCTCTATGCTTAGCATAAGCCTTGTTCACGTACATTAGGTCCAATTAGGTCCAATGCAAAGGTGTGAGCAGGACTTTTTTCAGGAGCTGCCCCAAATGTTTGCAACTCCTTGTCAGTGCTGCTCGTGAGGGCTGAAGACTTTGAACCTTGCTCAGTCCTTAAGAAATTTTGCTTAAATGATTAATGGCACAATTCTATTTGATGCTTGGCTGTATACAAAAAAAAAACCCTGTCCATAATTGTGTGCAGTTTCTGCAGATTCACGCATACAAGTATTTTTGTAGGCAACCACACTAGTGTGGTCCTGCTTAAAAAAAAAAAAAATTGAGTTCTGCACAAGGTAGGGCATTAATTAGCCCAATTTTATAACGGTTAACTACAGTCCACTAATTACAGGACACTGACACTGTTATCCTTTCTTTTCCATCTCAATAAGTATGCTTTATTGGACTCCTAGGGGCCACATGGGCGGACTTTCTAAATACTGCTTCAGAATAGATGTCAATATTATTCTGTATTTCCCAGACAAGGTAGAAAGGTAAATTGGTCTGGGGAAAGCCTCCGTGTATTCTGCAGCATCCTCAAACCAGCTGGTGTTGCTTTTTCTTTTTTCTAAATGAGTAAATGCTGGTCACAGCTAGATCATTCTCAGTCCATTTTCTCTCCTTGCAAAGCAAGCTGTCTCTCTAACCAGAGAGATAATTGCCCTCTAATAGCCATAAGCAAATCTCTCCATTCCCCACTGAATTGATACAGCATGTGGATCATTCAGTGGGAGCTCTCTCTCCAGCTGGTGGCAGGACTACCAAGGAGACTTGGACAAGCCATTCGGGCCTGTGCAGTCCAGGACAGAGCCGATCAGGAGAGTATTTTCCTGCCTGGCAGGCCTCTCCCAGGAACACACACACTGTGCTTCATCCCCGAAAGGTTGCTGCATGGCCCTTGGGAAGTACAAGCCTCCTCCCTGTAGCATCAGGGCTGCTGCTGGGTTGAGAGACCACCGTAACAAGCAGCAAGGAAAGCAGAGAATTAGGTGGAAATTCAGGGGCACCTTTAAAAGAGAAACAAATATACAGGGAAAAAGATTTCCAACTCACACTATCTCTGTCTGCCCACTTATTTAGTGCTCCAAAGTTCTCAGAGCAAATCTCATTTGTATTTTTGGCAGTTTGGCCAGACTAATTTTGATTTTATCAAACTATCTCATGCAATGAGAAAAGAAAACAAGCAAAATAACATTTCAGTAAGAGTTTATCAGCACGAAGACAAAGAGCACAGAGACTCTCGAGATAAACTCCTCCAAGGGCTAAAATTTCTGGTTCCATGATGCCACTTTGACCATGCAATGTTATAATTGCAATGTGCATCAAAGTATTATTTCTGTAACTTGTAACATAGGGTTTTCTCTATGAACCCTTTCTGAGCCTACTCACCTCAAGACAGTGCACTGCAGGTGAAAGAAAAGTTTCAGAACAAACTCAAAGTCCCCAAACCAAAGTAAATGGGGCCCAGAGAGCAATTAGCATTATTAGTTTCCAGCAGAGTTGGTATCAAGCCCATTTGCCCATCAAGGTGCAAAGTTAGTAGTCATGATATGGGGAAGGGCACTGTCATTGCCACCATGGTCAAAGAAGGGCCCATTGCTGTGTGGCGCTAAGTGCTGTAAGAGCAGGCCAGTGCTTTTGACAAGCCCAGAAGTTCCCAGCCATTCACCATTCATTCACAAGAGGGGCCTGAACCAACAGGCTTAAGTACATAAGGAAGGCTCCTTCCATGTGGGGAGCACTGCACACATGGGCTCTTCAGGAAATGTAACCAATAAATCAATAAGCCATACTGGATAAGTCTGGGGATCAGTCACTTGGTAGAGATTTTAATTACCCATTTAT
Organism: Oreocharis arfaki; assembly: GCA_013398015.1. Taxonomy (NCBI): domain Eukaryota; kingdom Metazoa; phylum Chordata; class Aves; order Passeriformes; family Paramythiidae; genus Oreocharis; species Oreocharis arfaki. The sequence continues at coordinate 474,378 of VZRR01013707.1, forward strand.
CAAAGGGCTTACTCAAGACTGGCTGTTTCAGGCTTACAATGGCAAACTTCAAGGTACTCTCAAAGCAGATACCACTCCTAAAACCTCCAGCAAGGTATGCAGAGATACAAATCTCTAACTCTGCAATGGCCCAACCCAAGGTGAAGACAAGGGTAGGAAATAGGTTATCAGAAACTCAGTATTGAACCAGGATACATTCAGCAATGGCAGTTTACTGTAGACAAAAGCCTGCAGTGATGGTGCAGGCTGCCACCATCATTGGGAATTGCTATGGGAATGACTGTGAGAAAGCCTACATAAAAAAGAAAATTGATAGTTAATTTTTAAAGAATACATAAAAAGAGGTTGAAATACATTAGCCAAACCATTTACCAGATTATCAGTCAGCAATCAGAATGGGCTACAGAGCAAAAATGTGGCTGTCTACTTTTCAGTACTCTCAATTTTCATCTACAAAACACAAATATGAAAACTCTACTTTTTGGCTTTGCTTTTAAATTCAGACTTACTCAGTTGAATTAGACCGTGGCCTAAATCTTTTGCCTCTGACTTTCTTTCTGTTTCCTCCTATATTACCTGAAAAAAAAATCAAAGGACAAAGACAGTAAAACAACTTGAAACTCACCTGCACCCCGTGCCAAACTGTATATTCTTTTTGCATCCATAGCAAAAGAGTTGCTACCTCTAACTTAAACCATTTAAATCTCACAGGTCCATTCCTCTTGATTTACCTCAGACACTTAGGTAACCTTCCTCTACTTTTTGCTGCAACTGTGCAAAGCAAAAACTCCCTAATTCCAGGTGTTATTTGACAAAATCACTACACTTCAAGAAAAACACCAAACGCTGCCTGATAAAATCACAGAAGCTGGCAATAGTGAATAGACTTCTTTCACTTTTTCATGTTAGCTCACACCGGAGGGAGAAATTAAATGTAATTTCCTTGTGACAAAGCACTGTGCACTAAAGGTAGGGTGCTGCTAAATCCTAATTCCAAGTTAATAACAATTAGCACAATTTTAAGGAGTCATGCTGCTGTCCTAAGATCAGCTAAACTTTCAGCAGAGCAGCAATGGTCCAGAGGCTGGTTTCTACTGTGGCCAGCACAGTGGTTCACACTTACCTTGCCAAGAATTACTCCTAGGCCTCCCATTTTCACAAATGTCTGAAATATGTTTTGTGTCTGGGATCCTTTCACTCCAGGAATGAGATAATCCATTTGACCTGGAATAGGAGGGCTCAGATGCGGTTATTGTTAAGGGTATTGTCTCACATCAACGTTAGCTCAGTGGTTCGGTCACATTCCTGAGGCCAGTGACAAAACACAGCCTAAGGTCTGTCTGCACTAGCACAGCATCCAGGATTTCTGATTAAACCCTGCAGTTACACCTTGCAGCTGTCCCTGCAGCAGTTCCATGTGCCCACGTTCAAGAGCCAGGCATCAGCACTGTTTTCTCACTTGTCTGCTGCAGAATGCACAAACACCGGCGCACACCAGTTTTCCTTTGGATTTGCAGCTCTGCCTCAGTTCCTAGATGGAAGATGCTCTCGCAGCTGTGCTCATTTCAAGGCTTTTCCATCTCACAGTCAAGCACATCCCACCAGCAGACTGCCCACTCCCTCCCTGTGCTGCTGCAGGAAAGCCAGGACAAGTTCCCTCACCCCACCGCTACCAGTCTCCGGGGCTCAGGAGTTTGTAATGCATCTCCCATCCAGAGCTGGTAGTGCCAGGGAAGAGGTAACTCTGCCTTGTTTTTGCTAACTTCGAACGTTTATATTTTATCAGCCAACTGCTGCAGTATACACTTCTAATGCTAAACTCATAGCCAAAAATAGTCTTCTTATCTAGGTGCTTGGCGAAAACTGGTTTTTCTTTCCTCTCGTATTCCCTCTAAGTGCCAGAGATGTATGTGGTGATGTCCAGCATGTGGGGTTTTGCAACAGGCTGCCCCTTGCTGAACTAGAGCTGCTGCTTAGCTGCTTGCCATGAGATCTACAATTATTTCCAAAAGAGAAGAGGAGGTTGAAAAACTCATAATAGGTGGGTTACTTATTACAAAGTCTTGCTTAAAGGAACTATTTTTTTAGTTTTTAAGTCTGGATACTCGCATTTTTCAGTCTCTGCTTTCCTTGGTGGGCAGGCATCTGAGAGATGCTCTTCAGTTTCCAGAAGATCAGGCTAATCACAGCCACACTGAAGTAAGCCCAAGGTTTCCCTAATTCAAATTTAATCACATCATGAAAGGTCTGAGCAACAACAGATCCACTGAGAGATTTTTAAACATTTCCTCCTACTCAATGTCTCTTTCAGGTTCAGGAATGTCTTTCTATATACTGGTTTTGGTGTTTGCTATTTTGTAATAGCAAGAGTTATCATAAAGTTATGTCTTAATCCTTGAACATCCTCTGAATACCAGCTAATATTTCATAGTGCTTTCCAGCATGGAGAAGCCCAGGCAGCTGATGGCCCAGTCACTCTAATATCTCCCAAGAGATGCCATCCATACCCGCACACAGAGCAAACCAAAACCAGCTTGGAAGGTAGGAGGTAGCACTCTGGGAATTAAAATGGAAGGACTATGTCATCTGTATCACAATGTTAATGGAATATTTGTCAGACTTACTTTTCCAGACTTGACAGTGGCACAACATACCTGAACTGGTGGTGGGAACAACAAAACTCTCTAGTACAGACAGACCTTAGAAACCATTAGCTTTTTGGAACAAATAATAGAGAGACACATATGAAATAAATGAAATATGGAAAGAAACACAGATACTGAATGGAAGAAGAAACACATTATATTACAGTCATTTAAAAATAACTTTTTTTAAACTGGTATTTAAACCTGATACACAAAGCTATGAAAACTTGCTTTCCCGAGACTTTTTTTCAAAATTTTATCCAAATTAAAAAAGATCCTCCAACACAAACAGTGCATCATTTACAATTAATGCTTGTTTCCTGAAAAAACAATCCACACATCTAAAAGGCTGAATTTAAAAATTAGAAATAATTAAGTAATCACTACTGGAGTTTTCCTAATAACATATTCATTAGAACAAACTGAATGGAGTTGTATATAAGATCAAGCTGCTAGACCAAAATAGCAAATGTCACTACGTATGTGTCCCTTCCATACATGTCTCTTTACTTTCATTGAAATAATAGCAAAGAAAATGGCTTCATCAACTGCACAGTTGTAGGCTGCTTAGTGAGACAAGAATTGATAATTGCAGTTTTCCTGTGAAGCAGTTCACGACTGTCAATCCCTCTAGGACACAGTGCTTCTCATAAATTGTTTTACAGTGCTAGCTGGAGACTTTCATATAAAGGATTTCCAACTTCAGAGCAATAGTGAGCATCATGATCTTAGCAATTACAAATGGCTCTCAATGCTGTCAAATGAATCTTCCCTCTTAAAATGCTGGATTTTTTAGGCAACTGGAACAAAAATGGAATTAGTGAAATCTGATCAAGGGCAAAATCTAAGTCTCTCTACTCTAATGACAGAAAGCAGAAAACTAAAGAAAGTCTTTGTGAAATTATTTTCTACGGTAACACTTGGTGACCATTTAGCGTACTAGTCTAGTAAGTGGAATAAAATGCAATCACTATCATCTTTCATATGAGACAGCAGAAGTCTAAGTCAACACACTGAATTAATGACACTGACAAATAAAGATATAAAAATAACATTTATATTGAACATTTTATGCTTATAACTACTATTGAAGCAAGACAATGTTCCTTTTCTTTGATTACATGACCATGATTTAAAAAGTTGTTGGCATTTTATTTATTTTTTTCAGCCAGCAATTATTATTACAGTCTACTTGAAATCAATTCTCAAGCAGAGATATTATGAAAATTTGATTAAACAAAAATCGGTTTACAATGCTAAACTTTTTTATTCTGGCCTAATCATAATAATTAGCACTTCAGGATACAGAAGAAAAATCAGTAATCAAAGCAAAAAGGATGCTATTTCAAACATTCCACAAAGAAAGAAGAAAGAGTCAAACCTGCTGCAAAACAATGAAATGTTCTGACTAATGGAATAATGGGTGATGGAATAGGTAGAAATCTGAAAATGCGACAGAAAAGCAGACCTCTTCTTAGAACTAGATGCAGAGTTTGTGCTGACTCCAGGAGGCATGTCGCTATAAAAAGAGTCGGCCTCTCCCGGCTTTTTTACATAATCTCCCTGGGGTATTTGTCTAAAGTGTAATAAATATTGTAGAGTCAGAAAACATGACAGGAACTAGCACATACACAAACATGCACGAACATTAGTTTAAAGAAAGAGGTAAGGATAGCAATCCTTGAGGAAACCTGTTAACCACACACAATAAGGCTATTAATAAATAATTCAACCATCTGAGAGAAAAATCCCACACGCTTCTGTTATGTGCAGCAAAGTGGATTATGTGGTTTTGGAAAGGGAAAACAAGGAACATTTCACTGGTAAACTCTGATCACAACTTTCAAAGTGAACAGTTTGTGATTCTTGAGACACTGGATAACCAGTCCAGACATTTCAAATGGCTCATCATGTTGGATGCAAAAAGCACCCTCAAGTGCAGCACTAATACTGAGCCTGAGCTGAATACATGGCTGCATCAAAGAGGAGTTCAGGAAAAGCGAATACTTTTTTTCCTTCTGAGGTAGATGCTTTCCATTTAACTTTTGCAATCACTATTGAATTCAAAACAGCAACCTGGTGAGTTGTTTAAACCTCAGGAGGATAAAAACCTCCAAGTTTTAAAACGGATTTCTTGGCTAAGAGAACTAACACCAGTGTCAGAGATTCTCAGCTACTCCTGATCACCACAGTAGTAGACTCAATCTGCCAAGACACACGAAAGTAATGTCATAGTTTGTCCTTTTCCAGAACTAGAAGCTCAGTTATGGTGCATAAAACTATCTGTGCATTAAAAAGTTCTAATCAAGTCATGCAAAGTTTTTGCAGACGGTGAATTCATCGCCAGCAGAAAAAATCCGCCATGCAAATATTCCAGTCATAGTTCCACCACATTTAAAAATCCTCCCAAGTACAAGTAGTTACTTTGACAGTTGACTATTTCATAATATCAGCATTTGTTCAACCTTGCACTTTCCAACACGTTTTGCTCCAGTCTGCCCCTATTAAGATGCACATTTATCAAGTTGATTGACATTCAGACTGTGTCCAACCACAAACCTGAACTGGGACCTCTTCATTCCGTATCTGAATTTCTAATGCTTCTGAAGTATGTAAAGTATGTAACTATATGGCACATAAATCATTAGTGCACTGCAGTACTTCCACACTCCACCTTCAAACACCTCCCGAGTTTCAGTTCTTGTCCCCTTCCTCGGCTGGCACATGGGTGTGTTCAGAGTCGGCTCAGCATGGACAGCTCTGCACCCCAGGGTTCCTCTAGCAAACTGCTCTCTTGCTACTCCATCAGAAATAACTTCTCCCATGTATCTGTGCCCTTTAAAGCCACACTATCCCAGCTGGTAGAATCCTTGCTAATTGGCTCTTCTTAGCACTTTCAGTTACTTGTTTTGGATGCTTATCATATCAAGTATCATCCTTATGTCATGCTCAAAAATATTATAATGGCTTGTTTTCGTTGTTATTTAAGGAGTAATCTTTTTTTTTTTCTTAAAAACAGGAGAGTCTGGACAATCTGGTGGATATCTGTTTTTCCATTTATGGAGCACTCCTTGTACTTGGACAAAATGACTCCATTTAGAAGTCAGCCTGCAGAACCTCATTTTAGGCATGAAGGAGATTTAGTTACTAAATATCTCCATCATCTTTAAGATGAGGGAGTCCTCCACTACCTTCAGAAGCCTCAGCTTATGCTGGTTTCCACTCTGCCTGTGCTCTCAGACACAGCTGCAGACTGGCTGCACACCCACAGCTCTCCATCCATAAACTAATTTCTGGAGGTGAACATATCTGAAGAAGTTAAATTCTCTAATATTCCAATGCAAGCATACATGAGGTGGACTCTCGTCTCTGTTTCAAGGTTTTGTCTGCTCTGTCCTCAGCCAATACTGAAACATCCACAGTAGAATGACTTGATGGTCATGTTAGTGTGCATTAATAAATACATCACTTTCCCCTAAGCAGCACCAAACCCTTAAATTCTGCCTTCCTTGTGCTGGATGGCATTCCCTACCCACCAACCTCTGCATAAGGCTTGACTTCAATAGCACTGCCTTTTTCTCGTTACTGTACCTGTGGCCTATCTGACCCTGCAGCACACAACCAGCACTTGACAGTGCTTTTCCACTTTCTACAGATATTTTGAGCCTGGCAGAGAAAGTGCTACACAAAGGGAAATGGAGAACAAGCACAACAGGTAGCAGCAACAAACAAAGCAGCAACTTGGACCAGAAGGCAACGATACAGGCAGAAAACAGGGGAATTTGAGAAATCCTCTTATCCGTGGGGGACTGGGAGAGGAAGGAGCCAGCTCCTTCCCACAAGACCCATCTGCCAGGCCTGATCAAAGGGAGGTGGTCTTCCAGGAGCCAAACACAAGTCACTAGGAAACGGTTTATTTTTGGCCACAAGCTTGAAATGGTGAAAGCTCAGCCCTGTGCTGAAGCCAGTACTGTGCTTTAGCTACGAATCAATCGAACACGGTGACGGGAAAGAATGGGCTCTTCGTCCACACAGCAATTTAACTGCATTGTATTTTTAACTGCAAAGAAGCTCCAGGAATTAATTTGTCTCAAAAGGCTCCTGAACATCATTTTAATATTAATTATTCAGTTCTTAGCCTCCCAAGAACACTTTCATCTCTAATAGCCGATTTTCAGTCTTGCTTATTGGAAATATTCTCCTGTTTTCCTAAATAAAATAGTCTACAGCAGAAGTATAAAACACATTTTTTTTGCTACTGAGTCCAGTGAAATCAGGATTTCAAGCAATGCATTTACAGAATACTGATTTCATATATTATTTAAAATATGATAACCCATCACGATATTTTCTTTATAGGATGTAAATGAGCAAGAGAGAAGAAAAGCTATTTTCAGAGACTCCTAAAATACATTCCATTACTTTTATCACATACCTCTGTCTTCTATAGTTTCTTTCCATATAAACAGAAGAGAAAGGAAGAAAAATCAGTTTTTAGTATGCAGGTACACATGGTCAGTAAGACCAAAAAAAAAATAAAAAGAAAAGCACTGTATACAGAATGAAATTTTTGCTCAAAATATTTCTATAAAATCACTTCTGAAATAAGCATATTTACAAATATACTAAATCAGAATAAACAAGAAAAATATATTCGTGTTGATGGCTAAAGTCAGTGCTGAGTGTAAGGGGCAGCTCACGATGGGTTTAAGCCAATTCACTGTGAAGCTGCTAGTGAAAGGTGCACTCTTGTCCTGAACCTCCAAAAACTAATCCCACTGGATCTCAAAATGAGTCCTTAACTTTCAGAGTGTCACACTAAATAAAAGTCCAGCTTTTCAGATACTGCCAGAAGCTAAGGGTGATATACCAAGACAGTATAACCTAATTTTCTACCACTCTAATCTTCATGGTTTTTTCCAAATGCTTCTTTCCTTACGTATTTCTGAGCTGCCCTCAGCCTACCTCAGTCTAGCAATCCAGCAGGGGCTGTGCCATTTCGTTATGCCAAACCACTAGGGCTGTGCCCCAGCCATGGCACTGCCTGCAGCTGAGCCTGCCCTGCGCTCCAAGCACACCAAAGACCTAGGGACAAAGGACTTCAAGAGACAGTCTCACCCAAACACAGATGATAAAGTCAGTACCTTGGATCGTTTTTTACTACAAGCAAAAAACATAAATCCCTCTGTTTTTATAAGAAATTCACAAAAGAAGTAAAACTGAAAAAGACCATTCAGGCTAATATAATCCATTTTGCCTCTCAATGAGCACTGACAGCTCTACACCAGGAGAGAACCTGAACCTTATTTGCAAATTGGAGATCTTGCCTACTAAAAAATGTGCCTGAATTAACTTCAGGTTAAGCCGACTAAATATAATCATCTATTTAAGGAAGCCTATGGTTAAATGCTTTGCTGACTGACTGAAGGCTAATCTTGCTACATTTACTTCATCATGATGAAACACTTAAAATTTAGTCAGATCATATTCTTGTATTTCCTTTGTCACATACAGCAAAATCATAATCTGATCATCTAAAAACAAAAGAAATTACTAAATGAGAAATAAATTTCAAATTTGGATCAAGCTCTCTAAAACTGCATACAAATGTAAGAATTGCTTGAAAAATGTTAATACAATAAAAATGTTACTGTATAAATATCATTGAATTTGGATGGTTTAGATTTTTTGAATTGTTCTTTTCATAACACAATCAACTATCAGATGAAATACACATATTTTTAAACTGTATTAAGAACAAAATTTACTTACTTGTAACCCCAACCAGTTATTCCTAAAACGAGAGCCAACACTAAAATGGTGCCAGCAATAGCCCCTATTATTATATTTGTGCTAACCACACCTGGAAATACAAGAAAGAGGGAAAATATATGGTTTTAGGAGAAAAATACACAAAACCAGTAAATGCACTATCTTTCAACAACCATCTTGAACAACTTTCACTAGGCTGATTAACTGTAACCACTGATATACTCCTGAAGCATAGCAAGGACATAAAAACATCACTTGTAAATCAAGCTTTGACTTCTGTTTCCCTTAACTGAATGCTTGTTACATGGGAAACCTGTGTCAGGTATGCCAATACAATACTATCAATATTAAACTGCTGTAGATTACATCCTTACAACCTGCCCTAGCAAATACGTGCTTTACCCTGGAATAAATGTGACTAGTTGTTTGGTTTTGCCCAAATCCCTTCCACAGCTGAATAAATTAATCAAACAAGACATCCTGGAAGATGTCTCCCCAATAAGGGTTTTTAACGACAAACATTTACAAGCTCACTTTCCACAACATATCTTTCTTTTGTATGTAAGATTAAGCTGAATAAAAACTTCCACTCAAAAATGTCAAAGTCAAGCATTACCTTTTTATCTAGATATGGAATGTCCCAGTAACTTTTTGCTTGTCCTAAACTATCAATATGCCTAAGGCCACCCAGATGATCAGGACAATCCAGGTAGAACCAGACTCACTGATCTCAGTTCCCAAAGATGCACTGAGGCTTCATTGACAGACACTGAGTGTCTCTGCTGTGGGAGGAAGAGAGGGGAACGAGGCTCCTGATGCTGCATCATGTTGTGTACTAACTGAAAGAGTAGGAGACCTAGTTTTGCTTAATGAACTTTCCTCTAATCCAAGCTTTTTCAGTTGTTGGTAAAAATTACAACAACATACCTTTATTGATGGCATCTTTATCAAAAAATAGATCGTCTTTGATGTGAGAACTGCAGTCATCTCCTCCCCAGAATCGGTCACAGACACACTTTATTTCATTGCTACAAACCTGCAGTCAAAAGTGTAGCTCAGAAAATAATCAGATTATTAATCAACTCCCATAATTAATACCTCAAGTATAGGTACAGCAATAAAGCCCTGATTTTACAAAATTTCACAAAGTAATTTTTTAATATATAGCAATTTTCAGTTTATATATTATATATAAATGCATTAAATGTGCAATTATATTTCATATAAATAGATTTAATGTTTATTCAGTACATATTTTAATATCATCTATATTTAATAGAATAATTTTTAATTGCTTTGAGAGACTGACCTTCTTTTTTCCCCAAAATATGATGAAGTGCATGATTTCAGATAAATAAGGAAGTTTTAATGCATTGAACAAGATAAAAGACATTATGAGAGAACAACTCTTTTGATCTCAGCTCAGTCATAGGGCCCTAGACATTGTGTCAAACTGTTTGAGGGACAAGGGGACTCGCCAGGGCCACAGCAAAGCCACAGACTGCACACCGAGCAGAGAAACAGCCACTAGCCAAGAGCCAGCTCACTGCCCTCTTTTCAGGGTAAAGGAACTCTCAGCCCACAAAATCCAACATCATCAACAACTTTATGAATCTTCTTGGCTATTTATGCAATAAAGAGGGAATTAACAAGAACAGGTCTCTGGAAGAACAGAGACCCAAGTTTCTCAGTTCATAAAACCTTTTTATTTATTCTCCAGCACACTGGAGAAGTATCAATCAAGTTAGCAAAAGTGATAGCAAAAACATTGATTGATAAAAACTTCTGTAAAACTTATACATACTAATTATGACTCATTGTTTAAGATGCCATGACTGGAACGCATTATATTTACTTATACACCTCCTTCCCTTTTCCTTTCCAAAAACGTCTCCAGTTTTATGACTTCTAGAGTCACATTGCTGGCTTCCTGAAAGGTCCAGCTAGTAGACTACACAAGGCCAGGTACTCAGCAAAAACAGTAAAAAGCATTAAAGAGTGCAAGAACATACACCATGTCCTGAACAAATCTGGCTGTCTGTGGTGCCTGGGCAGGTGCTGAAGTTGAAGGCCTCGGTGGGGAGGCAGCGATGGTCGAGGCACACCATGTCCGGCCCACACGGCGTGCCGTTCTCCACGTAGCCCAGGTCCGTGTCCTCGTCGAGCTTCACATGGCCACCACTGCAAACAACCAAGAGGACCTTGGGGAATTGTGCTGTGATTAGATGGGACTGCTTGAGAAACTGGGCCCTGGGCTGCTGCCTTTATTTCTGTGTTACACAATTCCCAGGACCAGGTAAGACTAAGTATTGGTTTAGTGATCTCACTGGGCCTAATACGAAACAAACCAAAACAGTGTATCTACATCAAACAAAAGTAATCGTGAAAACTAAGGCCATTTTTCCTGTGAAACAGCTAGAGCTAGATAAAACTCCTAAGTTTACTTGTTTAGGGCTTCATTTTGTCCAACAAGTGTGTGAAGCTATGAAAACACACCACATCTATAATTAGAATTCAGCCTAAAATACAGCAATGAATTACGCTGCTAGTTAACTTTGGCAGTGCGGGCATATGTCTAAGTATTTTGGGTCCATGAAGTACTTTGCAAATATTAAAGAATGCAAAATCACAGGGCCTGAGAAGAGCAAAATTAACTACTGCACAGAGGGGACTGCAAAACAGGTCCATTCCCCACAGACAGTTAATTTTCTGAAGCTTAACAAAGGTTAAACAGAAATAATGGTTATGTGTTAGTAGAAAAAAAATTAATGGAAGCAGTTTTTCTCCACTTAGGAATGAGAAAGCTGCTTTTCTATGCAAGATGGATATTCATTGTTCTGTTTTCAGGATTTCCAATTACCTGCAATTGTAGACTTTTCCATAGTGCAAGACTGATGTTGTGATTTCCCCATCAAGTTCTCCAAGTCTGGGCACACTGGATATATTTGAGCACAGAAGGTATCCACAAAGCACATCCCTGCATTGAAAAAATAAACAGATACTCATAAAAAACAAAATTCAATTAAAATGGACAATCAAAAATAAGAGGTTTTCTTCACTTGCTTGGTAACCTATTTGTTATTCCTTGCTTTTCTCCCACTGACAATAACTTCCATAAATAATTCTGGTTCCCAAGAAAATTACTCTCCTTGGAAGTTATATTGGGAAAACTCTGTTTCTACAATGCATTATCAAAAATGCCATGAGTAATAACAAGCAGGGAGCTGTCAAGAACAAACCACATCAAATTGATTTAATGATCTATTAAGATGCAGTAACTGGTCCATAAAGGAGCAACAGTAGATACTGGTTTTAAATACACTCTCATAGGACACATACGTAAGGGAACTACAGACACCAAGTTTAATTCAACTGCTAAAGGGACTTCACTATCCATGTGTGGAGACTTTTGCACTGACAGGATAGTAGGGTCTGACATCTGCCATATTATTGAATATTTTTTACTAATGAATTTGTAATGGAACAGAAGTGAGGTTACCAAATCTGCATTAAAAGAGTGGGGGAAAGGACACTGGTTCACCTGCAGGCAGAACTAGAAATCAAATGTCATTGACAGAATGGAGAAATCTTAAAAAATCCTGGTAAGGACTGGTGAAAGGTTCAGAAATAGGCAGAAATGACCAACTGCATATCTACAGAATGTGGAAAAAACGGTTTAGGCAGCAGCTTGCAGGAATATACTTGGAAAGTTACAATATCATGAAAAGTGAGCACAGCTTAGCAATGCAATGGCACAGCATAAAAAGTGAACACCACACCAAGATGTGAAACCAAAGGCTGCTCTCCTCTGCACTGCTAAGCCTCACCGAGAGTACTAGGACCACTTTTGGTCCAAGCTCTCCCAAGCTCAGAGGGTGCTCTCTTGTCAGAGATCATCTCTTCTTAACACCCCACTCCTTCCAGGATTTCTTGCACAAAGGTCAGCAGAAGAAGGCCGGAAGTCTGATCCATAGAGAGGCTTTTTGAGTCTCTTCATGCCAGCTAAAGAACTAGATCAGGGGTAAGAAACTTCCTAATAGTAGCTTTCTAAATGGATCAACTTACTGTTTATTGCACTGTATCCAAGAGTCCTTGTCTCTTCCGCAGTTTCCTTTCTCAGTCCCCTCAATATTCAGCTTCTCATAGCAGTACCTGTCAGCAGCTGTCACTTCTAAAACCAGAAACAAATACCTTCAAAGGTGATGATGACTTTGAAAAGCCATGTCATGAGAAATAGGGATACACAATCAAAGCAACCTGAGCTTCCCAGTTTTTGAACTGAAGCACCATGATCTGCAGGTGGCCCATGAAACTCTGCACAGTGCTCTTCTCAGCTAAAAGCTTTATGATGGCGCCACAGAACAGTTTTAAAATTTTGTTCAGATTGATGAGGGTTTATTGGTCAAAAATGTCCAGAAGCCACTGAAATAAACTAATGAACATGAGTATAGGCTTCCTAGCTGTTTATTAATGAGAACTAAAGTTTAAGACTTCAAACAAACGTCAGTAAGTTAACCAACACTTGAGAAAGAGCTGGAAAAGAGGATGAAAAGACAAAATGGTGGGAAAGAGGAGAGACATACAGTTCTAGATGTTTTCAATGGTTCTCAGTAAGTGCATTCCGTAATTTTTCTCAGCTAAGATAGCCTTTCAAGCCACATGTATTACAACCAACTTAGAAACAGTAACATTCACTTACTTTCGCCCCAGATATATTTACATTGCCGGTCCCTGGTTTTACATCTTCCTCCAAAGCAAATCCCCTAGAAAGAAGGAAAAAAGTACAGAAAAGATTTCAAATTACTTGATTTTCCATAATACATATTTCTTTAATATAAAGATTTGTCACATGCTTTATACTGAGGCAACTAATACGTAATTCTATCTTCTTTTCATTCAAAATATGACTAGCACCCAAAACAAAATCAATAAAAAACAATCTATAACAGCAGAAAGAATGCAAAACAAACTGAAGTCCTAATTACCTGTCTGTTATCACATGAATATCCATCCATTTTATGGATATTAGGAGAACACTATAGAAAGAGAAAATAAGTAATAGATCAGACGAGCATGAAAGCAAAGTATACAACAAAAGTCATATGAAAAATTATTTCAGTATCATGCTGGTTTTTTCAGCACCAATAGATTTAACACAATTTTTATACACCTTACTATACAAAGCAGTAATATTCATAGTGATTTCAAGACTATAGGTGGGGTTTTTTGTCTCATGGATAGAAGACACAAAAATCACCTGGCTGGAATTTCCTGTGCAGTTCTCTGCAATATCACAATCATTCACTGCTTCTCGACACAAAACTCCTTTAGGTTCAAACTGGAAAAAAAAGCACAGAAAATTAGTGTCTTGGTTTCTGCACATCTTGCCTTAAATGCAATGCTTCCTTACAGTTTTATCTAAAACAAAAAATGGAAAACAGTCATGTGCTGACTGAAGTGGGAAGACATTCCTCTCCGTAATGTGTATGCTGCACCACTCAAGCCTTGCTGGTGCAAGTGGTACCACTCTCTGAGGCACCCCATCCCAAGGGCATCGATTGTGGGGTCAAGCAGGAGAAGTCTCTCCTGGGACACAGGATCCCCGGGGGTGTCCAAACCAATGCTGCAGTAGCTGGCAGCATCATCCTACCAGGTCACTGTGCCTTTTTAGGACTATTTTACTCTTCTTTACAAAACAGAAGGAGTGACCCCAATCTTCTCTCTAGGGATGAAGAACACTGCAGAGCTGTATGTAAAAACACTTTGGTTATTTTAATCCCCCACTGCTGTTGCAGAACAGGAACTATTAATAAATGTACTGAATTCTGTACAGTTTGGCACCGTTTCCTAAGGGACTGGGTATTTTACAACGAAAAGTGTACCAGTAACCTAATACAGACATTTTGGCTAAAGAATTATGCGCTAAGTCTCAAGACCTGAAAAAGCAGGAAGACATCTCATTTGAGGTAATTGTTAGTGTTTCTGGTTATGGACATACTACAGACTCCTTATTTTCCCACAAAGTTTTCTGAAGACTGTGATACTGAGTTCATTTTGCAGCCCTGTGATATTTTGTTTTGGATCTGCATGCACATACATTTTTGGGGGGACAACTGCTAACTCCACAGCTGGTGTGAACAGGCACACATCAGTGGAAGAGCTAGACTATGGTACTTTCTCAGCCTTCAGCTTCTTTTTCCTACCAGTCTCTAGAAAAATGCAGACAGACATGAACACTGTCAAGAGACATTACAGAATGCTAGGATGCATAATCACCATGCATTGCTTGCAATCCCTCCTTCACTCCCTCCTGCTTTCAGGCAGGGTATTGCAGGGGAAGGTAACTCCAAGTTTGGAAACTGTTACATACAGTCTTTCGAGTTGTCCTGATTAACACCTCCTAGGGATACACGTTCTGTAAAATTCTACTTTTCTGTTCATTCACTCACCCTTGCCACTCTGTAAGTAAACCCTTTTATCATTTGCAAAACAACAAGATAGGTATACAAAAGCTTAGTTTTGTTCTGATAGTCTTTAATATAGTGCCTATGTGACTTGAATTTTTGAACAAAATGCACCCACACTGGCAATCTGACTTTTTTTAATATATATTAAAAAAATAAATGTGCTTAGTGAAATGTGATCTGTTCTAAAGCATAATCTGTGCTTTTTCTTTTTTTAACATCAGGATGAGCACAAAGTTAAAAATGTGGTCCACAGTTATTATTAATGATCTTCTCAAGGAAATGAAACCCTCAAATGTGCACAAAGATAAAAATATCCCACACAGTTTTAATTGCATTAATACTAATTATCTTAATTACTAAATGAGCACAAACAACTATTTGAAGTCATATTAGCAGGGCTCCCTTACAGCCATGATCTGGTTAAACCTCCTTTTACTATTTACTGATGTATCAAGAAGAATACCTTACAGTTTACATAGGACTTGATTCCCTTTACTCAACAGGATTTCAGTCAGTCCAAACATAAGGAGACGCAGGCAGACCAAATTGAAACTGAAGTCAGGTGTCTTTTGGATGAACCCTTCTGAATAATGCTGCTGGCTGCGCTTTCGGGTTTTTTACTATATCCTTCTCTCAGACACTCTGTGGCATGATTTTCCCATTCAGTCACATGGGGCAAATCCAGAGCAACACGTAGGGCTTTGGGAGTGGCACATGGATAAGGATGTGCATGTTCACAGAATGACAGGATTTCAGAATGGTTGGGTTTGGGAGGGACCTTAAAGACCTAGCTCCAACACCACTGTCATGGGCAGGAACACCTTCCACTGGACCAGGTTACTCAAAGCCCTATCCAATCAGGCCTTGATCAACACCTTCTCTGGGCAACTTATTCCAGTGCCTCACTACTTTCATAGTGAAAAAACAAGGACATCTAATGAAACCTTTATGGTTAATTCATCCTTTAAACAACGACGTCTAATGAGATCTCATAGAACTTCAACCCGATTCAAACTTGTCTGAAACAGGAAGGCTTTAATTTACCGCTACATTTGATGACAGTCCCTGCCCCAAAAAGTCAAGCCTAAACAACAGAGTATAACCCCAGAAAAATCAGATTTCAGCCAGTTTTAAAAGGTAAGCTTTCAGAAGAGTAATCACAAGGTCTGCAAGGGAAAACACATGTGCTGTAGTGCCTGCAGCCACCTGGATGCATTCCCAGTAGGATGCTGCAGTGAACGTCACTGCCCTTACCCGGCACTTCCGACAGCAGAGCCCGTTGCTGCACTGGGAGCCCGCGGTCAGGGTGCAGGTATTGCAGCACTCTCCTCCTTCGCTGGCACACTCCTGAGGAACACACACAAAGAACAAAATACATGTGAAAAGCACATAAACCCCAAGCTCTTGTTACTTCTCATCTTAGCACACCACCTGAATGGATTTTTGTTCAGGCTTTTAGGCACCCGGAGGCAGAAAAAGGCATGTACTCATGAGGCATGAAACTGCTGCTTCCTGTGCAAGATAGAAAATACTTTTTCTAACTTCATTTTGTCAGTCATTAAATACGAACATTTTAGCACTGACCAAGGTTTCCACCTAGAAAAATGCTTTCTTTAATGTCTTTGAAGGTCTGATTCTGCACAGACAACTATTACCATGAATCCTTGGGCACATGACCTTCACGCTGCTTGTCTTTCTCCACTAATTGTAAACAGCAGCAATGGGCAGAACCAATTCTTGGACAAATTTAGTTGCTAATTTAAAGTACATTGCACTTACCGCTATTGTCCCACAGTCACATTCTTCTCCATCTTCCACAAAGCCATTGCCACATTCTGGAGGATCCAGAAGCTGCATGGAAATTCAGAAATCAAAGGGCATGTCTCTCCTAAGGGAATCATTGTCATATTTACTCTGTTCAACATGGCTTTTAAGCGAGCACTCCAAATGCATTAATTCAAAAACTGTACCCATGACTCAGGCAGACACAACCAAAAAAACACAACTGAAGCATACAGAGAATGAACACCGCTGCAAATTAATTCAGCAATGCTGCCGAATCACATTGTATCTTCTGTGCATAGGTGTCAGCTTTATAGTAAATTCAGTTTGAGCAGAAGTTACAATGAAAAACAAAAGGTGTGACAATAAAGGAAAAAAAATTTAAAAGATATGACAATTTCATTATCTTCACAGTGGTTGCAATTGCTGTTGTTCTGGAGTTCAACTGACGAGGGCTGAAAGGTTAAAGCCTGCACTGTAAGTTCAGAAGGAATAGCCACAAAAAGTTGTCCTTTTATGTGGCTCAGAAATGCTCGGGAAGGCGAGAAGCTAGGTTTCTTCGTCAGCTTTTGCTGCAGTTGGATTTTTCTTTCCCTTTTCCTCTACCACAGCTGGGAACTTTCAGCAGTTTTCTATAAGTATGTACCACAGGCAGACGTGTACAGGAAGCACTGCTGGTGAGGCTCCCTCTCTTTCCTCTCAGCCTTCCCGCTGGACTGTAACTTAAAATAAGAAAATCTGTATATTTGTGTGCTATAACCTCTTCTAAGACACACTTACATTGTTTTCTTTCCAGTTTAATTTTTTCTGTCTTCCTAAAACTTTTAAAGGTAGTTCTTGTAAAACAAAGTAATTTTTTTTTCCTTTGGACATAAGAAAACATAATAGTAGCTTTTCTTACATAAATAAGAAGGCATTTAAGTGTGTCGTCAGACTAAAACCCTGCAGTTCGTCCTCTGAGTTCTCCAATTAAACTAGGACCATTCCAAAAACCACTCTGCTCATGAGCCATCTGCACAAGTACATTGCTCATGGTGTAGAGCCTCTCTCTCTGGCTGCTGCCTTTCTGTCAGGAGCCCACAGGATGGAGCATCACCCCACGTACTTCACTGTGCCACAAACCACAGCCTGGCATAGGCTGACGTGCTATTATTAGATCCCCTATTGAAATGGAAATTTGACTGCAGCATGCAATGCATATGTAGAATTTAACAAAAAATGTATTCAAGCTTTTAGAATTATTAAAGAGTTGTTAGAACTGCTTATTTCCTATGTATTTTTTCCAGACATCTAAACTTCTTCAATATCTCTCGGCATGCTGCACAACAGAGACAAAGAGATGGCACTAACAGAGCATTCTGACTTAAAATATTGGGCCAGTTTGCTGCAGTACATAGAGACAGCTAAATATGAAATTGAAGGAAAAAAACAAACATTAAAAGTGAATTGGATAACCTTTCCCCAAAGTCGTATCATTCATCCATCCATTTGAAAAGAGCATATGTTCAATCTGCTCCAGCAGCCATTGATGTAATTTTTGAGATTACAGCTGATCTAACAGTGGAGCACTGCCAAACACTGCACCTTGTCACATCAGCTTTCCTTTATCTCATAATGCTTGAAAAGCAAAAGTAAGTTTGTGTCTCACCACCCTTGCTAGGAAAAACATGTTTGACAGCTTTGTTAATTAGGCAGACATCCATTGACAAATCCTTTAAACCAACCCAAACCACAATACATAAAAGAGACTAAACCACCCTGGATCCCACATCTAACTCACGTTTCTGCATGCCATCAAAAAAAAAACCCGTAAGTGCTGCCAAACTAAATTGAAAGGAGAGTAATTGAGTTTTTTTCCAAGTGACAGATGTGTAAATGAATGTAATCACTAAAATAAAACCAAGTAAGACATATTACACTATATAAACTGTACACTTAGCAAATAAATAAATCTGCCAGTATTTCTCTCCACCTTTAATGAGATGGAAAACAGCAAATTTCTAAAACTTGGGTACATTTTAAGTAAGAAATCTTACATCTTACTAATGAATTACAGTGCTTTCTCTCCACTTTTAATAATATGCTCTTTCATGAAAAGAGACCTTTCAGAGATAAGCAGGCTCAGATAGTCCAGATTTGATGTTTTCTCTTCCCTTATTTGACATTTATTGAAATTCTGTGGTTGCCAGAAGATGCATTTTTTCTCAGGTTCACCAGAAGGAACATGCATCACTCCTGAATTGACTTGCTCCTCTTTTACATCTATGACCATCTCAGCTATCAGATAAGTCTTTTCTCCACCTGGGACTGTCTTTCTGCCTTAGCCTCTTTGCTTGTTGAAAGACAGCCATTAAATACAAGTTAACATTAATTATATATAGAGGAGAGACAAGGCCATTATCCTGCTTGCTGTACATTTTAACACATGCTTCAGTAAATGGAGCGAGAATATACCAAAACACTGCTGCAAATCCTCCCTTGCAGACCTTGTCTCATGGCTGGAGTTTTTTAGCCTTGCTTTGCATTTATCTCCCTTAAATGTCTGGTGGTAGGGCACTGCACCCCCTGCGGAGGCTAAAGAAGCATCTTGGGACAGATCTGACATAAAAACAATCCCATTTCAGCTTCCAGAGATTAGAACCAAAAGACATTGATTCAATGCAAATTAGAATTCAAGCTGTGCAGAGGTTTACCAAGACACTTGAAAAATCTCATGACATACATTCAGTTGAAATATATAATACAATACAATAATACAATATAATACAAAATTGTATTGTATTTACAATATTCAGAACGAATTGCATGAGGGATGGTTCTCGATCAAAGGCTGTGGATACTCTATTGGACATGAAACCACTTTATTAAAAATTTATTTAAACATAATTTCTAAACTACTGTGAACTAAGATAATCTACTTACACCCATATGTTACCAGAATAGTTAGAACTTAGAAAGAACCAGAACTCTCAAAATTACAGGTATTTTTTCCAGTATTATAATTTTCATTTTTCTTGGTTTCATCTAAATTAGCAATAGAATAGAAAAGATATTCAACATTAATGTAATGCTTACTTTGGTTGGTTTATTGAAAAGGCAGGCTCCACCTCCATTGTTTAAAAATTCATGATACTCTTCAATATCACACTCAGAGAACTTGCTTGGAAGATAGTACCTAACAGAATAACGCAGCAGGATTACTTTCTCTGGTGCTTTTTACACTGTATTTTCTTTTTTCAAAATAGGAGAAATATGACTTTACAGTTTAGAAAAAGAATGAAAACATGCCATTCAGAATCAGAGTGACTATCTGTTTGTAAGCCTGTCTAATTTGAAAATCCTTTCAGTAAATAACAAGGAAATTTCAACCATGACACAGAGCTCATAGTAAGTGAGAGGTCTAGAACATCTCACTAAGTTTTTATATGCCAAACACCACAAATCCGATTACAGCGTGTAGTTCTCACAAGTGTGACTTGTTCCACTAACAGGCCTGATCTCAGAAACACATTTATTTCCTCTCATACAAACTGCAGGAGACAAAGACAGCTTATAATTTGTTTCTCTCTTCCAGGAAATGGTTCTCCTGACCCACAGAATTTTTATATAGCAGAGTTATGCCATTTTAAACATGCTTCTAACAAACACCACCTAACATTTCAGCTTCCCTCTGTTGTGTGTCCCCCTCAGTAAATTTTAATTGAGTGCCCCTGAGGCACAGTGCCCCACCTAACAATGTGATGCAGAGATCTTTGCATGGATCCTTTCCACAGGGAAATAACTTTTCACAAGGCAACTGCAGGGATCTTTATATTCAGGTCCATAGTCATGAAAGTACTTATGCTTCAAGGAGATTTTGGTGTCTCAAGGGCTTTCCTCTATCAGCTCACCACTGGATATAAAAATATTAGCCAAAGTGCTATCGTGCATTGCTGGGAGGGATAGTTTCCAAAACGTAATTGGCCTTTTCCATCATGAATTAGGTCAAAACACTACCCAGGCTGTGGATTTCACCAACGTTCAGCAAGAAGCTAGGTAAATACAAAGCCTTTTCATGTACCCAATTATTTGAAAGGTTTGAACTTCAGATAAAGAATTTAAAGACCCTAACATGGCAATTTTTAACTCTTATGAGAATCAAAAACGCTTCTCAGACTGGCTTTTTAACTTACTAAAAATCAGAAAAATCCTACCAAGTATGTTTTCAGGTATACCAAGGTGAAAAGGGCACACATTCACATTTACAAAGAGGTTTGAATGAGGTACACTTCTCTGTTCAAAATTTTTCTGACCACGAATCTATTGTGAAAATTGGTGGATCCATTTGAAATTAATTAAAAACTGAGCCCTGCCTATATCTAAAACTAGACTACAATGTAATTCATACACATGATAAAAGACAGGCCTGTAATAAAAGGCATTAGGGTCTGAACACACCTTAGAAAGCATCAAATTTCATCCAGCAGCAAAAATTTGCTGATTCACCAGTCATTATGTTAAAAGCTCTCCAGTTACACTACACATGGGTATGAAAATACTCAGCCTCCAATGGGGGCAGTTTTTCTAACATCCCACAAACTGGGGGATAAATCATGATAGATGAAATATTCCAACAAAAACACTGAAAATGAGACATGCCTCAGAAATTTGGTTATAGGATTTCAAGAATTAGGGTGTGTCATTGTTTGTTCCCACAACTCAATAGCAAACTTGAATGAGAAAAGAAGCAACACCTACTTCTGCTTCTCTGCAATGACCTGGTTTGACTGTTGAGCTTTGTGCTATCCAAGTCAAATCTGCATTCACCAAATACCCTCACACATCCTTCTCATGAACTCACTTATTCTCACATTTCTTCAAAGGTGTCTCTGTATGGTATATAGCTAATACCTTACTTTCTGAAAAATGAATCATCAAAAATATTCTGCTGAATATTTTTCTCCACAAAAGAGAAAAATTTTCACACCTTTCCTTTATGTCACTATATGAAGAACATGACTTTCCTCTGGTGAAATGTCTTACCCCATATCTCCCATTATGCATCCAGACCACATGTCCTCACACTTACACTCACCTGAAAAAAAAAAGACAAAAAAAAGTTACATCTCGAGTTTGTGAGTCCAAAACAATACATTTCTTATCATAAAAAGCACACTGTATTCAATTCCATTTCATATTTCAAGACAAGTTGAAAAGAATAATTTGTTGGTTTATTGCACACCTTAGTTTAACTGTATCAGTGTACCTTGCAAAACTTTTTTAAAAATTCTACTTGATTCTATGCAATCCTGAGCTTTGAAAATATGTCCTGTTTTTCTTTCTTTCTCTTAAAGTGAAGTTAGAAGAAATTGCAGTATTGGCCTTCAGCACTTGCAAATCATGAGTCAGCTTTCTTGTCTTGCCCTGTGAAATGATACTCGTTTCCCAAATTTTCAGAGTTAAAAAAAAAAATACTTTTAACTTTTCTTATTTTTAGTTCTCTTCTTTGACTACGCTAATGTTATCGGGAAACTCTTCCCTTGAAAAATCCCAAACAATAATTCAGACAAAAAAAGCATGGAATTGTCAATGAACACAAGGTAGTACAGCAGGATCTATCAGCTTCTTCCTCTGCTCTCCTTCTCGCCCTCCCCCGCCTGCCTCCCTTCCCCAGGCAACTTCTGCCCTGCCACCAGGGATCGCTTTGCTCTGGTCTCAATCCTCCGGTTTCAAAGCTGTGTCTTGCTTCAATTTCAGTAGAAATGCTTTCCACTTACACATTCTGTAACTTCTCTTACTGTACACATGAGCACCAGTTTATGCTTCCATTTAAAAAGTACAATTAGAAAGGAAACGAAGCTCTGTCCAAAGGTTGCATTCTTCTCTCTTCCCACCAAAACAGTGTCCTGCCCCTCTCAGCCATAAAGAAAGGGAATCACCACTATTGTAATTTTCACTTTTACCCTGCCCCTACATCAGTTCAAAAATATGTGGCTAGAAAATGAATACCAAACATGTCTTCAGGACAGAGCATCTGTCCCACATTTCTGAGTATTTTTAAAAATAGTATTACATAATCTGCAAAAAAAACCCTTTAAATGCAGATGTATCTCTGCATTACACATTGTCTTTACAATGCCTGAAAACAAAATCCACCTAAGCAGAGTTCTACTACTCAATATAGTAATTTGTCTTTCTCAAGTGTAGGCCACATAAAGCACACACAATCCAGTAAATACACACTCCAGTTCATTATCTAAATTGTTTCAAAACTGTATTTTAATAATATCAAGCTGGGACTTCATATAACATGGAAGCAGGAACAAGAGGCGCTTGTTGCAGGCAGAGTGGTGGAGATTAAAGCATTCCAGGTAAACAGGGATAACTAAGTAGCTGAATACCAAGGTTACAGCAGAGAAACAGCAGCAGTAGGGTAGCAAGTACTGAAGATTTGGGTAATCTACAAGACGAAATCAATCAAGAAAAACAGATATTGTCAAAACTGATCTATATAACAGTACTGAGGGGGTTCCTCATTATCCCCAGGTCTAATAATGTATATTTCCACCCTTGATTGATGGCAGCCATTCGGTCTGTGGGTGGGGCACCAGTCTCCCTGAAATGAACGGAAGTGGCAGGTGCCTTTATGGTCTATTTTGGATGAAATGGTGAAACCAGCGCTTCCAGGAATAATGAGCAGGGGATATTAGCGCATTCAGAGAGAGGAAAATTAGTATGTCAGTCCCTTCTCATTTTACTGCAAGAAATAAAAATATTTCAACATTGTGAGAAACAGAAGGAAAAAGTACGCATCAGAAAAACACCGATGAGATCCTCCACCTTTTAAGATTTTTCTTTCGAGACAGAGTGAAAAAGCAAATAAACTTACCACTTATAAGTTTTCTTCTGTCTGAGAAAATGCCAATGTTCTGGGCCAAGGTCTGTGCCAGGGTAACTGCCATTAAGTCTGGCTTTCCAAACTAAAATAAACAAGCAAGGTAGGAAAAGTAATCAGTAACACACAATTATCTCAGATTCAAGTGAAGCTTTCCTCATATCAAGGCAAAAAAAAAAGGCAAAATCAGATACACAGTGTTAGAATTCCTACTTCAGGGTAGCTAGATGAAAACTAAACACTGGCTTATAGACAAGTTAAGTGAGAGAAAGCCTGTTTCTTTCTTGGTATTGTGGCTGCAAACATGAATGACAGGATATTGCAGAATTTGCTGAAAAGTATATTTGAATCTATATTGAATTTATTCTTTCATCACTCTTCATTGAAGTGTCCCTTCTGTAAAGCTGCACTAAGATTCTGCATCAGCAAAAAAAAGGCAAAATATTTTGAGGAGCATCTCTGCACTGATAAATTCAGTGCAGATAAATTTCCACCACTTTTTGCTCGTACCAGTATCTCCACCTACCTCATTCACACCTCCGCCTTTAAGCAAGGAGCAGATTCCACCAGTGTGGGCTACACCACTTCGACTGCTCTGAAATCGACTCCCCCTTCGACAAAGAGGAAAAGAAAAGGAAGTTTACCCTGCTCAGTCCATGAGTTTCGCACCTGCCTATTCCAGTATCTACCCTTCTGATTTCCAGATGAGAAGCTGGCATTTGCAAATGCTGGATACCACCACTACGCTTCAAACTACGCAAAAACAAATGGGAAAAACAGATAACCACTCACAAACATCACATGACAAATTATCTCCAGAAAAGTTATACCAACTTCCCTCCTCTTTTTCAGATTACCTAATACAAGAAGAAGGGGACTATTTTGCCAAACCACCTGGATCTGCCCAGCCTTTTGTTTCTTGACATTCTACTGCAGGGAGTGCCTTCCACTGGCACGTGTTCCAGGCAGAGAGCAGGAGAGGCCACCGTGCTGCCAACGCACGGGACTAGCGAAACAACACATGTCTAATCAGGCAGTGCTGATGTGGTAAAACTCAAGGGGACATGCACTAGCAGAAGATGCAGAGGTAGGAGAAAACACCCTGGAACTACAGCCAATCTCATCCAAGGAACAGATGCACTCTGAGCCTAAATCTAATCCCCTCTTTGGTGCTGACCACGTCAGCATGAATGACTGCCAGTTATTGGAGACAAAATATACTCTGCTCCACCTGAGAGTACTGATCCATCCGGCAAATTATTTTTCTCAAGTGGGAACAGCAAAACATCAAGAAGGATCACAATGGGATAACTGTGCTAAAGGTGGAAGCTCATTTGTAACCACGGTACCATCACATCAGCTACCCTCACCTCCCAACTTAGCTGTGTTTCACTCACAGACAAACTCAGAAACTGCTGTTTCTAAACAATCTATGAATGCAATACCACAAACACCATTGGTGGTGGTGCTGTGGATAGCACTGGAATTAGCATTACAGAGGTATCCAGAGTAACAACCACAGACCAAATCAGGCTTTCTTTTGTCGTTGTCAATCCACACACACTCACATGAACAAGACTTTCCCCCCACAAAGACTTAATTCACCAGAGAAGATACACGAAGGATATGAGAAAATCTGATTTCCATTTAAGAGATGAAGATCTGAGACACAGAGAAACCAAAATCTGCAAGCACCACTTGTAGACCTTATTAGCCTTCTTCAAGGCAGAAATCAATGGCAGCAATTAAGCACGTGCAAAAATTCTGATGGTGGATACTGGGCTTGGGTATCCTGAAACCCTACTGAAGTCATGTGAAGTGAGGTGTTTAGGTTAAGTTTACTCTTACAGGCTCCTAAAACAGTCAGCAGAGAGAAAAAAAGGACTCCAATAGAGATATTCATCTGGCATGTCTTGGGGGGATCAAAAATGTCAGCCATGAACCTGTCCTGCATTTTTCTAGATATATTTTATTATATCAATCTTATTTCCAAAACAATTAAAATACTTAGAGAAAATAACATTCCTCTCAGTTTAGTATTCTTACAGCTCGAATGTCTTGGGAGAACAAACTGTTTTGAGAATCTCAAACACTTCAGTAATCCTGCAGCATGCAGGTCATTCAACAAAGTAAAGCAGGCCATAGTGCACTTAAGCAGAAAACCTCACTGGTTTCAAAACCAATGTTCTGCCTTTAAATAATCCGTGCTCTACTGCTGAAGAAGCCAACCTCCGAGGTGGAACCATGCATGACTCCAGATAGCTGCGTTTGTGGAGTAGGTGATTGCACAGAATAACAAAGAATTACAGCACATGCAGCTCAGGCTTAGTATGTCAAAACTAAAATGAGAGTCAAACCTCTAGTTGCACTGGCAGGCAGTTTGTGCATTAACTTTTTCCCACCTCCCCATCTGAAACATTTTCTGAATTATTGTGGATTACACACACAACAGAAAGGAGATGCATCAGCCACTTGTGAGAAGCAACCCCCAAGGAAAGAAAAAACCCCAGTAATAAAACATCACACGAGGTTACGTACGAAAAAAGGTGAACTGCGTCACTTTTCTCTCTGATAAAATCCCTCCTATATTTCATAAACTCACGTAGAGTCACCAAGGGGTTTTCAGATATGGTGAACTTGTTATCAGTAGCCCAGGTTTCCATGGCAACCAATACTATCCTGGTGTTAAGTTGTTCTTTATATATCTAGTACATTAACAGAATGAACAAATATATTATGTCAAATAGAACAAAGGTGAAGTTTACCCCTTTTTTGTAATAGCTTGCATTTTTACATAACTAAATATTTAGCTTATTCTAGTACACTTTAGGTTCTCATAAACGATTTTATCTCCCTTAAAACCAAGGTAAAACCAAAATTTTAGGCTTAATTCTTTAATCGGTTCTCTTAGCTTTCAAAAAGATCCCTTGCAAGTCCTACACAGGCAGACGTGCATAGAAGAAAGATAGGATTTTTGAAAAATTACTACATTCCAAATAGCTCAAAGATTTTAAATTAATGGGTCTTTTATAACATCCAGCTCACCCAATGACACACAAGGGCTCTCTTATGTGGAATAATGATCTATAAAACCATATTTTTCCCTGTTATATACCTCTACAGGTGTATTTCAACTCATGCTGGCTGAATCACAAAAAAAGGGCCATCCTTTCAATGCTGGGTTAACACTACACACAAAACAATTTCAAGCATTTTCTTCTTCTAGTAATACTTTTCTTTTTCTAGTAATACTTCCCTGGGCTGAGGTGCAAAAGCCAGCAGCTCATCTGATTTAGCACCACAGATATAATCCACATAGTCCACCTGTATGTCCCTATTCTAACTCATTCACTCAAGTCCACTTTTTCTGGAGAAATTCTAATGCATTAGAATTTCAGGTTGTCTTTTGGGTTTGGGTTTGAAGTTGCCAACACAGGGATCCTGTGCTAGAAATTGTCATCTCTCAGGTGCTCCTTAAAACTCAGACTCAAGGGACCAATCCAGCAAGATACTTAAAAGTTTAAAGCCACCAAAAAAAACCTGTCTGATGCTTTACATTAGACAAAGGCTTTATAGGTGACTGTGGTTCTAGTGAAAATTTGTGATCTTCATATACATTATTACTGTTATATCATGAACTGACAACTTCTGCATCTATCTTCAGGAGAATCTTATTACTCCTCTCACACATAAAAGAATATATAGTTGAGTGATACTTACTAAATCTGCCATGTTCACAACTGATTTAGCATAGCTGTTGGTATGGCCGACTGACAAGCGGTGCTTTTTACACTGTGAAACAAGCACAGACCAGTAACAGATACAGATTCCAGAAAAACAAGGTCCATTTCCAAAACACCACGAAGTAAAGAACAACATCAACAACAAAACACCCGTGCAAGGTTTTGTCTCCTGTGCGGAATGTAACATTAATAAGCAATAGTAGAAAATTGCTCGGGAATGCACATTACTGATAAAACTTCACACCACCTGTTGTGAGGATCTATGAATGCCTCTTTCGAAAGTACCCTAGGATCTTTACTGGAAAACGCTATAAGAACAAGAACATATTGTTACTCTCTTGATTATCTTTATTGTTGGCAATTTTGAAATTAATCATAAATGCCAATGCAGAAATCAGCAACAAAAACTTCCACAGCTGAGACTCCTCTAGAGGTGGTATCCCAGCAGTGCCTGCATTCGTGTTTTAATCTATCAGACTCCCTTTCTTTTTCAATTTTCCCTCTTAAGCTGTTTTCTGGTTTTCTTCTTGTACAGTTTCACACTCCTATAATGCCACAGTAACTGGTTCAAATCACTTCAGCAACCAGACTCCAATGGCACCTGTACTGAAATTCGTAATACAGTGCTGTAAAAACAGCACTGAAGACAGCTGTCCAGGCACGCCTGTTTGCAGAAAAAAATCAGTTACAAATGAGCATCATGGGCATGAAAGTCACAGGTATCTCAGAAGAATTTAGGACAAAGTGTACAAGATTTTCAGAAATGTTTAACCATCTTGTGCTCCATGATGCTTGATTTTGGAATGAAAGTTGTCCATATTTTCTGGAAGTTAGGATCTTTCAGTGGGCAAGAAGAAGTTCCTAACACCTAGGGCACAGGAAAGGCATCCTTTCAAGCAGGAATGAGGGGAAAACCCACCAAAACCAAGGAAGTTAAGCCCACAGAAAATGATATTTCCTTCTCACAGGAGGAAATTATCTGGCTTCTTTCATCATGGACATTCACTGACACTTGTCTCAGAGAATAAACTCTTAACTGGACTGACTCTTACAGTAGCTGTGACTAGACAAAATTAGGAAACATTGTCCTTGAAGAAAACCTGCCTGAACAGATAGGGTCCCAAGGGAAAAGTTGTGGCTTCAGGTCTTTAGGATCAAACACAATTACACCAATTTAGGGAATTTTCATCCAATATTATTAATTTTCATCCAAGAATTTATTGCTATGGTCACCAAACTGAGCTGGTGGAGGAGTACACTGCCCAAGGACAGCGGCACACTCCTTGTACACTCTCATGTCTATTTTTGCCATTCCGAGTATTGCTGAGAGAATTGCTGCACATTACAGAAGAGGTAGACAAAATTCATAGAAATATTTTGATTTTAAAGCCATAAGGGGCCATAAAATTGCCTAATGCCACCAGTTGGATGGGCACTACCAGGCTGAACTTTATCCAGTTACTTCAAGATCAAATCCATTGTTTTTGTTTGAAGCTACCTTTGACCACTGCAAGTGATGAAGGATTCACCATTTCCTTTGATATTCCCTTCATTAGTTATTAATCATCTTCACTAACATAAATCTGTGCCTTTTCCCACTTAAATGAGTCTGGCTTTTCTTCAATACACTCACTGTTATTTTGTCTCTTGCCACTATGTTAAAAACCCCACTGTATTCTCCCAGAGTAAGTATACAAGCTTAACAAAATAATCTTCTCTACATTGATTGGGACGTATCAAAAAAAATCTAGTCATTGTTAATCTCCCCATTCTCAAAAGCTGCTGCACAACTGAAATAACTGCACTATTGATTGCTGAGTGGCTATAACTAAGACAAATGCTCAGGAAAGCCAGAAAGAAATCATCAGCTTAAGTCACACTGACATTAGTTACTTCATGACCCTTCTTTCTGATATTCAGGCCTAGTTGCATTCCTGGTGAAATTAACATGCCAAAATTCAAAACCATTTTCATCAATGGTTAATGAGACCATAATCTCTTCTATTAAGGACATATAGAATTTATTCCACCCTTAAATCGTTCTTTGTTGTTATGCTCTCTGGATAAATTAAGACAATTTGATGCTAATTATACTGTAAGATGTTGAATTGTGTTGGTCTTACCATTAGATGATCATTTACAATCATCAACTCAATGTATTTTGTTTCCTCTTCAACATTACGGGGAATCTGACGAACCTACGGAAAGAATGTAACTCTAAGAGAGTCTAACAATACAGAGAGAGCATAACTGGTAACAAGCATCTGCATTTAGTGGCTTCCCCACCTCAACAAACAGGGAATGAAGTCTCTATTTAGAATATTTATTTTGAAACAAAATAAAATTAGATAAACTAGGTACTTGTCACTATAGCAACTTAAAAAAATACATGTGTTTTATTAATGGGAGTTTCTGATAAAACTATACTTAAAATGAGCAAAAATATTTTACCTATTTTTTCATTTGCAGTGTAGCAGTACTTAAAAACTTCCTAACTCTTCAAGTAGGCATGTCCAAGAGAACATACCAATGTTTAGCCTACACTAGATACCTCTTTTTGTATTAGCTGTACTGATATAGAGATCTCATGCCAAACCAGCAGGAGCAGCAGGATTCCATCTGGACAAATTAACTCAGCAGACACGAAGCAAACTTGATGGCATATTCCTTATAAACAAGCATATTGGCACATACCTGTCTTTTCCTTCTTTTGTGTCTTGGCCTTACAACAAAATTCTGTGATGTAGTATTCATGTGCCAGAACTCTAAGGAGAAAACACAGACAAATACATTGAATATTTACAAAAATTTAGCCCAGCAATTAGTGACCCTGATGCAACATGACAGTAGTATGGCATTCTTCAGCACTTCAGATGCAGCAACAACTCATTTTTACAAGTTTCCAGCTAGAAGAGAGGCAAGACTACAGATGCTTCTCAGTAACAGGCCTCTTATTAAAAACTCTACTAGTGATAATCTGGGTCTGTTGAAACAGATGATCTGTGGGTGTCACGCTTCAGAAAGCACAGCAGATGTTCTATGCCAAAACTTCACCAATACTGGGCATGAAATATTATTAGCATAGTGCTTCCATGGAGTGAATCACATTTTCAGGAATTCAGCAGACATTCACAGAGCTCTTGCAATAGCTACCTAAATCAATAAGAAGAGCATGGAAGGCGGAATTAATGCTTTAAGACGATTATATTCACAAAGCAAAATATGTCAGAGTTGGGAAAAACCTTATGAGATTTTGGCAATGCTCACATACCAATACAATATTCCTCCCTGCTAATCCTCTGTGTCTTTAACTTCTTAAGCCTCTAATCATAAGCATCAAGCAGTTTATTCTTTTGCCAAATCCTTTTCACCAAATCTATTACTAGCCACTCACGGAAAAGGACATATTATAAACTAAGCAGAAGACAACATTGCTCTCACCCTTTCAAATGTCCAAGAAGTAATTTTCTATCTTTAATATTAGATTCATAGTCCCTGCTTCTTTTTTCCCTACACAAAATAAACCTCTTTCCTTATCTTGTATAAATGTGTTTGCTATTCACATAACCCCAAGAAGATCTTCCTTTGAGACATGAAAATCAAATGTTTGCAGTTGCTTCATTTGTAATAATGTCATTCTCCTTTTACTGCTTTCCCTCTTTTGTGCCTTCTGCAGCTTTGGACATCCTTTCAGTCTCCAGGAACTGAAAACTTCTTTCAGTGTTCCAGAGTGATTTCACCAGTCCTGCAGAGAAGTAAATAGTCCTATAGGGTTTACAGAGCACCCCTACAGTGCTACAGAGTTTATGGAGCTGTGTAAATTATCCACTTCACATATCTTTGTACACAACTTCTGGTTGTGTTACAAATTCCTGACCAGTTCAGTTTTGCTGGTGAGACAGGAAAATTTCTCACAGCTCCACTTCCTGCTGGACCTTAATTGTACAATTCCTGCATGAGGTTCAAAAATAGGATTAAAAACCACGCTGATAGGAATTTCACAGGGCTGCCATGTCCGCAAAATCTTAAAACACAAAGCTGAGTTGCCCATTCGACAAGACATTGCCAGGCCTAAGTGATAATCTTAACCAGGAGTGGCAATTACTAATAAGACAAACCAGGAAAACAAAGCATGACTAACTGGTGTTGTCAGGTAAACTGGGGACATAAATTTTGGTACGTGAGGTTTGCAGATACCTGTTCATGGAGCAACCAGGACAATCACAGGCTCTCTGCTTAAAAATGTTTTCATGGTCACACCAATGCACTTGAGGACTTTCTTTAGAAAACAGACCAAAAATAAATTAAATCACACCCAAAGCTCCCTATTTATTGCTTAAAGACTCCTGAGCTTGCAGTGATGAGAAATTAAATCTTGAAAACTTTTTTACTATGCTTTTGATTATGCTTCATGTATGTTAATTAGTTTAGACTGTGTTCCAGTGCCACACAACTGGACCTCAACCTGTCATTTTTGGTTTTATAACATGAGTAATGAAATTGGTAAATAACACTTTTCGATCAATAAAATAATAATCTGCAGTATGTACATAGGGTCTCAGATAACTTTACCAGCAAATGTGATTGTTTTACCCACAATCGGAAGTCAGTCATCTCTAGAGGGAAATTATGCAGCCATCACCATTAACACATTAACACACATTAACACTGCCTTATCATTCACAAGATGGATAAACCCACACAGCGTGCATTTCCAGCCAAAGACCCTCAGGCAACAGAACAAGACCAGCAAAATC
This sequence comes from Oreocharis arfaki, assembly GCA_013398015.1. Lineage (NCBI taxonomy): Eukaryota > Metazoa > Chordata > Aves > Passeriformes > Paramythiidae > Oreocharis > Oreocharis arfaki. Next base: position 506,418 of record VZRR01013707.1, read on the forward strand.
ACAGGGAATGTTGATAGCTGAGAGAGCCTAGCAGATATTTTGATGGGAATATATATAACCTTGAAAAAAATGTAATGAAGATTCACAAAACCATAGAATCATTTTCGTTGGAAAAGACTGCTAAAATCAAAGTCCAACCGTAAATCTAATACTGCCAAATCCCACTAAACCATGTTCCTAAGTGTCATATCTACATATTTTTCATGTGACCTCAAAAGAAAAAGACATCTGTTTTGTATTATTTGAAAAACAGCACCTTTGATAACATATTGTTATCTAAGGCCATGCCAGGGCATTGCAGACCTCAACAGAGATTGTGAGAAAAAACACAGTCTAGGTAAATTCGAAGTGAAATGCTCTAAGCATGCCAAGTCATCTGTCCAAGCTTTTCTTATTTAAAAGCCTCATTATTCCTCAGACTATTCCAAAGTGCAGTACAATAAATTCTTTTCTGCAACAGCTTGTGGGGTTTTTTTAATACCCAGGGAGCAAAAGAATGTATAAAGTACATTGCTATTGAACTGAGATATAAGAGTGTGTGCTTTTACTATCACTGATACTGAGTAATCCCTTTTACTTAGATTTTTTCCCTTTTACTTAGATTTTTCCCTTTTACTTAGATTTACTTAGATTTTTTCCCTTTCTAACAGTCATATTGAAGCTGGTGATCTATCCAGTTCATTCCTAATGCAGTGGAAATGCTGAGTGGAAATCTTACCTTACACACACAGGCTTTTAAAGATAAGAAAAAAATCTTGGCTTCAAGGAAAATCTCCTTAGGCAGGTCAAATTGATAAATTATGAGAGTAGTAAAGAATGTAAGAAATACTGATGACATACGCCAGCACAGGGCTTGCTACTGCTAATAATAATTTTGTTGTAGTACTTTCAAAAAATCAATCACAACAATACTATTAGAAATTAATTGCAAATATTATTTAAAGAAAAATAAGTCAAGTCAAGACAGCAGTCAGACCTCTCCAGACTGGCAGGGAAGAGGCAGGACCAAGCAGAGCTACTGGCGGAGCTCTCATCCTCTAGAGCTGTGGCTGTGCATGGAGGATGACTTACAGATAGAGATAAATTGAATAATCACAGACAAAGAAAAACGGTGGGTTTCCTAATGAGGATATAATATAATACATCTACTGCAATTTTCACTACAAACATCAGAAACACCTTTTCAAACAATTTTACAATAACAAGTATGGACATGCAGAAGAGTAGACTGTGAATTAAAGTTTATTTCTCCTACATGGGATCCTAAACATAAAGTGATGGAAGACTGGCACCCTGTATCTCTTATCCACATTACAAATACCTGTATAGTTGAGAAGACTAGCACTCTGCAACTGAATTTCCTTTTTAACCTTTTCTACAATCCTGTGATTCCACTTCAATCTAAATGGCAACGTGTTCCATTATGTCACATGCTGGGCTTTGTACAGCAAAGCCAGCAACTATCTGTTTGTTATCTATAGTAAAATCAAAAGTGTACAAGCACGTCTGGATTTTTGTGGAAAAACAAATAAACAAACAAATAAACAAAGCAAGACCGTGAAGCCCTAGTTTGACAGTTTTTTGAAAATCAAGAAGCTTTGGTGGAGGGGAAACTGTGGCATTTACTTGCAATTAATCTCTTTTCATAATTTTAAAAGAAGAAAACAATTTTATTCCAAAATATTGAAAACATAAAACTTCACTACAAGGAAATCTTATAATACAGCTTATAGATACCGAGTAAGTACCAGCACTAGCAGTCTCTTAGTTTAATAACCTGAGACAGAAGATTTATTTTAAACTCAGCATTGGTTGCATTATTTCCAATCTTTTGAATTACATGTCCTCAAGAAAATGTGATAAAAGATGCACTTTATTATTTGACTTTATGTTCAATAAATTGTTCTCATTACACCACCATCTCTGCAAGCACAGGCAGTAAGCACGGTACGTGTGCAAGGTGCAGGTACATAGGAAGTTTTGTGACACAGAAGCCAATGTCTTGCACTGCATGAGCCTTTTGCGCTCATGTCCCTCCACCCCAACGCTGCATCCACCTCAGCTGGGCACTCATCGTCACAGGACAGGAGGCACCAAGCTGGGACACTGTTTTGTTTCGATTCAGACAGTTTTCCTTTTTCAGAACTCAAATTAAGGCAACCTGATTGTAGCAATTTCCCTTTTTTTTCCCCCCTTTTCTCATTAGCTCCCTGAATGATTCTACTCTGCTTAACAACTGGCAAACCTGCACAAACTGTGCTCCAGGGATGGAGCCATCTATGTGCAGTACTCAGCACCGTAAGATCTCAGATCCAAATGTTACCATAGGACAAACAGTATTGTAATAAGATGACCAAACATCTGTAACTCTCCTGAAGAAATTAGTCTAGAAGTGGTTTCTACCAAAATGCCAGTATCTATGAAGGACAGTTATATTTATCTAGGATATGTACTGTAGAGCAGGAAAACACATCTGTAAAACTGGCAAATCGTTGACAGAATGGGGATTTGTCATAAATACTGCAATTCTAGCTTCAATTAATAAGCCGACCTCTCGGCTCAATACCTCATTTTTAAAAGAATGAAAACCCATCTTTTTAAAAAACCTTTTTCCCTCCACACACAATATGGGCATTCATCACTACAACCACTTGAAACCACTTCTGCCTCCAAATTCATTTCCACTGAAATGCATAGCCCTCATCATAGCCAGTACTGTGAAAGATGCTGATCAGACTGGGGAGGAGAGTCACTGAACAGCAATGACCTTTGGCAACTTCTTCTCTCCCAGGCTTATGCTCACACCATGGCACTCATCCTGTATCTCAAAACAGGAAAAAGCCATGAAGAGTTATCAACCACCATCAATGTGGTGTTTATTTTCATCATCTCTAGGCTACCTCAGTACCTTCCTTTCTACAAATACTAGGCCCTAATCCAGCCCACAGACCACATGACTTGTTAAGAGAAGTATGTATCACAACATGAAGGTCTACGAGAGGTTTCATTCATTGGATTCAGGTGTTTTTCATCACTTCAGGTTCTATTCCTGTGCTTTCACTGTTTCAAAATGGGAGTTTTTTCGGTGCTTTTTCCTTTAATTGGGAAAAAGAAAGTATATGTAATGAAACAATATACTATCAGAAGATGATCTATCAAATACAATCAACAAATTTGGCCTTAGACTAAAACACTCCATAAGTCATGAATGTTAAAAAATCATACCAGATGGCAGGTCAACTGAAGGAAATTCAAACACCTTGGATTTGTAAACAGAGTGGAAATGGAAGTCATCCTGAAATAATAAATAATTGCCCATATTAAACCAGAAAAAATGAATCCATCTCATGAACATTAAACAGACAATCCCAAAGGTTCTTATTACCCAACACATACACCAGTGAACATGCAAGCTGCAAGGCACCATTACTCTACATTCTTCTTTTCCCAACTGCAGTGTGATGGGTAATGCCACAGTTAATCATCTTTTACATCTGAGTACCTCAAACACAGTGGCTGAGCACACTTAGAGCTAGACCTAAACTAGGCTCCCAGAGCTGCTCAGGGAGAGTCAATGAGAGTCACAGGAGCTGGAGTCAAGGATGAACCAGGAGGGGAGCAATACAACAAACACAGAGCAGAAGTGCCAGAGAAGGCAACAGGGCACTCACAGCTTCTGCTGCTGGCTCCAGGGGACCCTCCTCTGGTGTTGCACTGCTCTACAGCCAAGTGCTACAGAGCATACGCACGTATAGACACACCACTGCCTCATTTTTGGAGGTCTACATTTGTCTGTGGAGTCTCACACATGAGGTAAATGAGTTGGGAATCTTATGCCTGCCCTGTACCCATGGATGACTGTACTCAACAAACACAGCAGGACTACTGTAAGTTCTACTTACATCTGAATTGTAGTTTTCATCTGGCTCAATAAGGTAAGTATGATTTCCATCATAGAACATACCACTGTCAAGAGCAGGAAATGTAAACACAGATTTAATAAACAAACACTAGTGCAACATGGCAGTAACTTCTTAAAGTTAATATACTTTAAAAATTTAAATATTTGGACAAGGAAGAGTTAAAAATGGTTTCAGGAAATGAATGCAATTCTGGATCAATCTTTTGTTTCTTCACTTCAGAAAGAAAGATTTTCTCCTGTGGTGAAGCAGACTTCTTTCTTCCACAAACCTTCACTACAACACATATAAACACCACAAAATTGACTAATTTAGCCAACTGAAAACCCAGTTCAAAGCCTCCACTCCCACGCAAGAGATATCTACCTGCATCAGATAAATAAGGGACCTGTCTTTAGGAACACACATATTTGGAACATATATGCATAGGTTTCCCCAAATTAAAATGTTGTTGACTTGAATGAAATTATATTTAGGTTTTAATGGGATTTTTGAATGATCTCTTTCCTTAGCGTTTCATTTTAAAAGTATTGATACAAATATTATTCTGTAAGAGCAGAAAAACAAAGGTTATTTCTTATATAAATAAATTCTGATCTTCAACCAAACCAGAACACTTTGGAAGTAATTTTGCCTTTATTGCAGTGGCATACACACATAGTTGGGATTAGGTTGTATTGGCATGTCCCTTTCAAAGGGCCACTACTAAGGTGTTTAAGCTTGGCCCTAAATACGAACTGTAAGTTCAAACTTGGCACACAGCACACAACAACAGCATAAAAGAGAGATAATCTATTTACTTACATTATGGTTAAAAACACCCAAAACAAACAAGAATTATAAGCAACAGAAGCAGATACTTTTCTTTTTTCTTATGCAGCTTCTTTTTTTATCAGCAAAACTGACATTCACAGAAGTAACCTGGATTACTGACTGTATAACATATATCAGGTGTGAGCAAAACTACAATGTAAAGCCGCGTCACCTTTCAAATTACCTGTGTCTATTCTTTAGAAATAAATACTGTCTATACAGTTCCAACAAAATATTCTAGCACCTTTTGGAGCTTCTTTGCTGGGGAATAAAATGAGATTGGGGAAGATCCTGTAGCTCTTTAGCAGGCAAAACTTCCTTCTAATTGCAACTTTAGTTAAGCACAGTCTGCAAGTTGAAGTGCTGTCAGCGAAGAGCTGCTGTCAATGAGACTGCTGCCCCCAGCAGCACTGATCTCTGATCAAGTCACTCAGCAGTGACAAGAATAAGAGACACAGCTGACCTACAGCCCTGACCTGCCCACTCAAAGCATTCATGGCTCTTTTCCAATCAGCTACCGCAGCCCAGTGTGCTCTGAAAAAAACCACACGCTCATGGGTGTGTAAAGAGAAAGCAATAGCCAAATATTTCAAAAGCCTGCGTGTTGATGGTGTGTATTCTTCAGACAATCACATTTGCAGCCGTGAAAGCCGAACTCATAGCAGCGACGGCAGTTTCCACATCCACCACCAGCCGGCAGCAGGATCCCAGGCGTGCCCGCTGCCCGTGCCCTCGCCCCACCGCAGCTCACTGACATCCCAGCCACCGCTGGCGTTTGCATTCAAAGTCCTTCTTGTGTTAACTCGTAGGAAACCGTGGTAACTGCATCTCCCACAGAAAACAAACAAAACAAAAATCCAAGCAAAATGGCTTGCTCCAAGTTAAGGCTGCAGAGATACATTTGTCATTAGCCAAGTCATTAAGAAGGCATCAATAATTTCAGGTATTCTGTCAGCCAGTCTCGTGATCAATTTAACCAATAAAAGGAAGGACACAAAGACATTACCAACAGAAGAACTCAGAACTTATGATTAAAAAAACCCAACTTTTTTTTTACATGTATGAAAAATTCTGCTGTTACTGGCTAAGATCTAGAGGTACTAATACACAAAAGAGGAGACTGGCATGACCTTTTGAAATATGAAGCTTGTTATTCTCTTAAAGGCATCTGTTCTGTCTTATGTACTTCCTAAAATTCATGAAAGCAAAGCTCCTGCCCTGCAGACCTTACAGAAGACAACTCTCCTCAGCTACTTTTATTCCAGCAAGATGCTCCAAACTGTGCTTGAAGCTAAGGAGCTCTTATTGCCAGTGTGAGTTTCTAGCAATTACTTCTCATTTAAAATCGACTGTGTAGGAGCTAGTTGTAATGATAGAAATGCAGTGTCAGAGAGTGTGAGTTTAATACAGCTCAGGAAACATTACTTTCTCATACTGGATGCTTGAAATACCAGCCTGATTAGAGTAAGCTTGGGTGAAGGAACTCAGCTGAAACTTTGTTATATCGGGGGAAAAAAAGGGTTGGGGGGG